>JAXCLR010000063.1:15491831-15510015 GCA_035584095.1 Annona squamosa | reverse complement strand
AAATAGATAAGTGATTATGTATAAAATTCTATGTGAATTTTTATTCATGAACATATATATGTTGCATATAATATGAAGTAAAGATATTTGTATGACAAATTTATGATGATATAGATGAGTATACTATGAATGATAACAAGTATGAGCTTATATGATGAAAGAAATGAAATTTTTTTTTGACGAGATCAAATTAAGACCGCTGTGTATTCAGGGCAACAATCCTGATCACATTTACCAATTGATAAATCCTAAGGTAAGTATGTGACGTCTCGGTTTGGGGCGCCACATATTTCTTTGAGTATTTTTTAGCTTTGAGAAATTTAGATTTTTTCATTATCCTTTGAACTGGGGTTTGGTCTATACCATAATTTGAACAGAATATAGATAGGTCCTGAGATCTAAAAAATTTAGATTCATCCATGTGTTTCTGATTACATAATTCTATACCAACTTGTTTTATCTTTATAAATAATGTTCCCCATCTATAATTTTCATATTTTAATTTTCCATCATTTTCTTGTTTTATCAAAGTTTTGACTTTTGATTCAAAAACTGATGGAAGTCATTGAAGAAATTTGTCTTTATATACATATTTATTTTCATCTTCCAACATTAATAGGTCTGTTAGAAACACATCTTTATACCATCTGTATTTAGTCATATTTTTACATCTTAATTTTAATATTATTTCTCTTATAACATATTGGTAATCTTCGACAGTTCCTAGAAATTGATAAATTATAGTACTAATTAATGTATTGACAGGGTTTGGATCTTTTAATAATATTTGTTGTCATTCTATTTTTAGTCGAATGTCCCACCATGCTTTTAGCTGTCCTGTGAATCCTCAAGCTAAAATATGAGCAACATCTGATTTATTGACATTTTTCGCTACTTGTAGTATTGTGGCATACATGATCATGCTATGTGTCGTATTCCAAATTTGATACTCAGACATGCCATCAATGCTTCATTCATAGAGTGCATTCATATTAAAGCTATTTTGAATAGACACTCTATCTTCCTCAAACTGTTGATCCATTGGGTATAGACGATGATAATAATTTTTTAGAATTTTATTTAGTTCATACTGTGGGTTTTCTGTTTTAACTTATAGGAAATTTTTATTTTTTATTTTTTATATTTTTTGTTTTAATTCTTTTGTATTAGAAGTTTTTTGTTGTGCCATTTTAGTTAAATCTTTTCCCTTTGTTTTATCATCTAATGATAATTTTTGAAATTCTAATTCAAGAGGTTTTTTATAAAAAGACATACTTTTAATTGATTTTTCTTTTAATATTTTTTCTATTTGTATAAGCTTATAATTTGTGAAATTTTCTTGTTCTATAACTTGAGACAAATCTTTAGCATGAATGGGAGTGTCTTTGTATACTGATTGTTTAAAGGGTTGTTGAAGTATTTTCCCATTACATTCTTCAGCAGGTTGTCCTTTATTTATTTCTAGAATGAAATCTTCTAGTGCTTCTCTAAGAGGTATGTTTCTAGAAGTAGATGGATTCGATTGTTCTTCAATGTTGAGCATGTTTAATGAAGTTTTTACTTGTAAATCATACCACTCAAACAAGTATACATTTTCTTTTATAGATTTATAGTAAGCAATCAAAGTTTTTATTAATTTCTTTTGCTCTTCTTAACTATAGGTTTTAATTATCCATTGTTTCTTTTTATTATTGTGAATTCCTTCAAATTCTTTTAATAATTTTTTATAATTAAGTTTAAATTATATAACTTTTAATTGAAAATCTGATTTAGTGGGCTCAGGTTCTGGTCTGGGATGTAATAGTTTTCTTCATTTTCTATTTTCCATTATGTGGGAAGATTTATATTTGACCATAAGATTTTCTTTGGTACGATTTTCTTATGGATTGGGTTGGTTATAAAATACGGAGTAGCACCCTTTTCTTGTTGAACCAATGATTTAGGTGTTAAGGTTTTCATGACTTTATAATAGATTCTATATTAGGCACATAGAGGTTTTAATCCTAACTTCATGTCAAACCCTTGAGTTTGAACAAGTAAGGACAAAACTTCTAATGCATGTGGGTCGGTTAAACTTATAGAAAAATTTGGAAAACTATTGAAATATATCAGGCCAGCATGTAATGAGTTTTGGACAATTCCTAATATAGAGTTGGAGAAATTTTTATGTCTATTGTCTTTTAGACAGGCTAGAACAGAAACTTGTAATCCTGTTTTTACCAAAGGTCGTATAGCGATTTGTATTAAACTAAAATGTAAAAATTTAAATTGTTTTTCACATAATTCTTTTAATGCAACCTTCTCTAATAGTGGAATTTGATGTGATCCTACTACAAATTCTAATACTGTTTCCACTGTTTTAATTCTAAACTTAGTTTTAAAATCAAAACTTCCTATCTTATATATTTCTTTAATTGGTGTATTTAAGTAGAAAAATAATTGGTGTATTTTTAAATTATAAGATAATAGAATTAAATTCTATTAAATATGGATAATTATATTATTTTTAATCATTTTTACGTAACTATCTATACATTTAATCTGCTTATTTTAACTTTATTATTTTTATTTTTATTATTATTTATATCGTATCATATTATTTCCTCATATTTAAAAATTTTTTGCATAAAAAATTTTATTATTTTTGAAATACACTTTAAGAAAATAGGATAACACTGTTTATCTGAACAAAAACTGACGGTAAAAAAAGGAAAATCCATGCGGACAAAACATTTTGGTAGACATGCGGACCAGTTTCCTCCCTTTTTCGGCTGCAGAAAACAGAGGGCTGAGCCCTAAGCCCTCTCAAAACCCCAGCTTCCTCTGCAGATCTTTTTTCTTTCTTTTTTATTTTTTTATTTTTATCCCTTTTCTTTTCTTTCTGTGTTTCTCAATCTCCTCTCTGTCAGCTTTGAAATTCTCCGTCGTCAATGTCGTGGGAAGATGAGACAGTTGGCCCCGACGTTGCCACCGCCGGCCGTCTCGTCAGCGATCGCATCAGCAGAGACGTCGCTGCTCAGCTCGACCTGGAAGAAGCGCTGGAGGCATCCAGATACGCCAGCCATCCCTACTCAGCCCATCCCAAAGAGGTAAGAATAGCTGTCCATGGCGGAAGTTGAAAGCCTTGCATGAGAGATTCTGGTAGTTGTTGCTCTGTTTTCGCATGCATTTGCCTGCTGCATGCCCGATCATTAGGTGGAAGATTGGTCTGACGAAAACATCCAAGAAATGAGAATGCTGCGAATGCCAGTGGTGGGCATCTGTGAACTTGTTTTAGTAATTCTGCTGGCTTGAGGACAACCGTTAGGGTTGCGAAACTAGGTTTCTGCATGGTACTAGTGATTTTGGCAATCCTCCAAGAAAGGCAGGGTCTTGATTTGGTGGAGAAAGCTGTAGGACATGCTTCCCGTATGTTGGATTGGTACATTAGGTAGAAAACTACATTTGCTTTGAGATTCATGGTGAATGCTTCTGCGCAGCCAGACTGTGGGAACTTTTAAGATGTGTGCTGCTTTACATGAATCAAATAGCATGCTTGAGTGGAAAATTGCACTTTGCCATTCAACATTGATAAAGACGTTATCATGTTAACACCCTATGTTCTCACAAGTAATGTTTTCTATGCTGTAGTGGCCTCCCTTAGTTGAAGCAGTTGATACCCGCGAATTGCCCCCTGTACTCATCGAAAGATATAATGCATCTGGTGGGGAAGGAACTGCCTTGTGTGGAATTTTTCCTGAGATATGCCGAGCATGGGCATCGGTGGATAATTCGTTGTTTTTATGGCGCTTTGATAAGTGGTGAGTTCTGAGTTTTGGAAAAATCTTTTATCCCTTGAAATTATTTCAACTGGCAACGTTTCTATGTTTTCTTGTTTCTTAGACCAAATACACACATTTTCCCATGGCCATGACGGTACAACTGTAGCTTGCCTCTTACAGTTTCATAAGGCTCCCCTGGATTTCTCTCACTTACTGAAGCCTTTCTGGGATCTTGAGGTCAAACAGCTTTCCCATACTTGAGCTTTGGAAAAACTACTTATCTGATCTTGTAAAAAGCCTTTCTAATTCCTTGATTCACAAGAAAAAAGTGTCAGTCCTATCCCTGTTTCTGATCTCCTAGGTTATTGCCTCAGCAAAATAACACCAATGTATCACATCATTGTTCGCTTCTCCTCATTTCTCCCCACTTCATCTGTTCTTAATCTTGTTTTGTTTTGCTCATAGGAAAATTTAAAATTCTGAGGATGAACTCACTAATTGCTGCTGCTGCTGCTCTTGCATAGTGTCTGCCGTGATCTTCTAGTAAATAAGTTAATTTTTTCAATTATATTTGCATTCTCCTCTGTTGTGAAATTAATTCATATTAATCAAAGCTGATAATGGTTACAATAAGGTTTGCTTTGAACTTGAGGATGTTTTATTCATTAGAGAAAACTATTGGTTTGGCTGTTTATCCAATATACGTGAATGTTTCCATAGCCATTGACATAATCTATCAAATCTGGTGGCTACTATATTGTTTTTGAGGATTTTTTAGAGTAAATTGAATTCATATCAGGGCCGAAAACTGCTGTCATTTTATGCAATAAACGCCATTGATATTTTTTATAATGAAATTCCCATAGAAACATTATCTTGACAGGGTGGGTACTCATTAAGACTAATGAGAAAACACAAGAGCAGAAAATAAATGAACAACCTGCAGAAGATGCTAAATATTACCTGTATGAGATTTAATGATTTATTGACCAAATAATATTTGAAAAAAGATAATTTTTTTTCTATTTGAGAAAAACACACCACATTACTGAATTTTTTGGATTCATGCTGTGATATTGGCTGTTGTCAGAATGATTTGCCTCCAAAGACAAATGAGTTTAGCAGGAATATCTTTAGGATATTCTTGTTCCTACAATGGTTAGACAATGAAATTGTACCAATAATTGGATTCAATGTAAGGAGAAGGTGAAGATAATAGCACTTTAAAATATAAGAAAGACTTTGTAGAAAAATAGACAAAAGGGTGATCATTTATGACAAAAATTAGACCGAGCAAAAGTTACTAGGTGTCTCAAGGTCTGTAACATTTCCAATCAGTGCTGATTAGCGTGCTTTTAATCTCTTTAGAAAGCTAGGTTAGCAGATGCCTTTATGGTTTTAAAAGAAAGGATTGCGTAATGAATTTGAAATGGAAAAATTTAGAGATAATTTGATAGATCAGGAGCACAACGGAAACCAGGGCGTGTGTGTCCAGCCAGCATGGCTCAATGGTGTGTGGTACATGCACTCATGCTGGCATTCAGGTGCACCTCACCAGCTCGATTCAAATACCATCAAAAAGGTGTCGGGTGGATGAAAAGATGGAAAAAGTTGTACAGTTTCAGATACCTGGAAGAGAAACCCATGCAACGCCAGATTATATTGAAATTTTTATTTTGAGTTTAAGGTTTTCAAAATGTATTCTGAATGTTCTGATGTGCGTTCTGAATACTACCTAAGAATTTCAAAATTTCCTTTTTTGCTTATTTGTAGGACCAGTGTACCACACATTTATATTTTAGATTCTTCACTAAGCTCTAGTCCATGCAATGTATCATTTATACCATGGTTACTATGTGAATGGTAGTCATTATAAACTGTGTTAGATAGGTTGAGTGGAGGGGAGTGTGATCTTTACACCCATTAATACACTTGTTTTAGGCTTCATTTGGCCACAACATGAAAGCATGTTTCTACCACTGCTTTTTTAAAACCATGTTTTGATGGAGAAGTGTTATGCATGGAATCCAACCCACGAAATAGCATATAAGAGAGCACTGTTTGAGGAAGCAGTTTCCTCCTATTGCTCTACTTAAGTGGCTGAAATTCTGGTCCACCATGCACCCAAACAAAGCCTTACACATCCTGCCCCTTTACCTATGTCTAAACCATATAAATATTACATCCCAAATATCTTTCTTTTTCATTATGCCCCCTTTAACTACTATATCTATGTATTTCTAATCATTCTTCCTATGCCTCCTACAAACTTCTATTCAAATCAGTTATTGCCCTCCTGCAAAAACAATTTTAATGTGATTTGATGTCTATCCTTTATTTCTACATTTGTTATGCTATTTTATCTTTTCTTTTATATTACAGTCCCATTACACCATTCAAATGGGCCTAAATCTTATTGCTTTGGTATTCGTGAAGCTTTGCTGCCATTTTTTCTTGATTCTCCTCTTTCCTTTGGAGCTATACTTTTCCTTTTGAAGTGGTTAGTGTGGTATCCATCTTGTTTCTGACTTTCTTTGTTTTTGCTTCTGGATATTAACATGATTTTCATTTTTCTAGGGATGGTCAATGCCCAGAGTACAGTGTTGAAGAGCAAGCTATTTGTGCTGTTGGCCTTGCAAAATCTAAGCCTGGGATTTTTGTGGGAGCCATTCATCATCTCTTGGTGCTAGCTACACCAGCTGAGGTAGAAGCTTTTCATTGATTATTCTATCTATCCATCCGTTTATGTGTCTCTGTTTTTCCATAGATGTTTAGATCTTCATATAGCGTTGGAATTCAGCTAGGGCTTTAACCAATAGTTCAAGTTGTACTTGACAGCATTTACTCTTAATTTCTTTGCCTTATCATCCTCTGGAGAAAGTGCTGGCCTTTGGATATTCTTTGAATCAAATATGGATATACTGACTGGGTGCAAGGTGCTTATGTTAGTTTGCAAGATAAAACTTGGGATGCTAACTGATAAGTTCACCTGGTCATGAAATTTTTTTTCTTTGGGTGTATTTGGGAAGTGATAAAACTTTGGAGAGAAAAGTTTTTGGTGTAAAAGTTTTTGAAACGGGAGAAAATGATGTGACATGGGCTAATGCTTGAAAAGTAGGTAGTTGTATAGAAAAATGTGAAGAAATGATTGAAAAGTAGGGTAGTTGTTTTTGTTGTAATCAAACACACCCTTCATTGGGTCATGCGATGTGTTCTATGTTCTTCTGCAAGTATCTTTAATCTAGTGTCTAGATTAAACTTTATGCCATTCTACTCTGTGTTGGTCAGTAGAATATACTTTGCTTCAAAATGTTTGGCTATGTTAGTTTTTGCTTCCTCAGTATGAAACTTTGAATTTTAGATGCATTTCTTTGATGTTGGAATCTAAATCCTTGGTTCGGATATTCTCTTTTTATTAGCGTGTTTCTTCTTTGAGAAAAAAATGCTGATTTCTAGAGTCACCAAGTGGCCCTTACAGGCTCAAACAGACCACAGACCAAATATTCTATGCATATTTTTATGATGTTATAGGAAAGAAAAATGATTCAATGAATAGAAAAAGCGAAAATTTTTCACAAAATTTTTTATTTGGTTCTGCTGTTTCTCTTTTCATTTAAATGCAAGAAAGGCTATGAATGGGATGAATCTTTGGTTCACATAGAAGAACAAGATATTTTTGATTGACATTAACTCACCTGATTTCTTACTTGGCTATGGTCCAGTTGGTTAGTTATTAGATGATATTTAGGGCAAATTTCACTTTTACCCTTGAATTTTACCCTTAATTCTACCTATACCCATGAAATTTGAAAAATTCCAAATACACCCATGTATTTTGTCTAAAATTCAACTTATACCTACACTATTAGGGATCCATTAAAGGGGCCATTAGTATCCTTGTAAAATGATGAATATGCTCAAGGCCTAATATAATCTTAATTCCTCATACATTCATGCCGTTAGAGTTCTGTTAAAAAGCCGTTAACCCCCTTTGAAATCATGAATATGCCTATCCTTAATTATAATTTTATAGTTAAAAATTCATATTATAATGAATCTTTAGTAATTCTATAACTATAAAATAAAATATTATTGGAATATGAATCTTTAGATTTGAGCAAAGCTATTTCAAATTATATTAAGGCTTGGGCATATTCATATTTTGCAATTTTACAAGGAGGTTAACATCCCAATTAACGGATTCCTAATGGCATGAGTGTATGCGGAATTGGGATAAAAATTCGTGGTTATCAGAGACATTTTTAAAAGTTTCTGGGTGTAAGTGAAATTAGAGGTAAAATTTGTAGGCATATGTAGAATTTGCTCTTTAAATAATATATAATTTTATGGCTGTAAAAGAGCTAAAAGTCCATTTGAATTTGAATTTTTAGCTATAAAATCATAATTAGGGATGGGCATTTTTTTGTCATTTTACAGGTGTGCTAACGACCCCCTTAATGGATTCCTGGTTTAGGGATAAAATTCGTGGGTATATGTCGAATTTGCCCTTATTATTTTTTTTATTATACTGATTAAACAATGATACCAAGCCTGATGGTCAAAGTGTAGTTGGTATAAGCACTACTCTAACTTTACGCAAGATATATGCTTGAAAATTTTATTTGGAAATGTTTTCACCAGATCATTTCTGATATGGATGTTATGATGGGCTGAAGCAAAGGATATTCTGGGAAAGGTTTCTATACAAATATTTCTATTGGATCATTTCTAATCTGCATTTTTATGCATGGATGGGCATTTCGGTGGGTGAATGGACATAGGCGCTTTGGTTGCATTTTATGCGCATGGGTGCGCCATGCATGTGCATCCATGCGTTTGTCTATTCTTGCATATACATGTGTTCTCACCAAAACTTCCACAGCATGTCAGAAACGAAGTATTCACATGCACTAAAGGTTCGCTCGCGTTCGCATCTGTTTTCAGCATGGTGGGCATAGGGACGCTAGAACCAATCTGAGTGAACCACATATAAAACAATTTAACTGATTTTACAATTAAAATGCAGCTTCCTCCTAGGAAGGAACATCCTGTCTTTGAGAAGAGACTGAAAACATCCTTAAGGCAGATCTAATTTCTCTACAATTTTTTCCTTGTTTAGATTTCAGATTCATGGAATCAGCAAATTAATTAAAAAAGAATCTCGTTAAATCTTCTAATGCATTAGGCTGTTGATTGGCAGTTATTTCTTTTGCACAAGGCCATCTACATATTATTGGGCATTAATCAAGAGGCAGACAGATAGGATTAAGGAAAGTTTAAATGTTGCAATTTCTTCAAAAGTTTGTTTCCATTCTCAGAGGGTCTTACTTCTTGCAAGTGGTTGAATGCTGGTTGTATGGATGTCCTTCACGTCTTATGCGTGTAGCTTGTTTTTAGAATATCATCTTTTAAAATAAATGTTCCTTGTGCTTTCTTCTTTGTGTTGAGGTAGAGCAGGAATTTGTATGAAAAAAATTTAAAATTGAATTATGTTAAAAGGGGAAAAAAGTACTTTTTGGCCCATAGCCCCAAAATTGAGATTCGGTTGATTTTGCTTTTGAGTCTGCTTTCCGAAATTAAGGAGTAAATAGGTGGTTGTTTAAATGTCTTTGTTTTTTTAGCTGATTCTTGTTGGATTATGCTGCACTGGAAGAGGAGATGGGACAGATCCATATGCAGAACTTTCGTTGCAACCCTTGCCTGAGTACACAATACCTTCTGATGGAATCACCATGACCTGCATTGCATGTACAGAGAGAGGTCATATTTTCCTTGCAGGTCGTGATGGACACATTTACGAACTGCAGTACACTACTGGTGCAGGCTGGAATAAACGTTGTCGTAAAGTTTGCCTTACAGCAGGTATAGGCAGTCTTATTTCAAGGTATGATGCTTGACTTCTTCGACAATATCATAGCTTGCACTATTATTATCTGTTTCATTTGCTTGTATCAAGGCTTCTGTTGTGGTTTTAGGTGGGTGTTACCAAATGTCTTTAAATTCGGGGCCAATGATCCAATTGTTGAGATGGCAGTTGATAATGAAAGATATGTTCTGTATGCACGAACAGAAGATATGAAAGTTCAGGTGTTTGACCTTGGCATAAATGGTGATGGTCCACTGAAGAGAATTGCTGAAGAAAGGAATTTGGTTGATCAGAGGGATAGCCAGTATGGCATTCGGCGGTCTGGAGGGTCAAGGGCACATTCACGGACAGCAAAACCATCAATTGTTTGTATAGCGCCATTATCGACACTGGAATCAAAATGGCTACACCTTGTTGCTGTTTTATCTGATGGGAGAAGGGTGTACCTTTCCACTGCTCCATCTGGTGGGAATAACAGCTCTGTTGGAGGCTTGACTGGATTAACCAGTTCTCACCAAAGGCCATGCTGCCTAAAAGCTGTCACAATCAGGCCCTCACCACCCTTGGGAGTTGGAGGTGGGCTTACTTATGGATCTGTAGTGGGTAGATCGCAGGCTGATGACCTGACCTTGAAGGTTGAAAAAGCCTACTATTCTGTTGGCACTCTTGTTCTTTCTGATTCCTCTCCACCTACTATGTCCTCCCTATTGATAGTGAATAAGGATTCTAGCGGTCAATCTTCTACATCTGGAAATTTTGGAATGACCGCAAGAAGTTCTCGAGCTTTGCGGGAGTCTGTATTGTCCCTGCCTATAGAGGGCCGAATGCTGTGTGTTGCTGATGTTTTACCTCCTCTGGATGTGGCTGCTGCTGTCCATTCATTGTATTCAGATGCAGAACCCTGTATATTTGAAGGAATGCAGGAGCCCTGTGAAAAAGCAACTATCAAACTGTGGGCTAGAGGGGACCTGGCGACTCAACATATCTTACCAAGGAGGAGAGTTATTGCATTTAGTACCATGGGCATGATGGAGGTTGCTTTCAACAGACCAGTGGACATTTTGCGGAGGTTCTTAGAGTCCAGTTCTTCAAGATCAATGTTGGAAGATTTCTTTAATCGTTTTGGAGCTGGGGAGGCTGCTGCAATGTGTTTGTTGCTTGCAGCAAAGTTGGTCTATGTAGACGAAGGTATCATAAGCAGCACTGTTGCTGAAAAAGCAGCCGAAGCATTTGAGGATCCACGAATTGTCGGGATGCCTCAACTCGATGGTGGTGGTGCATTGGCAAACACCAGAACAACTCCTGGAGGCTTCAGCATGGGTCAAGTTGTTCAGGAGGCCGAACCTGTTTTTTCTGGTGCCCATGAAGGTCTTTGCTTGTGTGCATCAAGGTTGCTATACCCAATTTGGGAGCTTCCTGTTATGGCTGTAAAAGGAGAAGCTGGTTCTGATGGAGGAGCAGAAAAAGGCGTGATTGTCTGCAGACTTGCTGTTGGGGCAATGCAAATCCTGGAAGGCAAGATTCGTTCTTTAGAGCAGTTTTTAAGGTCAAGAAGAAACCAGAGAAGGGGCCTTTATGGTTGTGTGGCTGGTGTGGGAGATGTAACTGGTTCTATTTTATATGGGACTAGTTCTGATTTAGGGGTCGGGTATCACAGTATGGTGAAGAATATGCCTGGAAATTATTCTGGAAATATGGAGTCAAGTAGTGGAGTTGCATCTAATAAAAGACAACGACTTCCATATACCCCTACTGAATTGGCTGCAATGGAGGTAACGGAGTTTTTCTTAGGTTCCTATTGGTCATTGCAACTTTATTCACAAGAATAAATGGTTTTTACTGCATCTGAATGTTATTGGTTCTAATTCAATGTGTTGAAGCACCTCGAGTCAATATCCTTTTTCTTACGCAATGTCAACCATTATGCAGGTCAGAGGGATGGAGTGCATTAGGAGATTACTTCGAAGGTCTGGTGAAGCACTCTTTCTACTTCAACTTCTTTCTCAGCATCACGTTGCAAGGCTGGTCCAGGCTTTAGATCCTAGCCTGCGCCAACAGCTAGTTCAGTTGACATTCCATCAACTTGTCTGTTCAGAAGAAGGCGACCAGATCGCTACAAGGCTTATTGCTGGACTCATGGAGGTAACTAATTCAGACTTCGGACATTCGCATTCTAAATGGATTATGTGCAGTCATTCTGCCGACACAGGCATTATGGGTTCTTTCATTCGACTTGTGAATTTGGACTTTTGTTCATTTTTTGTGTTCTGAAAATTTCTACTTGTAATAACATATGCATGCCTTCTGAATAAAATGTTTCTTGTTTATTGACTTTTGATAAATGCTTGAGGTGGACATGGTGAGCTCTAGGAGCACAATTAGTGCATGCAGTAATTTTGATGACAATTGGATCACAACTAGAAATATCGAATATTTTGAATTTCATTTGAGCCATAGGACATGTGGCTTATAGTTTCATAATAATGAAATTAAATGTAATTTTATGGGGTCTTCTAAAAGATAGTACTCTAGAGAGGAATTTTAAGGTATTCACTTTGGAGAGTAATTGAAAACAAATGTTTGGATGATCTAGTTTCTACAAATGGCTACTTTTTTGTAATCTTTTGATTTCTTTTTAACATTTATTCTCCCTTAGTAATGAGTAAAAATTGGGAAAAATTGTCAGAAAAAATTTTAAAAGAGCGAGAGCATGATGTGATGTGATTTGGTACGATCAATTATTAGGAATAAAAAGAATAAGGATGAAATAGATGGTGTAGTCATATGAAAAATGTGAAATAATAAATCCAAATATAGGTAATACCTGGTAAAAGTAGGGTTCTTTGGTGGTTAAGATGCCAAATCACATAAAAAAGGTATAGAAAGCGTTTTTTTTCTTTTTTTTCCCCGTTTCTCCCGATTACCAAACAGGCTCCTGAACTGTGTAAATTGTCAACTTGTATGTATATATTTATAATGCTAAAATTCATTTTGATTGGAGACTTGAAGAAATTTACATCATTTGAAGGTGAATATGGAATTGTTAAAATTTGAAAATAAACATTGTGGCATCATAATTAAATATATGGATGAATATGATAAATGGTTTAGATATTAACAAATCATGTGAGAAGTGATTAAAAAAACATTTGTACTGTCCAACTGTTTGTTTTGAATCACTCTCTATTGACTTTTCCATTTGCCCTCCATGGTAGGCTTTATGGAAAAACTTAACTTCTTATTTGAAATTAGTTTCTTATGATATTCTTATTATCGTGCATTTAGACGACGGATTCTAATGGCTGTATACTTCGAGAATACTGATTACAAATATTTTGATTATTGAATTAGCCTATTTGCCTTTTTTTTTTTTGTGCAGATGGAGTTATTGGTTGTCAGTTTGATAATCAAGTTTCATTGTCATTCAAAAATGTGTGACAGTTAGTATAGAGATCTGTAACCATTTCTGGAAAATGGAAGTGTAGGGCAGCATGGCTCTAGAAGTTAGCTCATAATTTAAATTAGGGCTTTTCCCAAATATATTAGTTCATAATTTAAATGAGACCTTTTCCCAAATATCCCATTATGTTTGACCTTAATCTCAAATATACTCGTGATGTTTTCAAAATCTCAAATATATCCACTAAATTTGCATTCAATCTCAAAATTGACCATTCTGTGAAAAATTGCTAGTTAAATTTTTTAAAAGACCAAAAATACCCTTGTTATAAAATAATAAATAATGAAATGGAATTGAAGAAAATGAAATTAGGGCTTTCCAAATTTAGAACTCATGTGCAATTAGGACATTAGTGAGTTACGTCATTCAAAATTTTCTATCTCGTCCTAAATTTGAGAGGCACGTTAGTAATTTCACATATTAACTAACGACCAGAATGAACTTTTTGGGATTAAATGCAAACGTAGTGGGTATATTTGGAATTTTTGAAAGAATTTCTTAAATATTATGGGTATATTTAGGATTAGCGTCAAATGTAGTAATTATATTTGGGAAAACCCCTTTAAATAAAGAATAACTGAAAATTTGAGTATATTGCTCAATCAGTTATCAAAGTCTCATCTTGACCATAAACTCTATTTATGGGCTCATATCCATGAACAATGCTTAGCACCTGGCACAATTAGAACAAGCATAGCCTAATACAAATCTTTCCTTGAGAATCATTTTTGATGTTCCATATTCTTTGAAGAATGTGTTAGTTTTAATTATTTGGTATTACTGCCCATTCAAACGATGTTTTGCTGAATCTTCTAAAAAGCTTACCTACTTTATTATTATTTTTATTTCTGTAATTCTACTTTGTTGTTATATCTTCAGTATTATTTGGGTCCGGATGGAAGAGGCACAGTGGATGATATCAGTGCTAAGTTACGAGAAGGTTGTCCAAGCTATTATAATGAATCTGACTACAAATTTTTCCTAGCGGTAGAGTGTCTTGAGAGAGCTGCAATTACAGTTGACTCTGAGGAGAGGGACAGGCTTGCAAGAGATGCTTTCACCCTCTTAAACAAAGTTCCAGAGTCTGCAGATTTGATTACAGTGTGCAAACGGTTTGAAGACCTCAGGTAACAGTTTTTTCTGTTGTTGTTCATTGTTGATTCTGTTTCTTCATGCGCATTGAGTTCTTACATGGACTTTATCCCTTTATAATTGATTCACAAGTGCCACTTTAATTTGACTATTCCAGATTTTATGAAGCTGTGGTCCGGTTGCCACTGCAGAAAGCTCAAGCTCTTGATCCATCAGGTGATGCTTTCAATGAAAAGGCTGATGCTAGCCACCGGGAAAGTGCACTTGTGCAACGCGAGCAATGCTATGAGATAATCGTCAATGCACTTCGCTCCTTAAAGGGTTATGCTGGTAAAGGACCTTCGAGGGAGTTTGGAACTCCCCCTCAACGAACTGGTGTACGACCTGTGCTCGATCCAGCTTCCCGGGATAGATACATTCGTCAGATTGTTCAACTTAGTGTTCAGTGGCCTGACAGAGCCTTTCATGAGTATCTGTACAAGTCAATGATTGATATAGGCCTGGAAAATGAACTGTTGGAGTATGGGGGCTCTGATTTAGTGCCATTTCTCCAGAGTGCTGGCCGAGAACCGATGCAGGAGGTTTGTTTGATCTCTGATTCCAAGCTTCAAAATTCTTTTTTCATATTAGGTGTCAAGACCTAATGCTTTGTTCAAAACTACAGTGAATACCTTTGAACAAAGGTATGGCCAGAATGGGTGGAGACTTGATTGATTTTGGAGGCATTGGCTATGGTATCCAACATCGTCCTTTTAAATAACTACTGTGCTATTTCAACTCCTAAGAATGCCCTTTTTTATGTTTTAAGAGTTGTGTTTTTTTTTTTTTTTAAATCTTTCTGTTTCTTTGTTCTTGGGTCTTGACAAGGTTGCAGTGTCTAAAGGGAATTATCAGTCTTAAGGGTTTGGAATATCTAGTTTAATATTCGATGCCTCATATATTCTTTCTTTCTGCAGGTTCGGGCCGTTTCAGCTGTAACGTCAGCAACTCCTCCTGTAGGGAATTTGCAGGAGTTAACACCTAATGTTACTAAGAATCTTGAGCTTCTGGCTCGATATTATGTGTTGAAAAGGCAGCACATTCTTGCTGCCCATGTCTTATTAAGATTGGCAGAAAGGCGCCACACTGGTGCAATGGATGGCCCTACCTTGGAACAGAGGTTTGTCGAATGCAACTGTTTTTCATTTTGTATTATGCTTGTGATGCTGAAATTCTCTTCACTTAGAATATACAGTTACATGTGTCTTGTGTTTTATGATTGAAGGACAGCCGCTGGCACCAATTTAACTATTTTCTGCACCAATTTAACTATTTTCTGCTATCATGGTAAAACTAGGCACCAATATCCTTTTTTTTTTTTTTGGATGAAATAGGCACCAATATCTTAGCAATGCAGTTCTGCAAGCAAAAAATGCCAGCACTGTCAGTGGTCCAATAAATTCTGTTGGGGGTAATTTTGATAATGGATTGTTGGATTTGCTTGAGGGGAAGCTTGCAGTTCTCCGTTTTCAAATGAAAATTAAAGAGGAACTAGAGATGAGTGCGTCAAGGATTGAAGATTCTGCTGCTACAAGTTCAGTACTAGACGACTCCTTTCCTCAAGGGAATGTAGTGGCTAATGCAAATTTTGCAAAGGCTGCTAGGGAAAAAGCCAAAGAATTATCACTAGATCTGAAGAGTATAACCCAACTTTACAATGAGTACGCTGTTCCATTTGATCTTTGGGAGGTATGCATATCTTTAAAAATTTCTCAAGACAATTATTTACGAATTATGAACCTATTGCTATTTTTCTCTGTTGCAACTTGATTCCTAGTTGCAATAGCACCTTTAGATCGTGCAGGATGAATGTTGCCTTATGATTTTGTTATTATCATTATTTTAAAGATGATGAATGTTGCTTTATGATTTTGTTATTACCATTATTTTGAATTCAAGCGATGCATTTTTTTTAGCCATTATAAATTATTAGTGTTAGGTGTTCCCAATTTTTGATGTGTTGTAGTGAGAAACGAGTAAGGGTTGTTAGTGGGTCTTCCCAAAAGCAATGCTCTTTATCGGAGCTTGGGTGTAGCGAACAATGGGCAAGAGTTGTTAGCATCACGACATCCATTTGTGATTAGGCAAAGGTTTTCACGTCATTCTAGACATAGTTTGGTGAAGAAGGTAGTTCCAAAATGCAATGTCTATTTTGCCTCATAGAATGTTGTGATTTTTTAGGAGAAAATCAATGTAGCTTGTCTCCAGGAGATTAAATGGAAAGTGGCTAAGTTTAGAAAGGTTAATGAGTATAAACCATGGCATGTAGGAAAGGATGGAAATATAAAATGTGTAGGGAAAATGGTGGAAAAGAAATTTACAGAGTATTCATTATTAATAGTATTAATATAAGCTTAATGTTATGTATTTATTATTAATAAAGAGAAATCAGGTTGCTACCACCCACAAACATAGGAGGAAGATGATGATGTTGGTCATTAAGGCTTTTTATAGATTTTTGCAATAATTGTAGAAAACCCTCAAGAAGCAGTAGTTTTTGCAAAGACCTTGCTGCTAGAATTGCAAAACACTATTAAAACCCACTCCCTTTTTTTGGCTAGGGCTCGAGTTTGATCCCACACCAACATGCCTAGCACCTTGCTCTGATTCGTGGGCTGATACAATGAGCTAGGCTTAGGCGAGGCCCAATGGGAATCACTGGCAGTGGTGATGATGGCGAAGATTGGGCTTGACCAACAATAACCCACTAGAGAAGGAGGCACAAAAAGTATGTGGGCTAGTGAGGTAGCCCAATAGGTGATCCCACTTGGGTGGCCAAGGGGATGCGGAGTTGTCCATTTTTATCATGTTCGATTATGTGATCTTGATGTCTAATTTTGATGATTCAATAGTTAATCTTTATATTTTTGGACATTCTAAATCTAATGGAAGGGCTGAATTGGCCTTCAAGAGTCAAGATGATGACATATAGATGGGTAGCCCTATAGATGATGGAAATCTTTGGGTTATGACCTGGCAAAGATGGAAATCAAAATGTCTTTTTGTTAAACTTAATAAATACGATAATTAAGCCTAAAATTCTGGACAATTAAAATGATGTCTAGATTTATTTGTGTTTTAGATGACATAAAAAAGAGCAAGTCATTTATATCAAATGTTATTTCTTACTAATTGAGTATACTCACGATTTTGTGTACTCATTGTCCTATAGATACTGGAATAACTGGATCTTAACAGGCTTATCCAAAACATTAACGGAGCATGAACTTAATTTATTTGTTTATTTTGTTTTTATATGTTTATTTGATTATGTAATAAGCCACGATGATAGTATTATTAGATTATATTTTTGTAGATTTTTCTAGACTTTACTTTTATACAAGAGGTGTGATATAAGCTTGACTCAACATGTCATAGATTTTTGGAAATAACCTACAACCTCAAATTCAATATGTAAGTATTGTTTTTGTGAGTTGACCCCTCTGTAGGTGATCCCATCTAGGTCTATGTTAGTGATCTTTTTGTAAGCTTTTGTTAGATCATTAGGTGTGGTCTGGCTAGAGACACTCTTAAGATGAAAGGGTAGGTGATCCCTCCTTAGAATAACCCTCCATGAAATTAGTGCAAGATAACCAAATATCATCCCTAGGAGGATGAAAGAGCTGAAAACATCGCAAAAACTAGGGGTGGGAATCGGGGCGGGTCGAGATAGGTCAGGGTTTGCCCAACCCGGATCTTACTTTTCAAAAATCTTGTTTGACCCTTATTTTTATAATGGGTCGGGATAAGGTCGGTTTGACCTTTACTTTTTTTCTACTAGGTCTAGGGACAAAATTCGGGTTGGTATCGGACCGGTTTCGGGATAGCGGGTCGGGTAAAAAATATGGGTCAAATAAGATAATTTTCAAAATTTATATATCTATAAAATATAAGTATACATCTATACTAAATTTAAATATTATATGTTTCAATATTTCACTAATTATTAAAAAACACATAATTAAG
>JAXCLR010000063.1:15457167-15470173 GCA_035584095.1 Annona squamosa | reverse complement strand
TAGTTTTATTCAAGGGGATTAAACTCTCAAGGGGTTAAGTTTTAATTTACCGAAGAATTTTTAAGAACCCAATTTACCCTTCTCCTCTTGGATTTTTCCGTTAACTCGGGACCAACAGTGTCAATGTGTGGTTAAAATCAGCAAAGTATAAAAGGAAAGGGGCAGCCCTTGGGGATGTCCTTGACTTGGATAGAGAGAAAAACTTAGGGAAAAAAATAAAGAAAAGGGGCAGCAACATGGGACGTAGGGAGAAGAAGGAAGGTAAGAAGATGAGCAACCAACTTGAGCAAGGACCAAGTAAACCTAGCTCATCAAGTAAGTGTTTGAACCAAATTTTGGTTTGATAAATTCTAAGTTTTCTAGCTGAATGAATGGTTCATAAAATTGATTTATTATGAACCCTAAATGATGATTCAAGAGGCCCTTAATAGGGTTATTAAATGATAAATGAACTAAGAGATTTACTTCAAGCTTTCAAGGATGGACATGTACGATTTAGGGTTGATGTGCACATGATAACCATGCTAAAATTTTGATTAATTTTAGATTTAGAGTTGCTGTTTTAACCCTTTATTATATGTTGATTATGTGAATAATTTTCATGATTAATATACATTAAACCAAGCATGTTTAATGGACCTTAGATAGGTGGAATTTTGGTTTAACAACTAGGTGAAAATTTACATTCAAATAGGGTAAAAGATGCATGACTTGAACAAAAAGTTATATGGATAATCATAAGGGTAAAATACCCTAAATATGGAGCAAGATGGGATGTCCAATTGGAGGAAACCAAAATTTAAAACTCTGTTTTACAAGGTATGTTGATGTGGACGTCCAAGGTGGAGAAAAGAGTGAGAAAAGTTGCTGTTTTGGGCAATCCAATTGATGGATTTTAATTTCATGATTATATCCTAACTAATATGCAAAAAGTTGTTTAAGTTAAGCCAAAAAAAGGAAAGAAAAATTTCTGCTTTATATGAACTTGAATTACACATAATACATATGTGTTTAAGGGAGTGAACATCGAAAGTATGGATGGCAAGAAGGTAGAATGACCATGTATGATTAGCTAAGGTACAAAAATAAAAGAAAAACACGGTAAAATGAGGAAACATAGGGATGTTTTGAGAAAATTATAAAATCTCAAAATTTTAAAATTGAAACTAGTAGCCCTAAGTCATAAATAGGTGTCTTGGATGAGCACCAATGTGAAAAATGTAAAGAATGGATGTTAAATGATAAATGGAAAGTATTGAACTTCCATATGTTGAGTTAACCTTAGAGGTTATGATAAGTTTGAAAACTTATCCTAACTAAGGGTATCCAAAATGAAAGGAATGAGCACAAGCGAACCATAAGTCTCATGTCACACCAATGCGTGAATTAGAATATTAACACCCAACTTAAAAGACAACTGAGTTAAGCTAGTTGAGGTAAGTTGATGTGAATTCATGTAGATTGAAAAACACTAAGGGATGCAAGCATTTGAAATTTATGCATATAAATGAATGTCATTTTCATTTATCTAAACAAAGGTAAGGAAAAGTATGGAAGAATGTGATTAAGGCTATCTCAGGTAAGCAAGCGAACTTTTCAAAATATTAATTTTCTCTTATATATTAAAATGATTAAAAATGTTTATATAGATATTTTTATGAATTTTTTACAAGTGGGCAAGTACAAGTTTTGAAAATGATGGCTTTAATTAAAGGCCTCAAAGATTATTTTATTGGAAGCAAACAATATTTTTTAAAATAATTATTTTATCACAAGTATTGCAAAGATTAGGAATGTTTTACGTTGACAGTTTTAAGAATTTTCTTACAAGTAAGCAAGTTCTTCATAATGTTATTTTTAAAGAATTTTATGGAAAAAAAGAGTTTTGACTGTTTCACAAAGAAATATTTGCAAACAAGTTTTGAGGTTATTCCCAAAAGATTTTGTAAAAAGCATGTGTTTATGAAAGAAAAAGAAAAATAAAAAAGGACAAATTGTAACAAATATTTTATTTCAAAAAGAGACGAACACTTGATAACTTCTAGGAGTACGACTAATTTCAGCACAAATAGATTTTTTCCTTTCTTAGAAAATTTGATAGATCCTTTTGTATTACTTGCAAAGTTATCTTAGATGAGAGTTTAATTATGCAACATAGATCATTAGTGATGGATATATACATACACAAGAAGAGTTGACAAAAACTAAAAGTCATATAATTTCAAAAATTAAATAGTGTAATTTAAAGGGTAATAACATGGAGCTTTTAAGTAAAAAAATGATAGGAGAAGGAAAATGAGATATACAAGCAGATGAAATAGAACCAATATGGGATAAAATGGTAATTAATATAAAAGAGGTTAGACAAAGTATTGTAGGAATATATAAAAAATAATAAATCCTTAAATAGGGAAACATGGTGGTAGAAGAATGATGTTCAAAAAGTTATAAATGATAATAAGAAAAGTTTAAAAAAATAATAGATTAACAAAAATGATACAAATTTATAACAATATAAGAATAAAAAAGCTATTAAAAAGATTATTAGTCATGCTAAATATAAAGCTTATGACAACTTATATGCCGCCAACTAAGTCAACACATTAGCGCAATGATTATTATATGCTACTAGGATATCTAGTAGCTAATTTCTAGGATCATTAGTAATGGGAAGAAAAATCACAGTTGTTACCATAGAGCAAACATCTTATTTATATAGCTAAGCTGAATAATATAAATACGCATTCAATTCCAAAATTCATATACATAAGTGTCTACACCCAGACAGGGTCAAAACCTAAGTAATTAGTTCTGTATCTCTATTTGCTTGTTCTAGCTAAACTACCATCCCCTTGGTGGTCTACACTCGCAGGTTTGCCGTCTAAAATAAAAGGGAACAAAAACATATGAGTCTATTTAAACTCATTAAATAGAGAATATAAATGAAAATTTACAATTTTTGAGCAACCAATGTGTATAAGTCATTAAACAAAAATCATTTTTCAAATCTAAATTATGCTTTGAATCATATGGAATACATGTTTATGCCGAAGCATACATCAATGTTTCTAGCACATGTCACTTCTCAAATCAAACTAGCAAGGTCTCAACTCCAATAGAGAAGTTTTGTATCTCGCCCCAAAGTCTTACCTATTGTGCAACTAAATGACCGATGTAGCATAGCAAGAGCGGCCAACTTTTCCTGACACAAATCACCAAACTAGACACATATATCCAAACCGGAGGTGTAACTAATACCCTGTTGTGCTCTCCACATGCCACAACCACGCCACACCACATCAAGTGAATAACTCTAGCCCTAACCATTACGTCGAGGACCACTAGTCTCGAAAATCATAAGGGTCAAATAAAGTACATCTACAACCCACCAAATTTATAATAGTCAGACAGGAAGGTCTGAGTCGAGGCCACCTAGGCTATCACATCCTCATCCCTAGTCAGGATGTGCCAAAGGTCATCACCTATGTTCCAACTACAACATTTCACAAATCCAAAATTAAAGCCATGACTCATGAATATGTTAGTATCCCAAGCAATATATGCCAATGTCATAATTCATAATGCTAGTATGAAAAATGGTCAAACTTGACATCACAATAAATCATTATGTTTGATAATATTTATTCATTTAAAAATAAAAAACAACGGTATCCAAAACATCTATGCTCGTGATTATATAATAAAATACACAATAAAAAAGAGAAGAAAATAGCTCTACTTACATTGTATAAACTATTTACAATCTTTGTATTGCAATTTGCTATAATGCTTGAAGCGTGACATTGAAAATGAAGGTTTCATCTAATTAATATCTATTTTCTAAAAATTATATTTATATTATAACTAATTACTTCCCAAATTAATAAAGGTAACTAGATAATTACATTTGAGTATTCCATAAAATTTACATATTACTTCTTTAGTTTCAAGTTTACATTTACTTAATTATCTACAATAATTTTCTTATTAAAATAATCAATCTTCATCATTAAATATCATTTTTATATTATTAATTATCATTTAGTAATTAATTTAGCCTCAAAATTTAATATATGTATAGATGAACTTTTCCTTAATTACACTAATTGTTAATAGTATATTTTTGTTCAATTGAATTCTTAAAATTTTCTCATGAATTAAGTTAATAATTACATATTCTAAATAATTATTTCATTTTTGATATTTAATATTTGAGTTTAGAATTTCATTCTAATTATTCCTCAATCTGCCCATAATTGCTGAAATCAGACACCCTAAGATCTTTTGTTTACAATCAAATCAAAGATTTTAAATATGAAATTCTTATCGTTAAATCAATAACTACATGAATTAACCAAATTAAATAGTTCTAGTACAAAATATTAATTATTTATGTATTTTTATTCTACTATATAAGGGTATGAGTTTAGGGATGTTTCAAATCATATTAATTTTTACCCAATTGATATCATCAAAAATTTTATTTTTATTTTTGATTAGTGATATTCCAAATATATCATATATCATATAAAATTTTCAGCCTTAATTTCATTGTATAAAAATTATTAAAAATCAATTAATGCAGCGGATTTTGTCTATCATTCTACCCAATTTCAAAATATTTTAATCTAAAATTTTGGTCGGTCCTTCATGGGTATATCAAGAATTCTCAATAAAAGTTTCATGCAAAAATTCACTCATTTACTATTTTTTTTTATATTTTTCATCTTGGTTTCAGATCTACTACATGGATGGTGTAAGTTAACTTACAAACTGTTGTAATTGTTAATCTAAACCATTAATTAAAGATATAATTAGAGATCTAATACATATATTATAGAAAATAACTTATTTAGTCTTGATCTAACGTTTTAGATCATGAAATTATATTTTTAATTAAACTTTAATGGTTTAGATCACCTAGTTACACTTTCTCACAATATGTCTATAAAAGTTACAGAATTAAAAAATTTCAAATCTAACCATTCATTAGGGTGTCCATACATGGTCTAATTTGATTTTCTTAGGGAAGCCTAAATGTTACATATGTCTAATGGCCTGGATTATTTACATTGTTCATAGAATTATGGATTCAATGGTTGAGATCATTCCCTTGCTGTCCAATACTATATAATAAGTTTCGGCCCACTTTGATAAAAAATTTAAGAGAATTTCTCTAATAAGGATTTGTAATCATGGCCCGCTTTCTCAGCAATAAATTTACTTCGTTGTCAAACTACATCTTGCATGGATTAGATTTATTAAATTAAAATTTCACTTGATAACAAGATCCTACTATTGAGTCCCATGCAATGGCCTAGATCTGTCTTCTCCTATTAAGATTAAACAAAAAATAAATGTCGCAAACCTTTTTGAAGGAATTCCGTGGCTAGGATTGAGCTAGATTACTTGATCTTAGCTCCCACTCTCCCTTTCTCTCCCTTGTCTCACTCTCTCCTCTCTCTCTATTCATTGTGCCTTTACATAGGAATTACATAAGAGTTCTTTTAAATAAGGATGGACAGCTCACCCCATAAGGTGGTGTTTTTAATCATGTTTTGGTGTGCTGGTTTCATCCAGAAGCATTGACCATTGCTTGTACACATAATCCTTCAATCAATAACCTTGAAAAATAGTTTGTATTTTATATCTGCGTATTTATTTAAAAATAAAAAATAATAGTTCTCATTAATTTGATGAAACTAACCAAAATAAAAGAAAATTTTAAAAACATTTCTATAACCAAAGTGTTTCTAAGCTAGAATCTTGGCTTCGAAAGCGACTGCCTTCACCGCTTTGTCAACTGTCCACATGTGTAATGGACTCATAACAAATTTCCAAAATTTTTGGCTGGCACGATTTGAACCTGAGATATATTTTCCAACCAAATGCTTTCACCATCTGGATACTAGTCGATGTTGTGAATAGTATCGAATAAAATATTATTTATCTTAAACTTTTAATTTATTTCAAGTTACCCCACGTAGACACGTAGACTGTTACTTAATTGTTGTTTATTTATTTATTTACATATAATTATAATGTGAACCCCCTTTATTTGCATCCATGTAGAACATATAGTTGTAGTAAATTTTTTTTGCAGAATTATACTTTATGTGTTCTTTAATTACACATTTACAAGTATTATATTATTATCAAAATTTAAAATAATGAGGGTTTACAATGACAGGTTAGGAGCTAGATAAAGACAAAAATATATATTTAAGTTGGCCAAACTAAAAGAAAATAAAGGCAAAGATTTAGTACAAGTTAAATGCATTTAGAAGTGAAAACTAAAGAGTTTTAGTTAAAGATGATAAAATTAAAAAAAGATGAAAAACTTATTTTTATAGTTTATTGAATAATACCCCACTAGAATGTTTAACATTAGAAGCCAGTTTAAATATAGAAGAAGACATGAATATTAGTTATCTTTCAAAAATTTGAACATTTGAAGTGAAGGAAGATCTTAAAAAATGAGAATAGGAAAAGTCTTAAGCTCAGATAATACACTAATTGAGGTATGGAAGTGCATGAGAGATGTAAATCTAAAACGAGAAACTCATGTTTTTAAAATTCGATTTGGTTTTATGTCAGAAAAATAAACCATTGAAGCTATTTTCCTGGTTAAACAATTATTTGAAAAGCATAAGAAGAAGAAAAAGAACTTACACATAATTTGTAATGATGTAGAGAAAGTGTACAATCGAGTTAATATGAAAAGTGATGAAAAAGAAAAAAAATTTAATGATAGATACATTGGTATTATTAAAGATATATATGAGAGAGTTGTAACAAGTATGAGGATCATGAGTGGAGCCACTAATATTTTCTTAGTTAAAATTGGTTTCTATCTAAGCTTAGCTTTGAGTCATTACCTTTTCAATTTAGTGATCGAATTAGACCTGTTACGAGGACGGTTAAGCAGAGTCAAAAAGGCTTTTGAATTTTGACTCCTGGAAGATGGATCCCGTAAATATTTATAAAGCTTTTTTTTTGAAAATAATATATATTTGTAATTTGTAATTTTTACTATTTTGTTGCAAATTAAAGCCTAGAAGCTTTGGATCTTTGCGAAATAAATCCTTTGTGCCAGTAATCTTCTATTAAGTGGTGCAAAGAGACCTTTTTAAAGTCGTTTTAGCCTTTGAGGGTATTTTCATTTTTGATATGCTTGTGGTTTTCGACTAATGGGAGCGGAAAAACTTCTTTTGAAATTGTTTTACTTTAAGGTTTGATTTGCAAAAGTTCAAAACCTAAAAGGTATTTTTGTGAAAGGCTAAAACATGGTAGAATGTAATAACACATATTTGCAGAGCTAACATCCTCCTCAAAACTTGAGGATGTTTTCCCCTCAAATCAAGGAGAAAGATGTAGAACTTTATAGAGTCAATACACTTTTAAGAATGCTTTTTTAGAAGTTTCAGATATTTAAACATAAACTTTGCTTTTGTGTAACCTCAATTACATAAAAAACAATTTCATGTAATCTCATCTATTTTTAAGATGTTAATGGTTGATGTTAAATACAATGAAAAATCCAATACGTTCGTTGTATTTAATATCATTTCTTTAGTTAGGATACCAAGTTCCATCTGAATTAAATGTGTAGAATACATTTGCTAAAAAAATACATATATTCATTTGTAAATTAAAAAAAAATGGTTACATATATTCATATATGTATTAAAATATAATAATATTTTATAAAATTATTTATCTACATAGTAGTGATATTTTAGATATTTAGATGTTGAAAATACTACTTAAAAATAATTTTTTGTGTTAAATAATTTTATTGCTTGATGTTAGGCATTTATAGATGCGGCCTATATACAATATTACTAAATAAATGAGAGGATTTTTATGATAATATAAATGATGCTAAATGAAGCAGTTTATATGGAAGAAAGGTTTTATAGAAGCAGCCCGAGTAAGTACTTTTGGGGAATTTGATGTGGGCATAGTTTTGTTGAACGGCTAGTGAGAGAAGCAGCCAACTACAAATGACGGTGGTTAGTAGCCTTATTCCCTGTCCTCTATCTTTAGCTCTTTGCCGTGTTGGCCTCTGCGCCTGAATCACTGCTGCTACCAGTAGTCTCCACATGAGCATAGCCCATTTTCAAAATGGTGGAATCTCTTGGTGTCCCTGACAACGATTTTTCGTCCTGTGATCTTGGAAATTAGTTTTATTGCAGCATGGCAATCACCACAGATGCGTAGGTTCTTGAAAACTCTGATCACAGCGTGCCTGGGTAAACTAAGAAGACCCAAGGCGATGGCTAATCTTTCACTGTGATGAAGAAGGTGGTCTTCGAAGTTCTTCACATCCCGAAGGATGAAATTAGTGTCTGGAACATACCCCATCCTCTTCATTCCATCCGACAAATCTTTGAGGATGGCATAAATCTCATCTCTTTGTCGATGTGATTGGTCCCCAGCATGAAAGGTATGGACCTGGTTATCAATCTCAATCCAGCTAATGCCAGGATCTTTTGTTACTCCCCTTGCTTTCATCAAACCTCTCACTTCCTCAGCTTCCTTCCACTGCCCTGCCGCTACATAAATGTTTGACATCAAAACATAGTGTCCAGGATTATTTGGATCTAGTTCAAAGAGCCTCTTGGCAGCAATCAGGCCCAATTCCACATTTTGATGCATTCTGCATGCTCCTAATAATGCACCCCACGTAGAGACTTCCGGCTCTATTGGCATATTATTGATAACTTCCTCTGCCTCTTCTAGGTACCCAGCACGACCAAGGAGATCAATCATGCAACTGTAGTGCTCAGGGTTCACTTCACTGCCATGTTCTTCTAACATAAAAATGAAAATATTTAACCCCTCTTGTACTTTCCCTGTGTGACTACAGGCTGAAAGAATGGAAAGGAAGGTGACCTCGTTTGGGTATATCCCATCCTCTTGCATCTGATCAAAGAGATCAAATACTAAATTTATGTGGCCATGTTTTGCATACCCTGCTATCATCGCATTCCATGAAATTCTGTTTCTTTCACTCATCCTATTGAAGAATCTCCTTGCATCTTCAATTTCACCACCTTTAGCATACATATCAACCACTGAACTGTCCAGGGCTACCAAACTACTTGTAAATCCCTTCTTGATCATGCAGGCATGCAATTGCTTCCCTTGCTCAAGAGCAGGTAAGCTGGCACACAAGTCAAACAAGGAAACCAATGTCAATCCATCAATCTCAATGCTTTCTTCCATCATTGTTTCCAACAGCACAAATGCTTCATCTGATAAACCATATTTTGCATACGCTGAAATCATGGAATTCCACGAGACCGTGCTCCTTTCTCCCATTGAATTGAATATTTGCCTTGCATCTTTAAATCTGTTATTCTTAACATATCCAGAGATCATAATGTTATGAAGGATGACATCCTTTTCATTCACCTGGCCATAAACCGTGCATGCATAATCCATGACTCCACATTCAGAATACAAATCAACAAGCATGCACGTTAGAACCTTATCCTCTTGAAAAGTGTTTCTTATGACAAAACCGTGAATTTGCTTCCCCATGTTTGTGTCTGCAAGCATTACACACACCGAGAGCAAGCTAGTTAGAGAGAAACAATCTGGTTTAATTCCATGAAGCTGCATTTGATAGAAGAGCTCTAATGCCTCCTCAGTTTCACCATTTTGCTCATATCCCGCAAGCATTGAATTCCATGAGTAGGCATTCCTATCTACCATCCGATTAAATACCTCTCGGGCATACTTCGAGTTTCCACATTTGGCATACATGTGAACCAGCGCACTTTCTAGGGTTACATTCTGTGTACCAGTGGTCCGGATCATAAGGGCATGGATTAGCTTACCATAGTCATCATTCTCCTGATCAGAAGATAGAAGACTACAGAATGTATACTGATTAGGCTGAGCCTTTGTTAGTCTCATTTTCTTGAAAAGCTCAACAGCTTCATGTGTTTGCCCATTTTGAACACACCCATCAATCAGGGCATTCCATGACACTTCATTCCTTTCCACCAACATATCAAAAACCTGTAATGCTTTTGCTAACTGGCCACACTTTGCATACAAGTCTACAAGTGCACTGCCCAAAACAGTATCCTGATCAAGTATGTTCCTTACCATGTAACCGTGAAGCTCCCGGCCTATTCCAATATCAGCCAAACCAGCACAAGCCATAAGAACACTACCTAAATTGAACTGATCACACTTGTGGCCTGATTCCTTCATTTTCTTAAACAGTGCCACAGCCTCTTCAAAATGGCGGAATTGAGCTTGAGCAGAAATCATTGAGTTCCACGTCACCTGATTTCTTTCCCCAATCAAATTGAAAACCTGCAAACACCCATCCTCGTCTCCAAACTTTGCATACATATCAATAAGAGAATTTCCTACAAATATGTCGTTCTCAAATCCACATTTAATCAGTTTAGCATGAACTTGCTTTCCTTTAAATAATGATCTCAAGGTTCCACAGATCCTTACTGCCGTAGCAAAACTGAAATGGTCAGGATGCAAGCCAAGGCCATGGATTTTATGAAAAGCTGCCCAAGCCTCTTCCCACATTCCCAGCTTCACATATCCACCAATAAGGGCATTCCAGGCAACCACATTCTCCACATCGATCTCGTAAAATGCGGCTTCTGAGTCACCCATTGAGCCAAACTTTGCATACCCATTAACCAAACTGCCACCAACAACCAAATTTCTGTTCCAACCAGTCTTATGAATCAGCCCATGAAGCTGCTGAATTCCGGATTCTTTGTCCAGAGCAACAAAGGCCCTAAGAACACTAGGGAAGGTGAAATTGTCTGGCCAAATTCCAGACATCCACATCCACTGGAAGAGTTCCAGGACTTGAACATGATCTTCTACCCCTGCATAAGCAAGAATCATAGTGTTCCAGGAAGTTGAGTTTCTCTCGGCCATTTTGTCGAACATGTGGCGAGCTGTACACAAATCGCCTGGATCACCCGACCTAGCGTAGAGCATGAGAATTTTAGTTTGGAGATAGGCATCGGGGCGGAAACCATCCAACAGCATTTGGGCATGAATGGATTTTCCATAGTCGAAGGCCTTGGAATCGATGCAGGACTGGATGAGGGAAGAGTACGAGGATGGTTGGAGCCGGGAAGGGGTTTGGAGGAGGAGTTGGGGTTGTGGGGATTTGGCAGTTTCGTCATGGGTTGCTAAGAATTTGGCAGAAATCAGTATGAATCTTGGTTTTGGACGTGGCGAGATACAATAGCTTCGTGTATTTGTACTGGGATTTTCAAAAGGAAAGCTTTGGAGGACGATGCAAGTCATAGGTTGGGTCCAAATGTAAATCCGCTTAGCACATCATCCCTAGTCCTTGGTCTGTGAAGAAGATGCTCACTGCCATAGCTATGCTTATCAGCTATCGCACCTTCTGAGCTTCTACAAAATTGACCCCATAAATTTGTAACTTGATCTTGTGCACTCGGTGCACATTTTTTAATATATATATATATATATATATATATATATATATAAAATTATTAATATAAGTGTCTTTTAAAATGTGTATCAATTTTGAAGATTTGTAATATTTTTTTAGACTTTTAAAATTAGTGGTATTTTTAGTAATTTACTAAAATGCCACTGATTTTTAAAAATCTAAAAAAATATTTAAATTTTTTTTAAAATGTTAAAAATTGATATACGTGTTTTTTTTATAGAAGGAATTACTCTATCTCGTCCCTCTCACAATTTGAAAAGGGTTCGGGACGAAGTTATCCAAACAATTCATTGTCAAAAAATTATCTATATAAATTTTTCAAAAATAGCTTAGGGGGGGGGGGGGGGTGTTTCCCCACCAAGTCAGATGGTCCGTAACAGAGACAGAGACCAAATTTGCTAAGGAATGGGCGACCGCATTTCTTTGCCCTTAGAACATGGTGAACCGAGAGGTGAGGATTAGCGTCGAGGATTGTTCTAATATCAGAAATAATGTATCCCACCGGTGAGAAAATCTGGTAGTCGTTGGACAAATAGGTGCACAAAAGAAGAGAATTAGATTCAATCTGAACTTGTCTGAACTTGAGTTGGAAGGCCCACTTAGTTCACAAAAGGAAAGCGTTTGCTTCCATGATTAGTTGCTCCCTCATGCCAGTCTGTCTCCATCCATTGGCAGCGATGAAGTAACCACGGGAGTCCCTGATGACGACAACAAACCCTATGACATCCTTATCCTGTAAGCATCGAGCATCCACATTCATCTTGAAGACACCATCCGGAGGTTTGGTCCATCTTTGCACAAGGGGCTGGTCCACAACACTCGCCCGGCCAAGGAGTTTGGCCCTTTGGAGTTGCTCAAAATACTCCTAACACCACAATAGTGTATTAGCGAAAACTGGTTGAGCACCTTCCTCCTTGAGCTTGTTCTGCAAGAACCTGACACGCCAATAGTACAAGATGGAAAAAGCTAGATCGTCGGTCCTATTTTTGGTAGCTAAAGTTTTGAGAATTTCCTGCACCGAAGCCGTCGGTGGACACGCTGTTACAGCTTCCTAAGATATCCTTGCAGTACAAGCACATCCCAAAAACAAGTGATCAACATCCTTAGCCTCTCTCCTACAAAAGACGTAGCAGGGATCCGCCTCAATACCCCTATGAGAGAGGTTCTGCAAGGTTGGGAGAGCATTCTTGAGAAGTCGCCACCTAAAAATTAGCACCTTATAAGGTAACTTTGTTCTCCAAAGGGCCCTGTAGCAGCTTGAAAGATGAGGGTTTTCAATATCCGCCTTGAGCAACCTGTGCACCGACTTAACTGAGAATTGACCACTTGGTTCATGCTTCCAGAAGGTACAATCCTTTTTTGCACGAAGAGGGAGGGGAATAAGACTGATAACCTGCCAAGCCACCTCCCCCACAGTAGCCACAACCTGGTCTTTGTTTGTGGCGCCCCGAACCGAGGCGTCACATTTGTCCTTACTCCAAGATCTCGTCGATTGGTAAGTGTGAATCAGGATTGTTGCCCTGATCA
>JAXCLR010000063.1:15413017-15432982 GCA_035584095.1 Annona squamosa | reverse complement strand
TAATTGCATTATTTCAATCTCCAATACACATATCCATCAATATAATTCATGAATTTTTATTTATTTATAAAATAATTACAAAATTACAAATATCGAAATGACACGTATATGATTGGGGTTTCACATGATTGTAGCATTAATCCTACTAAAATGTTAAAAACAAACACATGAGTTGGGCAAACTCAGTAAGTAGGTGCAGTTGATAAAAATAATGATAAATTTATGCTAAACCAATCATGTATGCTATGCCACTACGTGTCATGTAAACATTAGGCTCTCACTAGCTCCGCCCAATTATGCAATGCCACAAGCACACACATTAAACCAACCTCATGCTCATCAAGAGCCATGAACAGCCCTATCTTCATATCAATAAAGGGCCATGAACAGCCCTATGCAAACCAGGCATATGTGTCACTTATGCCATATGAATCATGCTCATTCAAAAATCATACATCATGCCCATTTCAAATCATGCACCATTGGTTTATCAAGACCATACACAAATACATTACCAATAATACCAAAGTATTTTCAAAGGGCTTAGCTCCAATTCATTAAATCAACATGCGGCATGCAAAAACTCATACCAAACCATCTCAAAATCCCTCCAAATACATAACTCATGTCAATTCATCTCAAATTCTAACATACATCCAACCATATCTTCAAGCACAAAGTTCAAGCTTTATTTCAATTCTTACAACCCACATTCATTAAGCCCATCTCAAGTTCCATTCTATGATACCATGACCAATGGAGGTTCATACATGTAAACTAGGCATTTAATTCATTTAATTGTATTATTTAATTTAATGATTGATTTTAAGGCCATTAATTAAGAAAGGTGATTAAATTAATCACCATAGCTCAATGTGGGTTAATGTATACAAAGAGACCCAATGAGGTTTAGGAAAAGAGGACATGTCATGAATAATCATTTTATATATTATGATGTAATTGATGATAATTATGATGATAATTATGGGAATGATGTGTTTAATGTTAAAAATTCATAACTTGACGCCTATAAGGAGGAATGATGTGAAATTTAAAGGTTAAGCACATGATTGATGTGCCTTACAACATGGATGAAATAGATTATGAAAATTTTATTTTAATCAGAGTGATAATTATTTAATTTGATTCAAATCCAAAAGACAATTTCAAATGACGATAACTTACGCTAGCAAGGTCATTTGGAGATGAATTTTTTCGTGAATGGTTAAAATAATATGGCTAATTATATGGATGAGTTTGATTAAGTTAATTATCATGAACAATGCTTATTCACAAAAAGACAACATTAGCTGACTTGTCTTCAAAAAGGGAGTTGTGTTATTAATGGAAAAGTCAAAGGGGTTAAAGCTTGAGATGATGTGGATTTTTGAGGCCTTTTTGACAATTCAAAAATTCAGATTTTGAGGGTCAAAATTTCAGCAATATCCTAAGTGATTAATGGCTCAAGATTGGGCAGAATTTGTTTTCACAAAATGCCTAAATAGGGGGGGCACAAGGGGACATCCAAGGTGCAGATTTTTGGCCTTTTAAATTTTGTAAAAATGTAAATTCTGGAGATAATTATGGCAGCAGCAATAGGATAAATATGGAATTACCTAAATGTCAAATGAGGTGGAAATTAAAAAGGGAAAAGGGCAGCAATAAATAAACAAGAGAGAGAGAGATAGGGACGGTTTCAAGTGGACAACTTGTGTGTGGTGAAAAAAATTATTACTACAGCCATATTGAACATCCCCAAGAAAATAAATAGAGAGGGAAAAGGGAAGAAAAAAAGAGGAAAAAGAAAGGAAGAAAGAAGGTCAAACCAAGCTTGACAAGTTGGAGTGAAACAACACAAGTTCAAGTATGTATACAACTAAATTTGGGTTGTTAATTTCTAAGTTTTTTAGCTCCATTCATGGTTCATGAATTTGTTGGTCCCGAGTTAATAGCAATTACTCAGAGGGGAGGGATAAATTGGATAATTAAAATTTTCAATTTAAACAGAAATTTTACCCTTGATTAATCTAGTTCGCTTTATGAAGAAACAAATGGAAAACAATATAGTGATGAGAGCAGAAATATAAATCAACAAGCAAGATTTTATAGTAGTTTGAGCAACCCTCCCTACTCCACTCTTCCAAGCTCACACCTCTTGTGACTTGGGTTCCACTATGTATTTCACAAATACAACTAGAGCCATTGCTCTCTTCTAGATTTCAGCTTTAGGGAACCTTAACAATTCATAGCACAATGACATCTAAAATATTCAGGCCCATAACCATACATTACAATACAAATTCAAAAGAGAAGAACCTTGCATAAATCTTAAATTTATCATTATATCGTATTTTGCTATAATACCCAAACCATCATGATAGAAAATAACACTTTTCTTTCATTAATATTTTAACTTAAATTAAATCTTTTAATAATGATCAAGCATGATATCTCATCTTAAGATGTATAGATATCTCGATGTATCCTAACTTCTATAATTTAGCGAATATACAGTTCCTGGTATAAATTAAATTATTCAAAAATTATTATTTATAATAAATTTTATTAATCTTAGAATATTACTTTCTCCAAGTTGATAAAATAATTAATGTGAGTCCAAAACTCGTTTCATTGAATTACCAAATTACTCTTCTACATTTTACTTTGTATTTTTTATCGTATTCAACCCTATCTTGTAAATATTCAATTTTATCTATTCAAATCATTCTCATATTATTAATTACTAAATAATAAAGATTAAAGCTTCAAAACTTAATATCATGATAGGTGAGGCCTCCCTGGATCATAGCAATTGTTGATAGTTTATTTGTATCCTATTTAACTTTTAATATTCTTCAAATATTTTATAAAAATATTTCACATGAATTAACTCAAATAATATTATATTTTAACTAACATATCAATTTAGATAATTATTATTTAATTTTTAAATTTTTTGATTATTCCTTACTCTGTCAATATTTGTTGAAATTAGACACACTGGTCCCTTTTAATTTTAATTTATAATAAAATAAAGGATTTTAAATCTAAATTTTTTATCATACATCAATAACTACATGAATTAATCAAATTAAGTATTTTAACAAAAAATATTAAATATTTATATTTATTTACATATTTTTATTCTGCTAAATGGAGTTATGAGTTTAGGGATGGTACAAATCACATTAATTTTTACCCATATTTATTTCATACAAAAATTTATTTTTATTATTGAGTGAAATTTAAGATATATTTTATATCACATAAAATTTTCAAATCAAAAGTCCTTATATAAAAGTTATGAAAAATCATTTAATATAGTTAGTTCTGACAGTCTTTCTACCTTGTTTAGGCTATTTTTTTTTGCATTTTTAATTTACACATTACACAATATTTTAATCTACAAATTTATTCATTAATGGTAACATACAGAGTTCTCAATAAAAATTTTCATACTAAAAATAATTTTTTTACTATTTATTTTATATTTTTCATTTTGGTTCCAGATCTAGTACATAGGTTTATAAGTTAACTTGCAAAGTGTTGTAATTTTTAATCTAAACCACTAATTTCAGATCTAAGCATAGATGTAACAAATATATCATAGAAAATAACTTATTTAGTATTGATCCAACCATTTGAAATTATATTTTTAATTAAACATTTAGCGATTTAGATCAATTGGTTACATTTTCCACTAATACAAGATTATTGAGATAAATTTGAAAATTCTCAACCCTAATAATCCCTTAAGGTGTCTACATATGATCTAATATTATTTCTTTATTCAAAACTAAATTTTATACACATATAAAGGTTCGGATCATCCAAATTATATATGGAATCATAGATTCAATGGTTGAGATCAGTCTCATATTGTCCAATGTTATATAATCTATTTGGGCCCACTTTGATCAAAATTTTAGGAAGAACTTTTCTCATGTAATAGCCCCTAATAATGGCCATGTTCAAGTACCAAAAATCTCCCAATTCATAGATTCAAATTGATCTTTATCAAATTTAATCAATCTAATTTCTATTGATATTAACTTCTTTCTTTCAAATCTAAAATCTTCCTCTCAAATTCAATGGTTCGGATTGAACTCTACACTTGATCCTTGATTAATTTAGAAAGACATAAAATAAATAATAACTAACCTAGATGATGGTGTTTAATGGTCGAGATCAACTTGATCAAAGCTCCACCTTCTCTCTCCCCCCCCCCCACTCCTTTCCTCCTCTCCATTCTCCAATATTTGCCTCCTTTCCCAACTTACATATATGTGTTGTACAAATTTATAGAATTTTTATTTTATTTATTTATTTATCTTGAATAATAGCATGCAACCTACCAACCTTTTGACTTATGCTAATTCAACTATTCACTGTGCCATATCACCTTGTCATTTATAGTTAAAGTTTATGCCATATATTTTGCAAATTTTTATATAATTATTTAAAAATTAAGAATAATTAATCCCTCTTAGTCAAGTGAAATAATAAATAAAATAAAATATGTTAAATTTTTAACTCAAGGTGATTCGAACCTTGATATGGTAATTTCAAACCACTAGATTTGCCATTTCAATAAAGGCCCACACGTGTAAAAGGTAGAACTAAATAATATATAGTTTGAGCTTTTCATTTATTCCAAAATTTTACCATACACATCGATGGTTAATTTGTGATTTCTTCTTTATGATATAATTATAATGTAAACCCTTTTTATTTTTAGAGATGTTGAACGCATAGTTGTAAATTTCTTTTTTGCATAATTTTATTTTATTTTCTCCTTAGTTACACATTTAATAAGTATTACATTTATGTCTAAATTCAAAATAACAAGGGTTTACATCTTGTTTGAACGGAAATGATGTATTTTTGTTTGCATTGAATGATGGAATTTTGAAATGATGTATTTTTTGTTTGCATTTAATGATGGAATTTTGAAAAGATGTATCTTTTGCTTGAATGATTAGGGTAACATCCCAAAACTAAATCCCGCATCGCAAAGGAGAGAGATCCTAAGGGTTTATAAGTGAGTCTCAGGTTAAATATGGTGTAATTCATTTTAAAATCACGTGACTGAGTTGTCAGGGTTTATAAGTGGGTTTCAAATTAACTAGGGTGTTATGCATTTTAAAATCATGCAGCTAAGTTACTAAGCACAAGCAGATAATATCACACTATAGAATCCATAAGTTCATAGGCTCAATGATCACTTTTCTGGGTCTGTAAGCTACATCTAGCGTATAGTTGATATATCTTTAAACTTCAATTGAATGTATTTGAACTATTGGATGATTCTAAAATTGAATGAGTTAGCATTTAAATGAAGCTATATTGAAAATGTTTGAATGTGTTTGAAATCTAAGTAAATGAATATACTTGAATCAATCTTTGAATGAATTTGGAATTGAATGTTATTTGTAAAGAATTTGATGGGAAAATACAAACATAGTCTAATCAAAATGACTAAGGTAAGACTTATTATCAAGAATACTTTGAACTAGCTTTTGGTAAAAATGAATATGTATAATCTAGAATATCGACATTGATATATTATGTTTAAAGATATATATTACAATTAGGTTTTATCAATCATCAAAAAAGGGAGATTGTGAACTCAATTGTGAAAATTGTAAATTAATATTTTGATAATTAATAACTCAATTGAAATGAAATAAAGCTACTAAGAATGTCTTGGTTGAGCATGGGCAAGATAAAAAGATTCAAAGATTAAAATAAAAATGCAACACAATTAAAGTTGGAAATCAAGTCAACCTCAAATAAGACTTAGATAAAATCACAACCCAAGTTGACTTTAGAAGTGATTTCGAAAGCCAAATGAGAGACAAATTTGAAAGAAAGCAACCAAGTGAGAATGAAGTTGTGGGTCAAGTTGATCTCATGTGTGACTTGAGTGAAGTCGTTCTCGAGTAAAGTTACTATCCAAGTTGTCTCCAAGAGCTACTTCAACAAAGATTTTAGACAAAAAGATGAAGGAAGGAAAGAAGGCACATGTAAAGTCTCACCCCAAATTGACCACATGTGCAACTTAAAAGAAGCACAAGAAAGAGAACCTAGCTAGAAGAAAAAGTTAGTCTGAAGTTGCACCTGAAGTCAATTCCAATAACGATTTGGAAGAAGAACATGTCAGAGGATATTACTAGTGGGAAATTTTGGTTGAAGTCAATGGCCAAGTTGACCTTAGCTAAGACAAGGGTAAAGTCATAAGCTAGGTCAACCTCATATGCCACTTTAGTCGTAATAAAAATTTGAACACTAACAGATTAAATCCACGCCACCTACCTCTAAATGTTCAAATATCCCTTATAGGATTATCAATACATCGTCAAGAGGAGTTAATGGGGTTATTAAGTATTAAAATTTTACTAGGATTGGAATTTCTATATGCCCATAATGGGTTTCCTACTCTTAAACGTATTAGGAAACGAAATTCCACTTGGATACATAGCATAGGAAATATATTTATAATGGGATAGCTCCTGTGGAACTTTTGTATATTCCTCCCAATCAAGTTATAAATATATATGAGGTCTCTGAGAAAAACACATATCAAGGCATATGGAAGAAATCCCATCAGAGTTTCCTTAGACCCTTTTAGAGATTAGTGGCATCTTGGTTATGGTAATGTAGTTGGTTTCCAATCTGGTTAAGAAACAAAGTTCAAGGCATAACCTTCCAATCCTTCGCTTCCTTTTCTACTAAATAAGGCATGTAGAAAATCCTTAATTTTTTGACATTGGTATCAGAGCCTAATCTGTCTCTTAGCTTGTTTGCTTAGTGGTGATTATATACATGCATGTATAATTCTTTGAAGTCTTATTTAGTGAATTTTATTGGGACATATGCATCTGGAATTTTCCTTAACCCATGGATCACTGCTTCAAATATTTTTTCATGATTGGAATAAGGAATTGTGGGCATGCGTTCCCACCATGCTGCTTTACCATGATTCTTTTGGACTTCATTAAATTTGTTGGATCTCATTATAATGATATTCCAAATAAATGCAAGTAGGGTCTTATATTAAAAGTTGAATTTTTTCAAACAAGATAGACAATGTGGATGACTAAAATACTAACCAAAATAATCCCCATGATTTATTAAATAGGCATGCCCAAAGGTTTTTCTTCGTGCTGCATATCTGTGTCATCTCCTATTAAAGTATGCTTTAGTTTTTTTGTGTTGTTTACAACATGAAGTTAAACATGCTCTTACATATTATTAGCTGGTCTTGAATTAGTGGAATAAATATCATGTTAAAAGTCTTTTATGATAATGGACTAAGGAAAATAAGAGCTATTTGTTTTAACTTGTTAAAACATGATAATCATGCGATAATGTATTTATTATGATTTTGTTAATAATGAATAATTATTTACATCATTTATGAAAATCACATGTTCTACTGTGTTAATTTCATGATTATATAATTTATGATTGATTGGATCTTTAAAATATTCTTTATATGATTTAAGATTAAAATAAATACTTCAAGATCTACCTTGCACCCATTCGTCTTCGATGCAAAGGGGAACAAACTGCCCAATGGGCATGGGCTTCAATAAGGTTGATAGCAAGGGCCCTATGATGCAAGCTCAATAGAGGAGGCAACCTAATCAGTGATCCGACAAGAAATGTCGCCCATGTGGGCCCAAAGCAGATGAGACCAAGTGGAGCCCACATGAATGGTGTAACGTGAATAATCGATTCCTATTAAATTTGATGCTTTAGATGCAATTGTAAGGCTAGATTTTTAATTTGAGACTCAAAAAATAACAATTTGTGTAACATGAATATTTTATGTCATCTTTAATCATATTTGTACCACAAGTTATGAAATATCATCTCTTGAGCATGCAACATATGTTTAATTAAATAAGTTAGATGTATTACATTGTATTATGATTATTAAAAAAGAAAGAATTTTTTTTGAAGTGAGATTGTGTTCTACGGTACAACTAGAAGATGTTGTCAAGTTAAAAGGTCTTAAAGTAGATTTCATGATTATTTAATTAGATCCCCTCCATGCAGGGTGGAACCACCCACACTCCACCTCACTTGCCTAGCTAACCAAAAGAAGTAGCAAAGGATTTGATCGCACATAATGAATTTAATGACTATTAATATTTATACTTCATAATTTGTGTGGGAGTTCATAAGTTGGTAAGATTCAAATGGATTCTCGCTTAGCACTAATGGTTCTCAAGTTGGTAGGATATATTTTGAAATTCTTACTTAGAACTAAAGTTTCACATAGTAGAATTAAGTTAATGATGGTCCAATATTTGTGACATAAATGATGATTAGGAGCATAGTAAAGTTTCAATTTTATTCCTTGTATTGCATTATCCTTAATTTAGTCACTCTATTGCTGCAAAATAATATCTATGCTAGTCTTTATTCTTTGCTATATCCCTTATAGTTGATAAAATAATTGTTGCTAAACTTACTAGAGGAGAAAATTTGAATGGTGATAATTATGACATCTAGCAATGCAAAGTCCGTTGCATTCTAAAAGAACTAGAAGTGCTGGAGACGTTAAACAACATCTTGAGAGAACTCGATGATGGAAAAACTACTCAGCACGAATGAGATCGTGAGGCTCATGTAGCCTAAAAAAAGAGAAATAACATCCTCTCATTACGTTGCTAAGCACCAAGCAAGATGACCTCGTGTGCGAATTTAAGGAGCATGTTACTACTCATGAAATGTGGATAGCCCTCAAAGAGAAGTTTGGTGGCACTTCTATTACAAAAGTGATGAGGCTCACCATCAAGTTTGTGTGAGGACTAGGAGTACCATGTCGACCTACGTGTGCGTCATTGCGTGGCATCTTACTACTTAACGGATATTTGTAGGTGGTCAATCTCATGATTGAAACCTAAAGTTTCATGCTTATATGAGCAGAAATTTTCCTAATTTGTTGGAAAATCAAACTAATTTTTTTTCTTTTCTTCTCTTTAGAATCTACATCGGTTCTATTTTATTGACTAAAATCAGATAGCCATTACAAGTCCAATATTTTCAACTAAGTCATTCACATTTACTTTAATTCAACTAATATATCCCTTATACAATTACACTTCACACAAGAAGGTAAACACTATATTAAAAACAACATAAAATATTTAAATATAATACATACTCACAATTATAAAAATTACATCTCGATGGCTCCAATTCTTTAGAAATATTAAAAACTATACCTTTACTACTTAATTAGTAGTGAAGGCTCTTCTATCAAATCTGCATTATCTGCACTCATTAATTAGTTGAAAATAATGAGTACAAAATAATTAGTAAGCAAGCATTTAGAAAAACATAATTTCCAAAACCCGTGGCAGTAACTGAAATCATAAAACTCTTAAAATCCGATTATGCATGTGCTATAATGAGATGAATGTACCCACATGCATCATTCGATGACTTATTCCTCATTTTCTAGACGACATTTATCAAGTGATCATCTGCTCATACGTCGGACACACCGACCAGACAATGTCTAGGACAGATTACCTGCCCTTACAACCTTGACAAAGCCTCCTTAATTCACTTTCCATGCATGAGTTTCATTTACATGTGCATCATATGTATTCATTGTTGGTCTCAGGTTTATGGCAACAACCCAAGAGGGGAGGAGTGAATTGGGTATTTTAAAATTCTTTACTTAAACAGAAACCTTCCCCCTTTTTAATTTAATCCTCTTAATGAAACGAGTAGAGAATATGGAGAGAAATAAAGCAATAAAAACAGTTTAGCAAGCCACAGCAATGGACATAATTTTATAGTGGTTTGGACAACCTTCCCTACTTCACTCTTCCAAGCTCACACTCGTTGTGACTTGGGTTCTACTATTGAATTATCAAATACAACTAAAGCAGTAGCTCTCTTCTAGATTCCAGCTCTAGGGAGCTTGCACAAATACAACACAAGTAGGTGACGAGTTATACTCAAGTCACAACACTACTTTGCCTTCACTTGGTTTCGATTTCTAATATCAAACCAAGTGATAAATATAAATAATGAATCAAACGGAAAGAACTACACTTTATAGATTCATGTAGGTAGTTTGTAGCACGTGGAAGAACCTGTCGAGAGAATTGAATGATCAGTAATGACACTTTCAGCAAGTTGGAGCACAGTTCTTCACTTGAAGTTGGTGTAGATCACTTAAATGCTAGAGAGAGTGGAAGGTGAGCTTAATGAATGTTTCTCTAACCTCTAGCACGTCCTCTTAAATGTTCTTTTATAATGGAGGACTAAATTTGGACGTTTGGTGGTATGTGGCGCGCATTTAATGGACAAACGTTCAAATCTTTCTGATTGTTGCGAACCAAGTCCCATGTGGGGTCGACTTGGTATGTGACTTGTTCCAAGTCGCAGGGTGGAGTCGACTTCAGATGTGACTTCACCCATGTCGCAGGCTAGAGTTCACTTCGAGTGCGACTTCGATCTTCAGCCTCCACTTCAAGTTCCATCTCAGGTCGACTTGGTCTTGGACTTTACCCAAATCGCAGGTGGAGTCGACTTCGGGTATAACTTCACCATCTATGTGCATATATTGGAACTTTAGATTTTTTGAAAGTGATCCTTGATGCTTCATTTTCCTCTCATATCTTTTTCTTCAATTTATATCCTTCATTTTCAATGTTTAGTCTTGAGACTTAGCATAGATTTCTTCTCTTGAAAAGTTTATCCTTGTGGCATTGATTTAAAATGATTTGCCTTCCTTGCATTAATGTCCAAAGATATAGTTCACAGTTTTTCTTTAATAATACTTCATCTCCAATGATTCTTTCATGGCCATCTGCTTGCTTGGGTAGTATTGGTCTTCAACTTAACTCAAGTCGCATGCTTAGGTCGACTTGAGGTTTGACTTCACTCAAGTCGCATTGCGGAGTCGACTTGGGAATGCGACTTGGCTTTGAGAATTTGAAAACTTCTGCATGTTGTACACAAGTCGCATCTGGAGTCGACTTGGGTCTGCGACTTCACCTAAGTCACAAGTGGAGTTGACTTCGACTTCGACTTCATCTGTCTTTGTGCCCAATTTCAACGCTGAAACTTTTAATCTGAAGTTGATTGTGGGGTCGACTTGGGGATTGACTTCACTCAAGTCGATAGCTAAGTCGACTTGGAACTGCGACTTGGTCTGTTATGTTTTGAAACTTGAGTTTTTATCCTTTAATCAAGCTTAGCAAACCACATTAGTACCCAAAACATTCTCAAATTGAGTTATTAATTATCAAAATATAGATTGTGCTTAATTTGCCTTGAATTTCAACAATCTTCCCTTTTTTGATGATTGACAAAATCAATTTGAGATATACCTTTTATTTTCTTTCAAAACTGAAGTATTATACTTGTTTTGGTATTTAGAATATACATATTGCATTATTATTACATTGCAAGTTCAAATGAATCAAAATACCACATCATGCTCAAACAAGTTCATGGCATGTACCATACAATCATTACATCTCAAACATTTAATCATTGCAATATCAAACACAACACAATTTGAAACAAAATCATATCATATATTTAATCATTTGCATACATTATGATTTTAAAAAGAAAACAACCTATATGTACATGCTACCCAAACCTAAGAAAAAAAAATTAAGTCCTAAACCTAGGACAACCTTCTCAAATCTCTCCCCCTTTTTGTCAAAGAATCAAAATGGAGATAAGAGAAGCGAGATTTGGAAAATTGGAACGCAATGATTGGGTAGGATGGAAAATGGGCAAGTGGGATAGGTCTGATATGAGCAGATGAATAGAAAGATGAGAAAGCCTAAACAGTGGGTTCGACTCTCACAAACTCTCCAAAATAAGGATCGAAGTCAGGTAAACATGAAATCGGGCGACCATGACTGCTTCCCGATGCGAGTCTATACTTGATGGTTCATAATTCTTGGTCCATTTTGTCTTGGCGATTTTGCATCTCCATCATCATCGTATGAATGCTCACCAACTGTCACCAACTATTGTGTAAGTCAATCTTCCATCTGCTTAAGATGATCCCGGATAGCGTGAATGGAAGTAGACCAATTGGGTGATTGTGGATGAGGATCTAGGATCTGGGAACCTCGCTGAGAATAAGATCATGGGAGTGTGGTGATGCGAGCTCAGTGGGTGCATGCGGTGGAGACGGAATCGCCTCCTGCTGTGGTGGCTGCTCCCCCTCAGGGTGACCACCCGCTACTTCAAGCTGATTTGTGATAACTCGTTTTAGGCTTTTTTTGTGCATTAGTTCGAGAGATTAGACTTAGTTTGCATTCATTTAGCTTCATTTTCACTCGCTTTGCATTTTAGGAGCATTATTTAGTTTTTAGGCATTTTTAGTTCATTTACTTAATTTTTCTATCTTTTACAGGAAGGACGGGACATATGAAGGCAATGTGGGCAAAGTGGAATGCAAACCAAGACAAGTTAGAGGCAGGTGGATGGCGGCTAGGCGCCACTTCATCTACATGCAGGCGAAGTTCAGAAGTTTTTGAAGCTACAAGTCAAACTGCTTTCAGGGAGTTGGCGCCTAAGCACCAGGCATGATCCCCAATGTGTTAAGGATAAAGTTCCAAGTCATGAAACTCCAGGGAGTTGGCGCCTAGGCGCCAGTGAATGAATTCTTAGGGTTTGCAGAGAAGTTCCAAGTTACCCAGCACATAGAGAGTTGGCGCCTAGGCGCCAATACGCATCCATACGCACAAATTTCAGTGCATAAGGTTAGCAAATTGAATCTATAAATAGTTCCTAGGGGTTCACGTGTGAGAAGAGAATCAGAGACGAATTACTAAGCCTGAGAAAAAGGAAATCGTGATCAAAGCATGGATTGAAGAGAGAATTCAACCACATTGATGGAAATTGCCAGAAAACAGTTTTCTCTATTTCTTTCTACTTTTCTTTATCTGCTTTTATGGATACTTTTTATATGAATGTAATGGTTGTTGAAATCATGTCTTTGAACTTAACCTCCATTAGATGGATAGTTAGAATGATTTGAATTCTAAACTATATTATTTCTTAGTTCTTAGAACATTCAAGAATGAATATTTAAGCTTATATATGATTGTGTATGATTTACCTTTGCATGTGTGGATTTAATGCTTTTTACAAGATTAGCTACCTTACAAGATGATTTAATTGCTTGATTTATCTTTGGAAGTGGAAGATCTCTGCTAGATCTATGTGCAAGGCATAGGTTTCCACCTTTGTGTAAGGGGAGTTGTTTAATGCTTAGGAATATACTGTTAAACCCTGTGTAGTCATTAAACAAGTTATGACCTTATCAATTTCACTTTATTTAATGGCATAGGAACATAGTAATTAAATAGGGTGTAATTAGCTTTATATAATGTTGAAAGACATATATAGAGATTAATGAACTTGGGCTAGTAAATCCATATACAATACAATTAAAAAGAACCAATGCAATATAGTTTAGATTCAAGGATTTCAAGTTATCCATCTGTCATCCCTAATTATTAAACTCGTTTTTAGTATCTCCGCAGTTCTGTGAACTCTACTCTAATTTCTTATTGCGGTGTTAGCTTTAGTTAAATTCATAAATTCAGAATTTTCTACCCACCGAAAGCAACTAAACTAATTAATAATTCTGGTTAAGAATTCCTCATGGAAATAATACTCTACTCACTCTTTATTACTTAACACAGCACGTATACTTGCGTAAATAGTGAGCATTTTAATTGACATATATGGAGCTCATCAAGTTTTTGGTGTCGTTGCCAGGGAATTGTTTAGCCAATTATTGTTAGTTTTATTGCTTTCTTGTATAATTCTATAGAATAGTTTATTTTCATAATTTCTTCTACATTAGAATTCCTTTTTCTGCTAGTTCAATTTCATTGGTTTTTGCAGAATCATCTCATATTGCATGAGCAAAGGCAGAGCCAGAAAGGAGATTGTTATTCCTTTTGATCTGGAACCCGAACGAACATATTTGAGAAGGCGTCGCAAGAGCAAGGAGGCTAGGAACCGATAGCATACTATGGAACGCATCGAGAACCAGGATGAGAACATTCACGTAAATCAATAGGGAAACCAAAGGATTGAGATTCTAAATCATCCACCTCAAGATGATTTGGATCAACCCATCTAGAATCTCATTGTGCTTCAATGAATTAGAGTAAAAATTCAACATTGTTAAATTTAAATATTGGTTTAATAGGATAGGATGATTTATGAAATTTTAATTTCAATTTTTGGAATTTCTTATTATCCATACATAAATAAGATCTAAATATCTAAAATAAATTATTTATTTATAAGATAATATCTTAATCTCAACTACATCTATAATAATAATAATCTCTTCTTGCATTATTATATATTTCAGAATTTATAAGTGATGAAATAAAATAAGTGAAATATTTAATATATTATAACTTTTTTGTAATTGATATTTTCAATAAATTAAAGAATAATAAATATTAATTTTAAAATAAAATAAGTAAAATATTTAGTATATTATAACTTTTTTGTAATTGATATTTTCAATAAATTAAAGAATAATAAATATATTTATAAATGAAAAGCCAATAAAATATTTAGCTTTTATGATAGTTATATTAATTTTCGTTATTAGATTTCAGTGATAGTTTCTTATTTTTGTCTCTATAAATTATTAAAATAGTGATATTTTCTAAAAATTATTACTAAAATATCTAACTATTTGGAAAGTTATATAAAATCATATGTATATAGTAAGTAATATTAACAGTGTTAAAACTATCAGAATATATTATGCTTTTATTAACTAAATTAAAAAACCATCAACATCCGTCAAATAAACTTTCACTATGCAACTTGAAGTACAATAATAAGTGACATTTTGTATCTCCACCTCTTATTATTGTTGTACTTCAGGTTGTACCATTGGCCCTATTTCATATCATGTGAATTTTGAATTTGACCTCCTACTTGTCCTTCCATTTATCCTCTTCCCGAAGTCCCTCCTAGTGGTAGCCTCAAATTGACAGCGTAACGGCATAGCCTCTGTAATAAAATGAATAGCCATAATCAATCACTCCTCCAATTGTTGTTTTGCTGAAACTGCTCTTGAAAAGTACTCTCTCCTATAGGAATGCTACTACTTGATCCTACCACATCACCAAGCTTGGCCCTCCCATCTTCGGCCCTTATCCTCCAATCTTGGGATTCTTGCCCTATATCAACTTCTTGTTGCTCTATATTGAATCTCCTTAGTCATCATCTTCTCCTACCAATGCCCATTGACATCTTTTACAACATCTCAATTGATAAAGGAAAGAGCATACTAAATTTACACTTAATAATAACAACTCACATCATTCGATAAAACTCAATTTGAATCTCTTAGGGTTCTTTATTTTCACCATTTAAACTAACGCTTCCAACTAATTAACTATGTTACTAGACTTATCCTCTTTACTTCGATTCCAACTCCTTTTGTATAGTTTAATTATTATGGTTCCATTTAACCATTCACAACCTTGCTCTGATATCACTTTTGTAACACCTCGATAGCCAACCTTCTCCCTTAGATAAGGATCATTACATTTCTCCAGAAAATTTAGTAGCATTTCTCTAAAACCATGAGGCTGAGGGGCTAGATGGAATCATCTTGTATAAACATTCTTATATCATACTATCTATTTTAAGACATAACACAAAATAAGAATGTTAAATAGAATAAATTATCCAAACTTCTTCTGATCCACTATCAACAAAATCAATCACGTGTCAACTAATATCTAACGCACTACCAACAAAGTCAACGGTCGCTACTAAAATACAAAATCAATTATAATGGGAGAACATACACATTTGTAATAACATAATTCATTAGATCATTGTAAACTAAGTGTTTCACTACTTTCAAATTAAACTAAATCCAAACAAATTTTTTTGAGAAGAGACTAGATCCAAATAATTAAATTCACAGAATATATATTATACATCCTTACTACATTGCTCTTAAAAATCAAAATAAATAATTCTAAATTTTGATTCAACAAGTCCTAGCCTCATTTGGTACACCAATTCCATGTTGGTCTCCACCCGCATACCTGTTACCTAAAAAGCTCAAATAAAATGAGTTGAGGCAAACTCAGTAAGTAGAGCATGTAAGTATAAACCGATAAAACTTGAGTAAACAGTATGTATAAAGATTAATAAAACATAAGTTAATCACAAATCTAAATCAATTTTAAATCCATATGAAACATAGGCTAATGCTCAAATATGCATCAATGCATCATACACATATCACTTCTCAAATCAGTCCAATAAGGTCTCAAATCTAATGGAGAGGTTCGATATCTTGCCCCGTAATCCAACCCACTACACAACCTAGATTGTCATCATTACATCCCATATGAGCGGCCCATCTTGCATAATACGGATAGATCAAGAAACACCTTTATCCAAACCAGAGGGATAACTGATATCCTGCTGTGCTCACCACATAGTCGTAGTCATGCTGCACCATATTATGCGAACGGCTCTGGCCTCAATCGTTATATTGAGAACCACTAGTAGGATTGGGTCACAATATACACTATCCAAATCACAAGAGCCAGACAAATTAGGTCTATAGACCATCGATCGGACAAGTAAGTCTAAATCAATATCGCCCAGGCTATCATATCCCGATCTCTGGTCAAGATGTGCCAACGATCGTCGCCAATGGTCTGACAACAATACTTTGTAAATCCACAATTATAGCTATTGCTCATGAATATGCTAGCATACCAATCAATATAAGCCAATGTCATAATGGATAATGTTAGCCTAAATAAAGGCCAAACTCAGCATCATAATAAATCACCATAACCAATAATATTTATTGAGTCAAAAATTATACAACAATGACATCCAAAACACTCATGCCCGTAAGTATACATTACAACACAAAATCAAAAAGAAATGAAAGAAACTCTACTTACCTCACATAAATTTATGATCGATCCTTGTACCGTATTTCGCTATAGAACTCTTTTAATAATGATTTAGCATGATAGTCCATCCTAAGATGTACAGATATCTCTATGTATTATAACTTTTATAATTTAACCAACATGCAGTTCCTGGTATAAATCAAATTGTTCTAAAATTATTATTTATAATAAATTCCATTAATCCTGGAATATTTCTTTCTCCGAGTTAATAAAACAATTAATTTGAGTTGAAGCTCATTTCATAGAATTACCAAATTACTCCATTAGCTTTTGATTGTATTTCATGCATTATATTCAACTCTATTTTATAAATATTACATTTTGTCTATTAAAAATCATCCTCATATTATTAATTACTAACTAATAATTATTTGAGCTCCAAAACTTAATATTATAATAGGCAGGTCTTCCCTTTATCACATTAACTTTTAGCAGTCTATTTATATCTAATTTAACTTCCAGTATTCTTCAAATATTTTCTGAAAATTTTTCCACATCGATTAAGTAAATAATTATGTATTCTCGTGATTTTTGTTTATAATCAAATTAAAGATTTTAAGTCTAAAATTAATCAATAACTTCATGAATTAATCAAATTAAATAATTTCAGCACAAAATATTAATTACTTACAATTATTTATATATTTTTATTCTACTAGAAAGGAGTGAGTTTAGGGATAGTTCAAATCATGGTAATTTTTATCCATATTTATATCATTCAAAAATTTATTTTTATTTTTTGAGTGATTATAATGTATTCTATATCAAATAAATTTTTTAGTATCAATTTTGTTATATAAAAATTATTAAAAAAATCAATTAATACAACTGGTTTTGAAAGCCGTTTTGCCCTATTCAAACTAGTTTTCTAGGATTTTTCATTTACAATCTACTAAATGCTGTAAGAAAAAAATTTGGTCCTCACTTAATGATAATATCAGGAATTACTATAAAAAGTTTAATGCCAAAAATCATTCTGTTATTATTTCGTATATAATGTTTCTTTTTTATTCCAGATCAACTACATATGTCATATAAATTAACTTACGAACATTATAATTGTTAATTTAATCCCCTAATTACATATCTAATCATAGATATAATACATATATGATGTCGCACCACTTATCTAGTCTATATTTAATAGTTTGGATCATTAAAATATTTTTTAATAATTTTTCAATTGTTAAGATCAACTTATTCCAATTTCTAATAATATATCTATTGAAGTTATAGAATTAAAATTTTTCAAATCAAATCATCCATTAAGGTGTCCACACATGATCTAACATCATTTCTTTATGTAAACTAAATTTCACACACATCTAACGGTTTGGATCATCCAAATCATGTATGAAATCAAGGGTTGAATGACTGAGATCATCTTCTTACCGTCCAATGGTAAAAGATTTGTTTGGGCTCACTTCAATCGCAATTTTGGATAGAATTTTTCCAAATAAAAGCCCCTGATTATGGCCCATATCTAAGCATCAAAATTCTTCATCATTAAGTTTAAACTAAGCACAAATAGATTTAATAAATTTAATGTTTATAGACAACAAACTACATCTTTCAATTCTAAAATTTATCTCCCAATTTCAAAGATCCGGCTTTATCTCTACCCTTGATACTTTTTGAATTTAATAAATGCATAAAAAATAAACAAATACTAACCTGGATGATGATAATTATTGGTCAAGATTACTTGATTAAAGTTTCTCCTTCTCTTTCTCTCTTCCTCCCTCCCCCTCTCCACTTTGATCTAAGATGGATATCTCCTTACTTATAAGTCTAAGAATTTTTCAGCAAAAGGGGGTATAACAGCCACCTCATTTCCTTAAATTTTGTGATTAATTATTTATTTTATTATTTTAGTTGAGAAACATTCATTTCTATATTCTAGAAAAGAAGATTTTGACTTTGCTTAACTTATCTCTCCATGGTCTATACATGGGCTAGCACTTGGAATTTTATTTTTTCCCTTTTTACTTAATTTTCTATTTACAACCCGAGTTTTACAGATTTCCAAACTTGCACACAGTTTATTGTAAAACATCAAAATACCCCTTTTTTGCTTCAAAACCTTTCCAAATTGATACTAATGACACAATTAAATGTATTCTACATATTAATAGTAAAATTCAAATATTCGAAACATTTATTATCATACAAAAATTTAAAAAAATATTTATTATATGCATATATTTGCAAAAATATAAATGTTCTTCCAAATTTAAAACTGGGGTTTACATAATAATAAATAAGCTTTACAAAGCAGTCCTCACTACATCACTCATTTATGCATCAACTAAAATGTTAAATTAAAATTTTTCTACTAATTAGGATAATAACTTGTGGTATCCACAGGGGCTAAGATTTCTCCTCACTCAGTCTAAGCACTAACCCTAGTTTGGGCTTCTACCTCAATCTTGTCATCTAAAAACATAAACATAAGCAATATGAGTCTGAGCCAACTCTGTAAGTAGGATAGCTGTAAAACTCAATTGTTAAAGCAAATAAACATCACTCTCATAAATTAACTTAACCATTAATATTCTAAGGGTGTGTTTGTTTGGAGCAAAAAAATGTCAATAAAAACTTTTTAATCCAAAACTTTTCACTCTCTATAACTACTTTATTTTTTAATTATTTTTTTCACAGTTTCCCATACAAACTACCCTACTTTTCAATCATTTTTACACAACTACCCATACAACTAACCTATCTATTTTTAATTTTATTCTCTTACTCCTCATCATTATCCCTATTATATCTGTTGGTCACGAGTTAATAGCACAATCCAAGAGGGAAGGGGTGAATTGGGTTCTTAAAAATTTCTTTGGTAACTTAAAAGCTTAACCCTTGAGAGTTTAATCCCCTTGATTGAAGAAACCAAATGGAAAGCAATGTAATGTAGATAGCAGAAATATAAATCAAACAGACAAGATTTTTATAGTGGTTCGGGCAACCT
>JAXCLR010000063.1:15378750-15412917 GCA_035584095.1 Annona squamosa | reverse complement strand
TTAGAATTTATGAAAATATAATTTTATTAATAATTCAATCTATTTAATTATTTATTTAAAATTTAAAAATAATTTAACATTTATAATATCATAAATATGTCATGCTGATGTCATCGGTTTGAACCGGTTTGCTTAACCGGTCGAACCGATTCAAAACAGAACGGTATCTTTACCGGTTCAATCACCGGTTCAGTTTTGACAATATTGATTTGTAGGAGAACTGAAATAACCTTTGGGTGAAGTCATGATAAATAAAAATAAAGAGAATAAAAATAAAATAGATAAAATAATTATATGAAATATGAAAATATTTGAACGTAAATACACTAATAAAAAAGATAGTTATGTAATTAATGTATAAACATATTGGAAGTGCTAAATAAAAGACAAAGTGTCTTTCACCACATGCTAAATGGACCCTTACTATCTAAAATTTCTTTTTTCACATGATGCTATGCAATAGTTGTATAAAAGGCAACCAAATTTTACAGTGAGAAAAATATTGGCTGAGTCACATCTGTATAAAAGAAATAAAGAAAAATGTTTTTGCTCGTATAAATGGTGATCGAATAAAAATCAAATCAATATCTTTATACTTACACAGTATAGCGTTATAGTTTTTTAACAGAGATATGATCTAGTTTTAATGGAGTTCATTGTAAAATGAGGCTCATGTACATCAAAATATATCAATATTTTGTAACATTATTTATTCACATAAAAATTATGTTTTAGATTGTTTATATGTTTAAAATACAACTTTATAATTATTTTTTAAGTTAAATTATTTTATTACATTGATTTTGTGTCTAAAATTAGATGAGACATGCACACATATTCAAATTAGATGAAAATTGATATGCGACTAAATTAAATAATTGTACATATAATGTAGGGGATGAATTATAATTTTATGGTCAAAAGGGTCCATAATAATAGGAACTGTATTGTATAGCTGTGTACATGGGATCAATTCCTTATTTTATAATATGTGGAAATATTTAAATAAGTAGAACTCTATCGGGTTTATTTTATAAAAAGTTAAACTTTTTTCTTCTCAAGGAGGATCCTACGCACAACGAGTTACGTCCCGGTGAAGCACTTAAAAAATTATATATCATTCGCAATCAATTTTTATAACTAAAGCGTTACTTACATTCTATTTAAAATTGAATACCAAAAAATTCAATTTAAAATATTAATATAAGTTTTGAAGAATTAAATTTATTAAAATATTTATTTTCAAAATAGTTATTAGTTCTATGAAATTTATATTATAGTAATTTTTGGTATAAGTGTACTACTAATTTTTTGTACAAGTATACTTTATTACGTTGAACAAAATGTATGAATTTTATTTGAAAAATAAGTAAGTACTATTATAAAACTCTATGCATTTAATGGTGTAGATTTGGTTCCTCTATGCTAATTATAACCGACAATATTAAATTTTTTTTTTATCATAACCAGACATTCTTATTTAATATATTCATCTTTCATACATGGAATTAAGGGTACATTTGAATATAAATAAAACTTTCCGGACAAAAAAAATTAAAATTTTACAACCTTTTACTTTTTATAATTAACTTGTATTTTAATTATTTCTTTAGATCTTACTATAAAATTTTCCTATTTTCAATCATTGTACATAATTACTGATAAAAGTAGTCTATCTATTTTAACCTTATTTTTTTATTTTTCATCATTAACCCTACTCTATCACATCATTTTTTTCCATTTTAAAATTTTTACACACAAAACTTTTTATCCAAAAGTTTTATTATTTTTCAAACACACCCTGCAAAAATTTTGTTGTAAAAGATTTTGAAATGATAGAAAATGTATGATATAATAGGACTAATGATAAGGAGTAAAAAAATAAAGTTAAAATAAATAAGCTAGGTATATAGATAGTTGTATAAAAATAATTGAAAAATAGAATAATTGTATGGAAAGAATTAAAAAAATAATTAAATAAAGGTAGTGGTGGGGAATAAATTTTTTTTTGATATTTGGAGAATGAAAAATTTTAGATTGGAAAGTTTTCGAGATAAACAAACATCCACAGTTTGTTAGTATATAAAATTTTACATAAACAACATTGTTTCATATAAATGATAGTTTCTATAAATAAATATGCTGGATATAATCCTATTATATGCATGTAAAATACCAAGATTGTACACATGTCATATTACATGGTGTACAAAGTCACAATAATTTCTACTATCAAAGATGTGTTGTATGTGTTATATCACATGTTATACGTCGGTTGGAGTTATAGTAACTCCTGCCATATCTCAAGCTACTATTAGGAATGTTATTTTGGTATTGCAGATTGTAAAAGACATTGAATTAAACCATGAAGGGTCGAAAAAATATACATTAAAGCTAAGTCCATATTCAGTGTGAGAAACCTCAGAAATTCCTTTAATTTTTAAGAAATTATTACGGATTGAAGAAAAGACCATAGATTAAATTGTTGCATTTTGTAAGCAATTTAATTTGAGTGTATACGAGTTCCCATATTTCAATACAAAAAGAGATCTTCAAATTTTCTTTTCTTATTCTTGATTTTCTTTTACAAGAATTTAGAAAGGATGAGATCAAAGTCTTGTCAACTCCTGTCTACATAGTTAAAAATAACTTTTTGAAATTTATATACACTTCTACTCGCTTTACTAGCCTGTGTTTAAGAAATAGTAAAATTTTTGATGAAAAATTTTTAATGTAAAAGTTTTTGAATTGGTAGAAAATGATGTGATATAATAGGAGTAATGATGAGAAATAAAAAGAATAAAGTTAAAATAAATAGGTTAGTTGTATGAGTAGTTGTGTAAAAATAATTAAAAAATAAATTAGTTATATAAGAAGATATAAAAAAAATTAAAAATAGAATAGTCATAGAAATCAAAAAGTTTTAAGTTAGGTGTGTGTTTGTAAATAGTAAAAAATGTTAAGTTAAAACTTTTCACTATCTATAATTATCCTATTTTTTCATCATTTCTTCATATTTTCTCATGCAACCATCCTACTTTTCAATTATTTTTACTTAACTACCCACACAATTAACTTATCTATTTTAACTTTACTCTTTTATTCCTTATCGTTACCTTTATTATATTATATCATTTTTTTCCTTTTACAACTTTTATACCAAAATCTTTTTGTACACAAGTTTTGCAATTTTCCAAATACAAAAGTTAGTTATACAAGTAGTTATTATAAATGATTAAAAAATACGGTAGAATAAATAGATGTAAAAAGTAATTAAAAAATATTAAAATTAAGTAGAATGAAAAATTTTACCTTAACATTTTTTATACTGTTCCAAACACGCTCAGTTAGAAAACTTTTTTTTGTTCGCCGTTTTATTTGATCAATATTTAAACATCCAATGAAGTGTATTTTAATTTAAAATTCGGGTTCCAGTGACTCAAGCTCTGTTCTTTTCACTTCCCAAAAGCGCCAACTGCAGTCCAGGTTTCAATATCGCCGTCACTCATCCTCCAGTTTCATTTTCCAATGTTATTTCGCCGAGCTGCTGGTTTTCTTTCAAAATCCTACTTTGCTTCTCGAGCTGGCTCTCTCTTCCCAAATCCCCCTTCTCCATCGTCGTCTTGTCTTCCTGGTATCTCCCTTTTCCTCCCTCTTGCAAAGAAATGCTTTTTTCATCACTCCTGCAATTGCCACTTGAATTGTCTCTGTAGAGTGTTTTTGTGGTTTTCTAGGTTTTGTTTTTTTAGCAATGAAATATCCCATCTCAGTTTATTGTCAACAATTCATGCACTAAAATTAATCAACCCACTAGGTACTAGGAATCAATATACAGGCAACCCAGTTCATAAAGCAGGGTCCGGGGAGGGGCATCCGTGTAGGCACCCTTACGCTTACTTAACAAAGAGGCTGTTTCCTATAACTTGAACCCGTGTTCGACCTCTGGTTACAAAGGCAGTAACGGTTAACAAGGAGGATCTGTCTCTCTTACAAATAATTGTGTGACATGAACATTCTAGTATCTAAGATCTGCCTTATGGGTAGCAAATTATTCTGATATAATATGAGGTTTGTTTTCTAATATTCTTGGCCATTGCAGTGGTGGAACACAGGCACCTAAAAGTAATGGTCTTGTAGCATGTTGCTGTTGGTGAGCCATCTGCATGAGCTGATGATTGAAATTATCATGTGCTTGACTGACAAGAAGTTTATGAACAGTCACCGCGTTCCTAATTCTTTTTGACTAGCGAAGCTTCTTGAGATGTTTGAATTGAACGATGCCATGGTTGTCTTTCAATATGCTATGTTTCATTTTGTAGGTAAGATTGGGTCCATCTGTACATGGATGAAGGGTCATGACAAAGTTGCTCTGTGGATCATGTTATCCGGACCAGCTGGTAAGTCTATTTCATCTTTAATCTATCTATTTCATTTTCTTTGTTTCATTTGTAACTAAGTCTTCTTGTGATGATGCTTAAGACATGGTTTCTGAAATTGTTGGCGTGAGGGATAGAAGACCAGTTATTGGAGAGGAAAGCAGGATGCAGAAGTCCAAGAAACAGCCAAGAAAGGGTCTTAAATGCAAGCTCTTAAATAATTTATGATTGGTGGATTTTGCGGCAGTTTCTCACCCTTCAGATTTGTGTCATGGTGATGAAATGAGAGCTTCATCCACCGTGATTGTCTAAACAGATGACTGATAGTCAAAGATCATGGACAGTTGGATAAATGTAAAGATATTATATGATCCTGTAGATAGAATGTGCAAGTGCATTTGCTTGAAGCTATGCAAGCGAGCCTACAATTTATTTGGCTAAAAAAATTCAGTACCTAAACTATTCTGATTTTGGATGTTTTATGCATTTAACCTTTTGCACCCCTTGGGTTGAGCACGGTCTACTGTGCATTTCCATCCTTTAAGAGAGAAATATAAGGTTTGGAATTGTTCCGTTAGAGGCAATTGGGTATCTGATATTCACAGGTGGAATCATCAGATAGAATCAGAGGTCTAAGCACCAAATCCTTAAAGCCTATGGGCTGAAGCTTAGAAATTGCTTAATCCCTGCCGCACAATTAGAAACACATTGTGGATGTTTTTGCTTGCGTCAAGCAAAGGGAACTGGCACCACTGGTTCTGTCAAATCATGCAGTTTTTTTGCTTAACCTGATCATTGATTTAAATGGTTTAATGATTGTTTTATGGCTTTGCAGCCATTCTTCTTGGGATGAGTGGTCGCCCCGCTCTGGCTGAAGATAAGGGATACAATAGCGAAGAGGCTTCTTTAATTGAGCTACGCAGAATAGAAGACGGTTCTGTGATATCTAATACACACACATCTAAGTGGAGGATTTTCACAGACAATGGAAGAGATCTGTTTCTGAAAGCACGTAACCTTTGCTCTAGTTTCATTTTTATTTCGTTGGTGCTATGTTGTAAGCTATTTACAGTAAGAGAAATATTTAGCTGGAGAAATTTTTGTCACTTTTATGCTTCTATAATATTTTTCTTGAATCTTTTGCTTCTTCTTCTAGGGGAGACTTGATGAAGCTGAAAAATACTTGACGTCTGCATTACAAGAGGCTAAGAAAGGTTTTGGGGAGAGAGATCCCCATGTTGCATCTTCAAGCAATAATCTGGTAATTTGAAAGTGCTATGTTTCAGTTTGATTATATTGGTTTTAGAGTAACGTAATTATCTCTCAGTTTTCCTGCTTATTTTAGGGAGCGAAGCAAAGATTTTTTTGTTGGTTTTTGTGTTTTGGTGGGGGGGTTGGATGGTGGGGTTACTTACCTTCTTCTTCTAGAAAAAAAATGCAGACAAGATCCAATTATATTTTGAAATATCTCTTTGCTTTCAAAGTTAGGAATCTAATCTTAATTGGTTGAAACATTTTCTTGATAATTCCACCAGAAGTTGCGCACAGACTTCCATTTATTACCTTTCATTTTGTTGATTTGTTTAGGCCACCAGGATAAAATTGCTGATAGTATGATCTAATTGCAGGCTGAGCTTTACAGGGTGAGGAGGGCATTTGATAAAGCAGAACCACTGTATCTGGAGGCTCTTGACATTTTGGAGGAATCATTTGGGCCGGAGGATATAAGGTGAACTGAAAATTTCTGATTCTTCTATAAAATAGTCTAGGTACTTTTTTTTTTTTTTTTTATGGGATAACAAAATAGTTTAGGTACTTGATCATTGAACAAAAAGGATTTCAAATTTTGCTGATAGGAAAGAATTTCAAAAGAAACTGGTGGTGGGAGTTTTTTTGGTCTATCCGTCAATGTTCGTGTATAAATATTTCTTTGGGCAGTGCCAGGGCTCAGAACTTGAACTGTGGGTGCACACATACAGTATCTAGCACAGCTGGAGGATGTTACACCAATGTTGTTAGAAGAACTGAAACCATGAGTTAAGCTGTTTCAATGTTCGATCCAAGTTGACCCAGTTAAACTTACTGCTTTGAACATTGACATCAACATGAAATAATAATGATAAAGTAATTTTATTGATTATTTCAGTTTAATGTAATAATAAAGAATGGTATTAAATCTCAATACTTATATAGTTCAAAATATAAAGAAATAGGATAATAACAATATCTAGAGAAGTTTGTTAAAAGATATAAAAATAAAGCAACATTGAATAATAGATTGACCTAAGATGATTAAAAATCTTTCACTGTTTACCATTCATATTTATTTAAGTTGCAAATATTCTTAGACTAAAATCACATCAAGTAAAGTGCTAGGTTGGTATGACTTCTGAATATGAAATAATGACAGGTCAATTCTAATTTTTCCTGAACATGGAGAGCATTAAATCGATCTTTGAATTCAAGATGCAATTGAAATTAATAAAGAAGTTTTATGTGCCCCCATATATGTTATTATTATAATCTACCAAATCACATGAATACTGGGCCAATTAATGAAAGATCAGGGATACTAAATCCATCATGTTCAATGGCGAGTTGTTTTTTGAGGCATTTAATCATCCAAAAGTAAAAAAGTGAACATTTGAATGGAGCAATGATTTAATCATTTTTAGGAGGAAATCTGATTGCTATTGGAATCATATTTCCGAAAACCAGATATAGTATGACTGATACAGTATTAATATTAATATCCATACTCTCCTGTTCAGTATATTGGCAATTTTGGGTGAGTTTAGAACAGGTCGTCCACATCAGCCAAATCGTATTGTCTGCATAGGCCTGATATGAGCAACATTTACATTCGACAAAATGGATTTTTTAGTTTGAAAATCTCATTCTTCTTCTTTAAGGAGAATCCACAAGCTATTTTCCACTGTATTGGTGTGGCTTATAGAAAAAGTTTAGGAATTTTGCTTTATTTTACGAGTAAGTGTGCATTTGGAATGATGTAACAGTTGAAAAAAATATGTGGGGAAAATTTTAAAAAGCGAGAGAGTGATATGATATAATATGGGTAATATTTGGAGCAAAGAGAATAAAGTTAAAATAAATCGTAGTTATATGGAAATATTTGAAAAAAATAATTGGAATGATGAGCACACAACTTTCCATACATTGAAAGATCTGAAAAAAATGATTGAAATGATGAGCACACAACTATCCAGATATATTACCTATCTATTTTAGCTTTTTTCTCTTTACTCTTCATTATTACCCCTACCATATCATATCATTTTCTTCCATTTCAAAATACTTTTATGCGAAGGGTGTGTTTGGGAAGTGATAAAATTTTTGATGTAAAGTTTTTGAAATAATGATTGGAAAGTAGGATAGGTAGTTAAGATGTCAAATGATAGCAAAAGTTGCATAGGAAGGAGTGGGGAAGTCTCTTTTTTCCCCTATTTTCCCCACTTTTACTCCATGCCAAATGCACCGTAATTGTAGTTTTTGGGGGAAAAAAAAAGCAAAGACTTTAAAAATACAGAATCTCTCTCTCTCTTTCTCATGATTTACAGGGAAAGGGAATTATTGACTCTATTTGAGGATTCAAACATAGTTAGAAATACATATTTGATGTCATATCTGAGGCAAAGTTGGGTTGGGAATTTCAATTGTGTTTTTATATGTTCATTTTGCTTGAAATGCTCATAAAAAATATGATCTGTTGCAAGAAACTGAAGCTTCCTAAATCTAGGGGATTTGCATTTTAATTAAAATAAACCAATATGTGAATTATTTTCATTGGGTTTTGCTGCTTTGAAACTAGGTGCAATCTGTAGCCTTGGCTTTTAAATTGTTTTGATTTTTTTCCCAGAGCCATATATCATATTCTCCTCAATGAAGACTTTTATGATGAGAAAAATCATTTTAATTAGATTTGTATATAGTCCCCAATGAGTGCAAATGCACAAGGTTCTTTATAATTATATCTTTTAATATCATTGATTATGTAGGCTTTTAATCAAGTTGATTTTTTTTTTTAATATTTAGGCTAAGCAAATAGTTTTAAATAGAATGCATAACTTGAATCTAGAGCTGAAAAAAGAAAGGAGGAGGAGAAGAAGGAAACCCAAGGGGAACAAATTACATCTGGTTTTATAGATCGAATTTTCTTTTTTATTTTATCAACATACTTGATAATTAAATGGATGATTATTATGATGCAAAATTATATTCTTATATCTTTCCCATTTTTTTTTTTTCAAATGAAGGCTTTTCTTCATCCATTGCATGTTGGGATGGGGAGTTTCAGTTATGTTTTATACATTCGTTCTGCTTGAAATGCTCATAAAAATTAAGTTTCGTTGCGAGAAAACTTAAATTTCCTAAATCTAGTTGACTTCGCATTTTTTATTAAAATAAACGGACATGTAAATTACTTTTTATTGAGTATTGCTGCTACGAAACTGGGTGTTACATTATTTTCCGTTCAACAAGTTTGTTTGCTTGTAATGTATCGTATGCTTTTTAAAACCATGTGTGAATTTGTGTCGTACATATTTTCTGCTTGCTGCCTAGCTATCAACAGTTTGTATACTGTTATTTTGTTTGTTTGTATGAAGCTAGCCCATGTTTGATGTAGGGTTGGTGTGGCTTTGCACAATCTTGGCCAATTTTATCTTGTACAGAAGAAACTTGAGGAAGCGCAGATATGCTATGAGGTACTAAATTGAGATTCATTGCAAATATCTTGCTCATCTATTCCATCTAGTGACATTGGGACCCATTGGAACAACCAAACCACATGAGTTAGCTTGACTGAAGCTGTCGACTCATGCCAATATCATGTTAATATTTTCTGGGAATTTTTTTTTTAGAGATTTCTGGTCATGGAATTGTGGACTGAAGAGCGATTGGTGCTGAATGGAGATTAAGGATCTATTTGAACAGGTGTCAAAGTGAGCGTAGAAGAGATGAAATTGAAAAGTAGATCTAAATGATGGAAGATGATGTTAGCTATAAAGTGAAAGGAAAAAGATAAACAAAATGATTGGCAAAGATAGAGTTGATGATAAAATATTATAGGAATGAAAACAGACATTGACTGTAAAGATATGTTTAAAAAGGAGTTGGAACCTCTCCTTTCCAATTTATGTGTAGTTAGTGTGTTATATGGCTCCTAAATGGTTAAAAGAGTTGTCATACAATAGTTGGTGAAGGTGCACCAAAGCTCAAGCTTACCCAGGTATGCCTCTTTTGCATTGAGATGTGCCTCATCCATGCCATCGCCCAAAAATGTCATCACTTAGACCCAAGGTGATGGCTTAGACTAGCCTAGATAGGATCTAATCATATTTGAATGACATTTAATGGGGATTTCACTCTGAGGGAGTGTTTGGTAACAATAAAAAAAGTGTTGTGGGGGTGGTTTTTTGGTTTAGGAGTAATGATTAAGAGTAAAAGTAACGAAGATAAAATAAATCAGGTAGTTGCATGAAAAATTGTGAAAAAGTGATCAGATGGCCAAAATTTCAAATCATAGCAGACGGCATGTAACAAGAGGCAGTTTATTATTATTTTTTTCTGAATATACCCATTACTTTTTACCTTTTATTCCATCTTTTAACCTTAATTCCAACTATATCCATTAAGCCTGAAATGCTTGAATTCCACTAATCAAGTGATCCACACATTTTCAAGTGATACGATCTCATCTAAACTATCTTCTGGTTTTGGCTTTACTCTAGATGGTACTAAATAATTAACCAAGTCATTCCCTTGCTGATTCGTTTGCCTCATGGTGTTTAACAAACTCGAAACAAAATAAAAAAATCTTAAAATAAATGCTTCATACACAGAAGCTTTAACTTTCAGCAATCTTCTTGAAACCAGTTTAGGACTCAACAAAAGAACCATGTACTTCAGTTTTTCAAATCATTTTCAAATTGAGCTCATGTTGAAGCTTCAATCCCTGCCATTGGTTGTTATTTTCCATGTTTTAAACAGCCTTTGAACAGTTTGCCATGTACAACAGTTATATGAGAAAGTGAAGCAACGAACCCAAAATTGTGCATAAGACTTAAGACAATCTATTTCATAGAATCTGTTGATGTTTTTGGGAAACCATTGATGTTTGTAGATCAAAACCATGGATGTTTTTGACAGTTACAAGGCATTTATAAATCAACTTATTTTGTTTTCAAGATGTTTTTCATGGAAAATTAAGTTATTTATAATTCAAAAACTCATGAAACATGTCATATGATATATCACTTATTCAAAGCACATTTATTTCCGACATCAAAATTCGAGGTACTTTATATGATGAGCCCACCTCATCTAAGCAAGTCAAGCACGTATAATACAATCTAGGTGTCATTTAGCCAAGATTAATCATATGCAAGATGAAGAAATTTTTTCAATTTACTGCATAAAATAGTTGAGCTACAATTTTACAATCGAGTACTTCAATACATCACCTAATTGCAAAAAAAGTCTCAAAATAAATCTTCTTTCAAGACCTCCTCATCATTCGCTTCCCTAATACACATCACTCGAGGGACAATAGAACAGGTGCATGAGGTCAAAGAACTCGGCAAGTAGGGTAAACATGCTAATATGCATTTTGCTTCTTTCCTTAGCTAATCCAAGCTTCATAGCCAACATGTGGAATAAATACACACTTCTGATTATCGCACATATAAAGCTGTGTACCAAGATTTCAGAAACTTTTAATTGCATAATTTTTATGACTCAGTATCTCAAAACCTGCTAAGTCCTTCTCACATGATCCTTCTAGATATGTTATTGGGCCACATTTGTCAAAAAAAATAAAATTAAATTAATCACTATTTACTTGATTCACTTGCATATCTCTTGAAATGTGCATCAAATGGTCAATCTAATCCTTTCATTGGACTCAAAATGTTCAAAAATATAAAAATCAACTACTTGATCTTCTAAATTGGACCTTCTAGGACTGAGATCTCAACTACACAACATGAGGGCTCACATTGTGCCATGTGGTCCAGACAGCTTAGTTGGTGAGAGGTGTAGTTTATAAAATCTATGAAATCCTTGAATTAAGGAATACTGCCTGAGTAGTGGGCCAGGTTCAGTAGTGAAGCCCATGGAGGGTTGGCCTAACCCAGTCCGTAGGGGCTGAGCCCGATGTTTAACTGTGAATGATGCCATGGCTTGGCTGAGCGGTAGAAACTCTCACATCCCTAGTTGTGATATAAACATACACAAATATGCATGAATATTGAAGCAATGAATCAAACTTACTAAGCAATGAATCAAACAACTGTGGGACCATGGAAAACTAAGTTTGCACATGGTTACATGTGCTCATCCACTGCTTCACATTTTAGTTTGCCTTCTCGAAACCAAAAACATTGTTGTTAAAACCCAAATGTCTTATCAAGACATGATAATCCTGCAAGATAATTTGTTAGCAACACAAATCATAATCTTGCATTTCACATGTTCATTTGTCTACAATCATGTCGTTGATCATAATACCTGCATCATCAAGATATATCTATTCATCAACATTTACAAACCATTATTCATGCTCAATAGCTATGAGCATTTATACACAATCTGTCAATCTTTCCAAACCACAACCCGTATAACAAACATCCATTCATCGAATGCATACAAATGCATTTTCCAAAACTTGTATCAAACAATTAGATCATTCAAGATGTTCAATTAATTTTCCATGTGAACTCAACTTGATTTCGCACAATAAGAATTTGGTATTGCTTTTGAAAATGTAGAAATAGTCTTCAAACTTGCCCGTTCTATGTTCAGCCAAGAGAACCTTGCATGAAACTCACCAAATTGAGCTCGCAAAATAGAAATAAAGGAGTTTAGATCCAAAGGAGCATACTCAACATCTTTTCAAGAGTGAATTTGGTGCATGTGCAGGTGATATAATATCCTCTTGTATTGGACTTTCGTGATTGGGTTGTTTTTTGATGAACGATCTTGTGCTTGTAGTTCATTTTGTTGAGGCTCAGGTTGTGGGATGTTTTCAGGTTGAGATTGTTGAGGTTGAACTTTTGGATCCTTGTTGCTAAGATAGATTTCATATAAAAAGGATTGAGTATTGATTCTGAAAACATAGAAATGATCTTTAACTTACCCATTCTATATTTAACCTAAACAACCTTGTACGGAGCTTTTTAAGCTGAGCTTAAATATAGAAATCAATGGCACCTGATCCAAAGGAAATGAAACAAACCGAGGAGATGTGGATGTAAAAGTTAAGGCATTGAAGGAATGAATGTGTAGATGGCACACATGAGCAGTAAATATGATCAGAAAATTAGATGAATCGGATGATTGGAAAAATCCAGCATGGTTTGCTATTATATTATTGATTAGTTAAAAGAAGGAATGAACAGTTCGGATTACAAATTCCATTGAGATAAATAGAAGACTGTGCACTTTTCTGCACTAAAAGGAAAGATCATTATGAACAAAAGGGTGATAGGAAACACTTTCAATGGCTTGCCAAAATTTGCGAAATTTTATATGCGCTAGACTTCTTAAATTGAATAATGAAGATCTAAGTTGACAAAATAAACGAGGCAAATATGTTGGACAAAATAGATTAAAGATAAAACATGAAGATTAGTTGAATAGAGGAAACATGTCAATAAAAGAGAGGAGAGAGAAAATGAGCAATACCAAGTACAAAATTGTTAGTGACAGTTCTATAAAGAGAAGTGATCCTGATCTCAAAAAAATATATGCAGATATCCAAAAATGATAAAACTTGGTTTATATATTAAGTACACTTAGATAAACAAGTGTATAAAGAAAAAACAAAAAAAGTATTGTAAATTGATTTTTTGAGGTGGGTTAACATGGTCATTTTTCTTCTATAAATGAGCCCATATGTAATGCTAAGACCACATAGGTAATCCTATAGTGCCAAAAAAAAGATGCGCTAAAACGAAAATGTTCCACCCTAGCTGTGGCTATAAAAATGGTTGTTTCCCTTCATCTGATAAGAATTATCTTAGGCAGAAATTAGGAATAGTTTGGTTGCTTGTGTACAACGGTATCTCTTCTTTATGCTAGTGGTCTACAAAGTTGAAGTCTCCAAATAGTCTTTTTTTGGCACTTTTTTGAGACAAAGTTTCTTTATTTTTTTTAAAAAATTTTTATTAGGAATTAAGATTAAGTCTCTTTATTTTTATATTTTTATCACAAATTTGATTTGTGATAAATTATAGGATGATTGAAATATTGATATCATGACCAACTGAGGACTGAACATAACAAATCAATCTATTTCACACACATAAAAATGCCTCAAACAAATCCCTCTTGAGCTTTTGTAAATTTTATTTATATGTTTTTATAGTCTATTAGTCAAACGACAAGAAATTTATCTTTTGATTTATTTAGCTTACCCAATATTTATATAACGATCATTGTTTTTAATGAGACTAATCATTTTTCTGATCATTGGTGACTCCTAGATTTTTATTTTTATTTCTGTCATCATCTCATCATTTTGCACAGCACTAACCAAGAACTATGCAAACATCATGTTGACTTGTTGACCACTGAATTTGCATGATGCTAACTTATTAACTCACATTACATTTAATTTATGCTCTTTCGCGTCCATGGATTTCATGTTTATTTTCAATATTTACATCATTTGCATCCTTTGTATTTAGGCCTAACAGTCGGCCCATCATCGTGATGGTCATTATAGGCACTACAGTTGGTGACTGCATTGGGGAGTTGCCAAGTTGTGGCATATTAGTGGATCATACTACGATGAGCTGATTATTGTGCCTAAATATGTATATGCATGTTATGTAATGCTGGCAAATGAACATGAAAATGCATGCACATTCAATAATAGAAATTAAATATGATATGAGTTACTTGGTTACATAATGCAAAGTTAGCAATTAGTAAGTAGCATGATTCAATCTGTTGGTAATATGCATGAAATGATGTCACATGTATATAATATATTTTGTTTATATGTAGTCAAGTAATAATTGACGTTAACAATTGAGGTCATTTTGTCGAAGTCATCAATGGGAACTTCAACAATGTCCCTATTCCTTCAGAAATTTAACTTTTTGTCCAATTTATTTTTTCATATTATATATTTTTTTTACCAAAGATAGTAATGCTAAGCTATTAGAGATTTATCGTCAATGTTCGTCCATCTCACTTTGTAAACGATCATTAATAGGTTTGTGAATTAAAACAAAATCAGTGCACCTTAAATGAAATGAACTTAGGAACTTAACAATGTTAAAGCCGTTTGTAATACTATTTTAGAAAAAAAAAGGCTATAATGCTATAATTGCTATAAAAAAGATATAAAAATCATCACCATAGCGATTGATAGATGGAGTTGCTATTGGTTAAAAGGGTAACCAGACCCTTATAAAGCACTAGTCATTAGAGAGTTATTTGGGGTGTGCTATGATAGGCCAACTGTTGGGCCTAAAAGTGCATGATGCTTGCAATGTTAGACTGGAGAGGAAACGTGACAATGCACGCACATATAAGAGTGAAAATTAAATATGATGCAAGTTAGAAGGATAATTAGAATGACATACAGTTAGGAAGTTATATGATACGAGTTAGTTGTTAGTATTAAGCAAAAAGGATGCAATAATGCTAAAAATAAATAGAAGGGAATAAAAGCAATATGGAGTCACCACTAATAAATGAGGGCGATTAGTCCCATTACAATGCACAGTTTTAATAGAAATTCTAAGTGGGTATCTCATTAAAAGATAATAAATATAGTAATTTTTTTATGTCTTTTAATTTAGGGGCCCTGAAATATAAAATGATTTTTTTCACAAAAAGCTCAAGAGGGATTTAGGGTATCGTCTATGACATGGAAAAAAATGAGATTTCGTCTCTAAAAGTCTAGTTGAGTGGGAATTTATCTTCTATTTATTTTTTTCTCCCTTTATGTTGTTGATAATTGCCTCCTTACCTCACAAAAACACTTAGGGTTGTGACGAGATTGTGTTGGAGTCTTGACGTTAATTCTAACCTATTTATAAAATGTAATCCCTAATTCCCTAATTCATTCTCATTTATAATACCTCAATCCTAATCCTCCATAAACAATAAAACATATAATTATGGGTTAATTTCAAATATACCCACAACATTTGCCTTTAATTACAAATATACCCACTAAGTTTGAAATTTTTCGTATATACCTGCTAACTGCACCCTAAATATCAAATGTACCCAAAAACGGAGTCCAACTGACATATTATAATGACAAAAGTGCCCCTGAATTCTCATAGTATATGTTCAATTTTTTTTTTAGCTTTTTGCTATTAAAAAAATTTGTAGCTTTTGTTCTCGTCTGATCTAAGTGGGAGTTTTGAGAACTTACCAGAAGGGTTTTGCTGGTGTATCTTTACAAAGGTTTTGCTAGTGTATTTGTTTAGAAGATTCCCTAGCATCCCTCTCCAACAATCTGTCGTTTGATAATCTATGGCAAATGCAACACCATCAATGAAATGCCAGCGACGATAGAAGATAATGTGGTTGACGACAACATTGAGGGAGGGAGAGGGGCACATTTAATAAATCTAATTCATTGGAAATCTAAAATCCATTCATAATTAGGAATCCAATTCTGAAATAAAGGAAAAAGAATCCAATTCAAGAATAAAGATAGCAGCATAATCCAACACGATGAAGAACACCACTATGAAGGGCTTCTGCTTGGAGATGTTGGAGATGTAGCCCTTGTAGAGGGCAATTGACCCTTTTGTGCGCATAATTTTTTCAGAGCACAATCTAGCTCCTCGGTGTATAGTGCCTTCCAGCCTTCTTCCACCTTCACATTCATCGCCCTCGTCCTTATCGCATCCACGAGATTCGATGCCACTGCCACCATGAATCTTGTCACGAAGCTCATCGTCACATGCATCCCTAACCCATCCTTCATCACTCTCTTCTCCAGGATTGTCTCTTTGATTTGATCATACGATGTCAGCTGCAATGCTGTCACCAACATCACTCAGTTGATGGTTAGGGATGAGCCCCACCAGAGCCCCATCATGCCAACCTGCTTCAACATCCTTGTGATGGCAATCCAACATGCTATGGTGGTTGTGGCACTGCTCCAAGGGCAGCTGACCTGTTGCTTGCATCAAATCCATGGCAACGTCGACCATGTTGCTAACGGTAACACCGATTCCCTTCGGCCAGAAGGCTTGCGACGATCTTTCGGTGGAGGGCAATGGTGCCAGAGTCACTGGACCGTCTTTAAACATTGCAGGCTATAATTTAAATCATGGCTGTCAATTGCCGTTGATGGACACCACCTGGTGGAGCCCCAAAGCAGCCATAATCATGATTTGGAAGAGAAGTTGGCGCTGGAAACCACCTGATTATGAATGATTTAGGGCTTCAAACTAATTTTTTCATTTTGACAAAAGATTCAAGGCCATAAAGCAGAGAGTTAGTTTTTGGGTATATTTGATATTTAAGGTAAAATTAGTAGGTAGATATGAAAGATTTTAAACTCAGTTGGTATATTTGCAATTAAGGACAAACGTTATGGGTATATTTGAAATTAACCCTATAATTATGTGTAAAAAATGATTTTTTTCACAAAAATACAATAAACAAATCATTTGCACAACAGATATTTACAAAGAAAATAACATGGAAATATTATGTTTTATTTATATTCAGGCAGTGGGTCGTTAGCAGGTTAACAAGTTGGGTGGATTAAACGGATCAATAAATTGGTTGATGGGTTGGTAACAGTCAACATGTTACTTAATTAAATGGGTTAAAGGGATCAGAATTTTGGTTGATAGGTTGGTAATAGCTAACCCCAATCCATTTTAAATGGGTTGACAAGTTTACCCATTTATGCTGCACTCCTAAATACTCTCCACCCTCACCTTTTCACTCTCAAATGGCTGTCAACGGACCTTCTTTTATCTCAATTTTTGCTATCTCTCATTTCCTTTATCTTCCTCTAATGCCGTTATTGTTCTTCTCTGTTCTCTTTCCTTCTCTCTCTTACTCCATTTCCCTATATTTTTTACATTGCAAGTGTGTTGGGACTCCCCTTTATATTTGTCCACTCCTATTTTTCTAACATTGATAGAGCGGATGGCCCACTCTCTTCCCCTTTCCTCACCGTCTTCTCTTTCTTACTCTATTTCTCTCTTTCACTTTGACAAAGTGAGTGGATGCCCTTTCTATCCCTCTTACGTTATTTCTTCTGTTGCTGGAAACTTGTCCAATTTATAGACTGGGGGATGGGAATTTTTGCAGTTTAGTCCATTTGTCCTTTATCTTTGCAACAAACCTTCTTGGTCATTTTTTGTAAAATTTTCCTTTGATGAGTCCCTTGCTGCAATTCTTATGGGTGATTTCACAAAGCAATGGGCCATCCATGGTTTTCTAACGATGGTAACTCTTTTTGAGCAATTGGAGGTTTGATAGATTCTGATGTTCTATATTTGCATATACTTCTCCAACATGTTAGATTCTTTGGATGGCACACCTGTCGTGATATGACAGCATGGTGCACTTGTTGTGATATGGCAGTTTTGCAGATGTTCGCTAAGTTTTCATGGCTTACTCTGTCCTTTTTCCAAGCCATCATAGATGATCTGGATATTGTGTTTCCCTTGATGGTTTTCATGATCTGAACTGTTCAACAGCTCAGCCTAGATTAGCTTCACTTAAGAAAAATTTGTTGAGGTTGCAAGTGTCATAGCTACTTAATTTACGCTGTCTAACAATCTAAATCGCCTCACTTACTGGGGTGTTGCCTTTGGCTCTCTATCAAATCTCACTAGCATTAGGAAGGTTGCAAGTTGGGATGGATTTGGCCTTCTGCCATTGTTGCTTCTTGCTAGTAGGTGGATGTTGGCATGGAGAAGAGATAACACTGCACATAAGTAGCTGGACTATCTCCCATTTCTGCCTAAGATAATTATTGTTGGATGAAGGTAGGCAACCATTTTTGTCGCCACAGCTTTAGCGGACTTTTTTTTTTTTTTGTTTCAGCTCCTCTTTCTTGGCATTACAGGGCTAATGGGCTATCTGTGTAATCTTAGCTTTAAATATGGGCTTATTTATGAAATTGCCACTGACCAAATGGTATTGCTCATTTTATTTCTCCTCTCCTTCATTGATGTGCTCCTGCTATTCTACTGATTTTCATATTTTATTTTCAATCTATTCCATCTAGCATATTTAGCTGATTTATTTTGTCAACTGAATGGCTAATGAATGATCCTTCGATTTGTAGCAACACATTCCTTGTAAGATATGAAGTAGATCGGTCTGGCTATACATTGATAGGAGTAGACAAAATTGCTTTTGCGTTAAACTCGGTGTTTCCTGCCACCCTTCTGCTCATAATGATTTTTTGTTTTGGTGCATTGGAGTGCATGTAGCCTTCTATTCATCTTAATGTAATCTGTAAACGCTGAGTTTGGCTTATATGAAACCCCATTTCTATGTTATCTCATCCATTTTTCTCACATTGATTATTGATAAAAAAAATACAGTTCATTCATTGTATTTAGCATAATTTATATTGTTTATCGGAACCCCATCATTTCAGAAAAAAAAGTGTAAAATTGATTTAATAAAATGGTTTGATGCTAAATATCAATTTTAAAGTTGTATTTTCAACATCTAAACTGTTTATAATATCATTGCTATCTGGATAAGTGATTTTATAATGTATCGTTACATCCTAATGTATGTGCGAATGGATCTAAGCATTTCTTATAATTTACAATGAACGTATTTTTCCAAGCAAATGTGGCCAATGCACATCTTCGATTGGGTTGAAACTTTCTATTTTTACACATAATTTGAATCTGAACCTAAGTTTTTCTGATCACATTGGCTGCCTCTTGCGCTACAAATTTTGATTAGTCAGAATGCCAAAATAAACACACCTGGCTTATTCTGAAAAGGATATTAAGTCCAACCCTCTTATCCATTATTAAATCATGTTAATGATCAACAATCACCTAACTGTCAAAAATTCAAATGATCGCATAGGATTAAGGCACTGGAGGCCAGGCTGTCGCAAAATATTATAAAATTTGTTTACACTAAAATAGAGCTTTAAGCCTTTAACCTTACCAATACCACCTTTCTTTTCCAATTTGGCTATGCCCTTCATGCTCTCCAATATATATTTTCTTAATTGCAATTGTTATGTGGTTAATTTACAGAAACGATTTAGTTTAGTTAATTTTACACAATGGGCTCCTTTGTTTTATTAGGCGTGGGCATTGCTTGTGCACCTTGCACCCTGGCCTCAAGATCCCTTTGCAACTTAAACAACTATGCATATGGTGGTTTCACATCAATGGAAAAGCAAATAAAAGAAAGAAAAGTAGAAAAAAGAGGGAATTGCTAAATTGTCAGACATGAGCTGTTGGGGGTTTATATCTTTTGTTCTTTTATATACATGTTGGTTGTCATTTCCATAATTCATTTCTTTTTTAGTTTTCCTTTCTTCTTCCATTGGAGCTGCATACAAGGAGAGAAGAAGAACAAATCTTGAAGCAGCAGAAGCCAGAAAGGAACTAGATTTGTGCCCAAAGTGTCACTTCTTAAACATCAGCACCCTTTAGAAGAGGGCAGGGGTGCTGACCTTAAAGAAGATGACAAAATTGCTATCAGAACTATTGGAGGTTGGGCTATTCCTTTCTTGCTAAATTGGCAACAAGGGAGCCTTTACAACCACCTATAGTAGACCCAACATAAATTTAATAATCAACAATACTTGTGGTTCATAAGTCTACCATGGCAATAAGCAGCATTTTGTTCTTGTTACTATATTATTAATAAGTTGATTGTATTTCTAACTGTCATAAATTATAAGATTTTTAAAGCTTCTAAAAGACATAATTTAATTAGAATAAATTTGGATTTAGTATTGTTATTCAAACTGTTTCCTCAAGATATGACCAAGACTTCAAATGGCATGGTTTTGATAACTGAGAATATAGATATATATATATATTTTTAAAAAAAAACAGTAGGATTGTTTTTAGCAAATGCACTGTGTGCTGTTATTTGCACAGCTGCCTCTGCAACTAAGAGGCCTAGAGGATGGTCATTAACCAAGACAAAACCCATTCTACTCATAGTCAGTTCTGAAACATCACCCTGAATGAAACTGGCATCTTCTTTATTTGTATTGTTTGTTGGTGATATTATATTTGTGCACTAAATGTGAAATAGCATATCCAATCTGACTTTCGACTCAAGAAGCAAGAAGTTTAAAATGATGTCAGTAGAATTTTCTTTTCCTTTCTTAACTATTGGTTTCATTTAAGTGGTGTTTAGCTTACCTTTATTTGTTTGTAGCTTTTGATTTCCATCTCGCTAAGTCGCTGTAAATGCTCCCAGATGATCATTTCTGTTCTCTTTCATTTTTGGAATGTGTGATGCTATTTGGTATTGCCCTTTTGGTTTTTTGTCTCATGCCACTAACTAGGGTTTGTTGCTTTCATTTTTCTTTGCAGCGGGCTTTAAAGGTATGGAGTCTCTTTTTCCTTTTACTCCATTTTTGACGTCAGCATGAACTTTTTTCTTTCAAACCTCAAGGTTGATGTTGGATTTCATTGGAACAGTATATGCAAGCTAATATTTTTGTCATCCAAAATCTACTGATGCTGTTGCAGATAAAGGCACGTGTTCTTGGTTATGGTCATTCAGATTATGCAGACACAATGTACCATCTTGGAATGGTAATCACTTATGGACAGAACAAAAACCAAAGAAGGGAAAAAATGTAACTCCATGTCTTGCAGATAACCTTGTGTTTATTTTGACGCTGCTTTTGAGAAAGCATATATATACAAGTTGGCATTTTTATTTTTATTTTTGGAAATTTTTTTTCCATAATGAGTTGATATCTGGATAATTTTTAGTTGAATCAGTCACCTTGAATTCATCTTCCTTGTGTGGAGAATAAAACTAATGCATTTAATATTTTTTTCTTAGGTACTACATCTTCAAGGAAAAGAGAAGGATGCTGAGGCTCTTATTCGAGATTCCATAAGGATACTAGAGGTTTTTATTGCTGAACTTTATCAAATTATAAGCATGTGAGGTAGCTACATTTCTTATAATGTTCTGTATAATTTTTAGCTATGTTATTGAAACCTGTAGGAATGTGGCCTGGGAGAATCAATGACATGTGTAAAAAGAATGAGATATCTTTCACAGGTATGCATTATTATGGTGACGTTGTCTTGCATTTTTTACTAACAATGTAAGACTTGGACCTGATGGCCTGTTTTTTATCAGTTCCCGAAAAAAAAAAAAAAAAAAGAAAAGAAAAAGAAAAATTCTTTCAACTATACATTGCTCATCCCTTACCCATCCTCTGAATCTCCTGTGTGACCCCATTTTGTTATAAAGGATTGGATGTCCAGCTGATGAAGGGACTAGTGTTGCCCAATTTTCATCAACAGTCATGATTTCTTCAGCATGAGTGGCGAGGAGGAAAGCACTCCATCTGCAGATGTGGAAGATAGAGATAATTATAGTGGGGCAGAATTGCCCAAAATGAGGCTAGGAAATTTTATTTTTTTTTTAGAAAAAAAAACACAAACAGAGATAGCTGTAGCAAGGATGATATTGCCTTCAAGAGTGAAGTCATTTGAAGTTTCTGGGTGGTTTGGGTTCTTTATATGATATCATACATTTGGGCATATGGTAGAAACATATGTTTTCATGCATAGATGGTTGTGTTTAACAATCAAAGCTCCAATCAACATTGCAAATGTTTAAAAAAATGTAAAAAAGGGTATTGTATGAATTTTAATTACTGATAAATAACTGCATTATAATGAAATTAGGGTTCAATCCATTCATTCCAATGGTTGATCTTATTCAAACCAAACATGAGGATGAACTGTTTCAATTAGTGGTTTGGTTCTAATCATTTTTAATTTTTACTAAAAATATCATTGATGCTGTCATAATTAAAAATCAATTCAAAAATCTCTTTGATTTCCCTTGAGGGAAATGATCCCATGCCTAAAGGAATTTTATGGTACAAAGTCATGAAACAGACTAATTAAAAAAATGCTGACCTGCCACTGAATTTGTTCCCTGTGGACGATGTTCCTAATTCAGTAGTTCCACCGCAATGCTTTTGTGTAACCTTTGTTTGCGTCCACATAAAAAGCCAGTGCATCAAGCTTATCATGACTAGTTTAGTTAGGATCCTAAAATTATCTAAATAACATATTTGATTCTGATTGAGTAGCATACCCAATATTAACACTATGCATCAAAGTGGAGGGAAATATGTAATTTTTAAAATTTAAATATTACTTGTAGACAAGAATTTTTCCTTTGGACAAAATTCCCAATTCAAAAGTTTCACCACTAAGCTTTTGTGTATCCTCTTTGTTTGTGTCCACATTAAAATCCAGTGCTGCCATCAATTTTCTCATGACTTGTTTGGTTAGGATCCTAACATTATCTCAATAAAATATTTTAGTCTGATGTAGTATACCCAATATTACCACTATATACATCAAAGTAGAGGGAAATATATAATTTTGAAAAAAAAATTACGTATTACTAATAGACATGAATTTAAACATACTAGTTTAATATGCATGAACTAATTCCAGATTTATCACTCCTTAAAAAGGTTTTTTTTTTTGGATATTTCCTGTACTTTCCACCAGAAAGTTTTGTCGTCTTGTAATTTTGGATTTTAATTGATAAGAAAGTCAAAGGACTGCCGGGGAGTTCTTCCTGAAAATAAACAGATTCCTGTGATCTATTTATCTGATTTAAATCTATGAATTTTATGGCATAAAATTGCTATTTTCTTTTTGCTAGGAAACAATCTTTTGGAAGCTTTAGTGAAATTTTTTGCTATGAAGGTTTCTAGAACTTGTATTCATTAGGTACTGGAAAGTCAATGTTTGTCTCTGTAGGAATTTTTATGTTGGGTGTTTACTAGGGATTTACCACTGTCTTCCTTCAGTAACTGAAGGGTTTCAATTGTGTGTTACATTCATGTAGAAATGTTTTCACCACAATCTAGTGGAAATGCTTAGTTTAAGGTCCACAAGGATATGCTTGTAAAATCTGTTCCATCTGGCATTATTGACATGATTTTGTTAGTATAGATCTGAAAGATCAAGTCCGCTTCTCTGTAACCAGGTTACATAGAAGCAGTTCCATGTAACCCTATCTGTTTTTGAGATTTTGATGGTTGATGGAAAATCCAATCCATTCATTGTAGTTAATAATTTGTTTAGTTAGGAGACCGAGTTTCATCAAAATCTAGTATGTGCATAGGCCACACTTGCTCAAAAATAGGTAAATTCATATGTAAATTAGGAAAAATGCTTAGATATATTCACATACGTATTAGAATGTAGCAATACTTTATAGAATCATTTATCCACATATTTATGATATTTTAGATGGTTTAGATATTGAAAATACTACTTAAAATTTGATATTTAATATTAAATCATTTTATTATGTTGATTTTACATGTTTGTAGATTGGGCTCATATATAGTGATACTAGACAAATGAAAGGGTTTCCATAATAATATAAATGATGCTAAATGGAACGGATGAAATGGATTTTCTATCAACTATCGAGATGTTAATAATGAAGGGGGTTACATAGTGAGGGGATTTCATAGAAGTGCTCCCGCTGGAAGATTATCTCAATTGATAACTGAAAGTGATGATAGAATGTATCTAACGTTAGGATTTAGGGTCAATGAGAAAAATCGTGTGCATAAATTAACAATTTCTCTTTGTTTGTCTCATGCAAGCATTGAATTGTAATAAATTTACAATCTTAATGAAAAAGAGTGACAAAACATGAGTGGATCGATTCTATTAATGTTAGGGTAAATGTGAATAAATCAAAAATTTCATTGCTTGTCTCATGCAAACATCGAATTGAAATAACTTCACCATCTTAATGAAAAATAGTCACGAAACATGAGTGGATCATATTTTATAAATAAAGTACCATGGGCACCAAATCATGCATTTCACTATAGATATCATTAGAATGTTTATATGTGATTTGGATGGACAACTAGTGTAGGCAAGTGCAACAATAGGATAGGAGTCTGGACAATTATACTTTCATATTTTTCTCTGAGGGTTCATAAAGTAAATCATGACTGCATCGTTGCATTATTGGTTATTTGTATCACTCATGTAATGTGTGTCCATCCAGTGAATCATGCTGTAGCCATATGGGATGCTACTATTTTCCAGCCCAGTTTGAAAACATGTTTGTGTGGAATTGAAAATAAACAAGGAAGAAAAATAACTGAGTTTCAAGCTTGTGAAAATAACTGAGTTTCGAGCTCGTGAACTAACTCCCTACTGAAAAGACCAACACGTAATATGGATTACTTTGCTTCTCCCATGGTTGTTTGGCACTTACCCTCTACATTAGTGCTTCCATTTATTTTAAGAATCTTTAGTGAACATTGCTATACTGTACTGTGTAATTTTACTTGGTAACTTCCTCATTAACACACATTAACGATCTTACTATACTTTTCTTTATAGATTTTAAACCCACTCTAATGATCTTACTCTACTTTTCTTTATAGATTTTAATAAACTCGAATCGACCTTCAGAGGCTGAGAATCTGCAAAGAAAGGTTCTTCATGCTTTGGAGTTGTCCAAGGTTTAGAATTTATGCTAAGTGACCAGTTTTATTTTGCCCCTGTTTCATCTATGATGTCTTAGACTTGGACATAACAGAAAATTGTTAAACTAAATATGATTATTTTGCAAGTTTGTCAGAAGTGATTGATTATGGAAAGGCTTGTCGACCAAGAAGATATATTGGAACACTGTTGACTAAGTTGTTTATTGTTCTGGTATAGAGTGGATATCATAATAGTATTATGCAACAGACCTTGCTCAAGTGAAGGAAGATAGTGTAGACCACAAAAACAGCAGTATGATATGGTTCAATAAGCTAAATTTTGTAGTCATTCTTTTGGTAATCATGCCTATTCATTGCTTCTGGCTTCTTGATGGCAGTCCCTCCAAAAGCCAGCAATGGGTTGTGGGATCTGTTTGTTGGACTGAGCTTGAGCTTATTACCTTGGCCTGTAGCCAAGCTTGGAGCTCACTCTTACGGCCTGAACAGATTTCCTGCTCAGGTGTGGATCTGGTCGTTTTAGCCAATCCTGACCTGTTCAGAACTCTAGGGCACCAATTTGATTGGCCACGAACATGGTATTTTAACCAATAAGAATTGCCCGAAGTGATTTCCTTGCATCATTTTAAGTGCTCGGTCCTAATGGTTTTTTGGTTGTGATGGCGTTGGCACTTGGCAAGTTGTTTTCAGTGAAATATTTTGATTTTTGCAATGCATGATACTTTGATGAATCCAAGCCACTCATAATTCTTGTTGATTGTTATTTAGTTAAGATAAGAATCATCATTGTGATTGGAAACTTAGGTGGGCCAGAACAAAATTCAGAGCAATCTTGTTACTTTGTACTTATTGGGGCTTGCTAAGTTATCCAGTTTGGGTATTTTTTATGGGCAATGATTCAATGCGACCAGGTTCCATAGAAGTGTCCAACTGTCCATGCAACCACCTGTTTTTTTACTTTTTAAACTTTTTCCAAATCTAAACATTTACTTTGTCTAGCAACGTTTGTTTTAATCATCTAAGCAAAATGATTTTCATTGGAAACTTATATTTTTGAATAAATTAACATCTTTTGAGATTAAATATATAACTTTTTTTTTTTCCAAAATGTGTACTGGATATATATAGCATATAAAAGTTTTCAATAAATGCGATTTTTGAAATTATAAATAAATACACATGGATAAACAAGAAAATGGTTTAGATTTGGGAAAAATCATTTTAAAATAGAAAAAATAAGGGTTTCATAGACACTTCAACGCAACAGTTTGTATTAAATCATTCCCCTTTTTGATATCTTGATTGAATGTTTGTTAACAAACAAAATTGTGGGGGGGGGGGGGGGGGCGGGCTTGGGTTCATAAAAAGTATCATTGTTTAAAAAAAAAAAAAAATTTGACAATTGGAACTGGTTTCACTGAAATGGAACCTCATTGTTAGAATGTGTGATTCGTCTAGCGCATCCACATTTTTCCTTTCGTAGATGATGTCTTTTATTGGTCTAGTTGGGTTTCTCATTATTAAGCCTGTGTAGTGCTGGATTGTAGTTAGTTAATGTGGCTGTTTGCTACAAAGTTACTAACAAAGGTTGTAATTCATGCCGTTTCTTCTATTGATGCATGAAAACAATCTGTCTTCTAGGGTTGGGAATCATTGGACACTGTCATCGCAGCAGAAAGCCTGGCCCTGACTCTCCAATCTATTGGGAACTTGAGGGAATCTCAGGAGCTTTTGGAGCGGTGAATCATACTTTAATTTATTTCCAATGATATGCCATCTTTTCCTTCCTGGATGCTTCCTTTATCCGACCATCTAAGGGTTTTGATTTGTTATCCTTTCAGGTGCCTTGATGTTAGGACAAAGATACTTCATGAAGATCATGTTCAGGTTACCTTTTTTTTGTGTGTGGTTTTGTTTGGGTGTGTTTGGGAAGTGACAATTTTTGGATGAGAAGTTTTTGAAATAGTAGAAAATGATATGAAGCTAATGTCACAAATGGGGAGTCCTTATGGCCCAAATTTTGGGGTGGCATTTGCTCCTAAGTTGACTAGTAGACAACACTGATATTTCCGACTTCTGCAACCATGCATAAAACCGAAGTAAATCCACCTCAGATGATTTATGCTCGAGATACCATCTCTTGATGCCGGGATGCGATTGGAATTTTCTTCCATTCAGGGTGTGTCAAAGGGCTAGAAGTAAGGTTCTCTAGATGAAAAGATTGAGAAATTGAGCTCACATTGCCTATTGTTGTGGATGGGTTGCTACTCTGCTCTCATCAAAATTGAAGCTTACCTAGTTCGAATGATTTAACTTTTGCCAATATTGGTGAATGTCTAGAGTCCAATATTTTTGTCTAGAGGTCCTTGATTTGTGTAATGATGAAATACATCTCTGCTTGAATCTCTGGCAACTATTGTCTGAGGTCTTCAAATCTCCTTTCCCACATGGCTAACCTCTCTGGAAATTCTCTCCATCCTGTTGATTCTCGCCTTGGCTGGCTGTGGACACTTGCTATAGAATTATCCTAAAATCCTACTCAGTCTTTGACAATCTAACCTCATGGGAGCGATCCTCTGGCATTGTAAAGGAAAAATAAAAGGCTCTGATACCTTGATAAGCACAGACTACAAATTCAGTGATTTTTGATTGATTGAATGTAGATTATTGAGAAAGAGAGTCCACTATATTGATCTCTCGACTACAGAGGTATGCCTGGTTCTAAGAACTACGAGTTGTGACAAATGAATCATAGTGCTCTGATTGACCCATCATACACCTCCTTGAGCACTCATCTCTAATACATATCACATGTGGGCTATTCCATGTCAGAATTTTGAAATTTTTCTATCATTTTTAATGGCTTAAATTCATCTAATAAGCAGTGTAGGCCGAGTTTCAATTGGAAAAAGCTCGATCATTTTCAATAGTTGATGTCATAATGTCATAAATCATGCATCATAGTTTTTTTTTTTTTTATGATTTTGTCGCTTAAAAGTTGAATCTTTAATATTAAAATGAATAATTTAAATCATTTTACTGACTTAAATTCATCTAATTGGCTGTGTAGACCCACTTTCAATGTGACAAAAGTGTAGTCATTTTAAATTGGTGTTGCCAAAAGTGTAATTATTTTCAAAATTTGGAGTTCCACTTTAGATTTTGTGGGAAGGTTTTGGATGGGGCCCACTTTGATGGAAAAATAAAAAATTAACTTGTCACATTATCTAAAATCATTTGTTATTACAGTACCAAAAATAATTTCAATCCAAGTGTTGGGAGGGCTGTAGCACGTACCTGCTTAAAAATACATATAATTATGGGTAAATTATGTAAAACACTTGGTCCATTCACAGATGCATTGAAATATTGAAGAAACTTATAAAAATTGTTCATGCATGTCGGAAGAAAGTTTTGAGCGGTTTCTATATTGTATTAACAGGTTTGAAACTGGTGTATATACATAGTAAGAAATTTTATTATGTTGAATTTACACATCAAATGGGTTAGACGTAACTAATTTTCCTAGCTAAACAATTGATTCTAAATGTAATCTTGATTTCGCATTATCATCGGGGTAGGCCAAAACGGGGGAGGTCAATGCAAATATATTTGTGTGAACTGGTTCCCCTAAAGTGGAATCCAAATATATTTTTGGCACAAGTGTAATTATGTGGAAAGAGTGGCCAGAGCAACATGAGCAAATTCAAAATGCTGAACGGATGCTTGGGATTGTCTTGATTGTTTGGCACGATGTTGGCAGGTGTAATTTATGTCAAAGCTTGTTGGACTTTTAATTATTTAAACTATGTTGGCAAAAGTATAATTTTCTTGAAACAATGTAGTTAAAAGTCTAAATGATACTTCATCAAAAAAAAAAAAAAAAGTCTAAATCATACAAGTTTTATTGCTATCTTTAAGAATGCCCTCTGTATACAGATCTTATTGGAAACCTTCGTATGGTTTATGAATTAAAATTCAGGTTCATTAACTTGGTCGTGGGAATGTCTGTAGGATAGACTCATTGACTTTGTTTTACATAATGGTATTTAATTTCTGGTTTCTTATGTCTAAATAACATTTATACTTTAATGAAATAAACTCAATACACAAGTTTGATCTTGCTCCCATATGCGTAGGTTGCTGCCAATATGCTTCATTTAGCAAGATTATCTATGCTGAATTCTGGTCGGCTGATGAAGGCAAGCATTTCTGAAGCAATTGCAGAAATTGATAAGGCAAAGCATCTCTTAGATAACTCAATAAGGTATATAGCATTTTCTTTTCTTTACTATTAAATAACAATTTTTCTTCCCCTTTTAGTGTTTTTTCTAGAGGTCCAAATTGGATTGCGTTCAGTTAGATTGGGGTCAACATAGTTAACCGTATTTCTAAATCTACAGCCCAACTCTAAACACTATATATGCAATTTGGTGCTGGATTTTAATTTGCGTGTTAGGTTAATGATTTGGGTTGAGGATTTGGATTGTTTAGGATTTCAAACTTTGAACTGGTTCGTGCACATTTATGTTCACTAGTATGAAAGAGAGTAGCAAGAAACATTTTCATTACAAAAGAAGTTTAGAGGTTGTTCGCAACTAGGATGGGATGATTCTAGAATAAAATATCCCAATTCCAAAAATACTTTTTCATTCTAAAAAAATAACAGCCAACTTTTTTTTATTTCCAATGTAACTTTTCCCACTTCCAATACACTTTCCCATTCACAATACATTTCCATCCAAAATCCCGATCCTGTACTCATCCTATCTAAGCTTTGAATAGTTGTAACACCCCTACATAGTGGATCGTGTAGAGCGGAGTGGACGATCCATGTAGAGCGCTTACTTGCACAAGGCGAGTAAGATGAAACACAACGACACATGTTTATGATTCAGTTTTGGTGGACACGAGACGTGAGTGAGGACGGATTGTGGAGTTGGACTAAAGCAGGATCATGAGGCAATCATGTGTGCATGATTGTGAATGCAAGATGGACGTGGTACGAGTCGTGGACACAAATCACATCGGCAATGCACGTTGCGCGTAGGTAGTGATGCAATGAGGATCTTGCTGAGCAAGAGCAGCGAGGTTCGTATTAAGTGGGCTAAGCACGTGGCAGGTGAGGAAGACTGCTAGGTGGCGGTGATGCTGACTGCTATTGTAAGTGTGATGCTTATATGGTGCACGTGTGGAGGGGCTTGGACTAAGTCCTTGATGACTAAGCGGCTTTCTTAGAAAGTGGAGACTTAGTCATAACTAACTCCTTGATGTAAAGAGGAGGGAGACATGCTCTGGGAGGACACATGGGCTTCTTGGATGTGGGACATGTGTGCGACATGCATCTTCTCATGAGACAACCAAGGACATGTGGCTTGAGTTGGGCTTGACATATGTCTAGTTGGTTAGCTTATGTATACTATCTATACCTTAGACTTTCATTTGTAAAGCACACTAACGAGAGACTTAAGTGACACTTTAAGTACACGGAAGAACACAGAGAGAGGCATACATAGAGAGACTTGCTGAAGAGTCAAGATGACTATGGGGTGCGAAGCTGTGGGCAAGTTGTATACTGTGTACAAAGCATTGTTTTACTTAACGGAAGTTTGGGATAGTGTGACTTTCCTATAAATTCCTTGTGTGGCTTTTGTATTGCTCTGCTTTCGTTCCTATCTCTATTTGGTTTGGTTGGGCTGTTTGGTTCCATAAGCGTGGGGGTTAGGCTGCTAAGATCAGGGATCTTAGGCCAACACGTGGTGTAGAATCATATAGAAGATCCGGACCCGTGACAGTTTGGTATCAAAGCTCAGTTTGACAAAGGACAATCGTGGTTCATCAAGATTGATCCAAGGTTGGTTACTCTTTACTATGCATTGAATTGCTTCCTTTTTGTTTGGCTATGATGGTAAAAGTCAAGGCTTCAAGAAGTAAAGTAGTGAAACAACTGATTGAACGAGTAACACAACTAAAGGAGGAAATTTCTACCATGATTCTTGAGGGAAGAGCTGAGATGAATGATCGCACCACAAGACTTGTTGTGCTAGAACTGTCTAAGGTGGGTGTGATGGCGGAATTATGGGAATTCAAGGAGAATTTGTCCAAAGATGTGGAGATTCTCAAATATGCTATCGATGGCTCGAGGGATGGTAAGAAAGCACACAAAAGGTACCTATTCCTAGTTCATATGGGGGCTCCAAGAATGTTAAGGAACTTGAAAATTTTCTATGGGATACGGAACAATATTTTCAGATTGCTCATATTGACAATGCTGAGGAAGTCACAATGGCTTACATGTTCTTTAGTGGGAATGCATTACTTTGGTGGTGTAACCAAGTCGAAGATCCAACTTGACCAAAGATCACGACTTGGGAATAGATGAAGGAACATCTGAGAGAGCAGCTCCTTGCAATGTGGCATAGGTGGCTCGTGAATCGTTGAGAAAACTCAAGCATGTGGGTTCTGTGCATTTGTATGAGAAAGCGTTTCAATCATGATGCTGAATGTGAAGAACATGTTGGAGGATGACAAGCTCTTCAACTTTACGGCTGGGTTGCAGTCATGGTCAAAAAAAAAAAAAAAAAAGGTTGAAAGAGGTGAAAGTCCTTCCATGAGTAGTGGCAGCAGCTGAAAGCCTTGTGGATTACAAAGGCAATTCATACGGCATATTGAAGAATGTTTTTTCGAGGGACAAGGAGAAAGTAAAGGTGGACCAAAAGGGCGAGTCGAAACAATCTAGTAAGTCTAAAAAGCCTAGTACTAGTTGTTTCATTTGTAAATGTGCTCATTTTGCTAGGATTGTCCAAATAAACAAGTGGCTTCAATTGTCACTGAGGAGGATGTTGAGATGCCTCGAATGGGTACATTGCAATTGATGAATGTAACGAATCATGAAAGTTCGCCTAAGCGTGGGTCGTTGTATGTGTTAGCTAAGCTTAATGGACATGAAGTTCATGCCATGATTGGCATAGGTGCAACTAATAACTTTATTTCAATTGATTGTGTTGCATGTTGTGGGTTATCCTTGGTGAAGGATGAAAGCAGGGTTAAAAGTTATGAATTCTGAATCATGGTTAGTGGCTAGCGTGGCTAAGGGTGTGGACTCAATTGTGGAGAATTGGAAAGGGAAAGTGGATTTGGTGTCATTTTCCTTAGAAGATTGTGATGTTATATTGGGACTTGATGGGTTATCAAGGGCTTAAGTCATGGTTGCTCCACATCTCAGATGTATGTTTATAGCTGATAATCCATTCCCTTGTTTTGTTCGTGAAGTTGCTGTACCAAGTAAGAATGCTAGTGTGGAAAGCGTTTTTGCACTAGTGCTTATGAATAGCCAAGAGGAGAGTGATGAGACCTTCATGGTGAACCTTGAGGAGGAGGGAACCCTCTATGAGAAGAGTACTCTTAGCGGTGAGAGTGAGATGGTGCGTGGAAATGCTTTATCAAAGGTCATACAGGATGTGTTATAGGACGTTGACTCTTCACCAAAGCGTTTGCGTATGAAGGATCCTTAAGGGAGAAGGCACATTGACCAAGCGATCGAGTTCGCTGATATTGCTCAATCTCCTATTCTCAAAATGTTGGCATCATCAAAGGAAAAGAACTCAGAAAGGAGCTCATAAAGGAGTTGGATGTGGATATCATTCAACAAATGAAGATGCCTAGTGGAGTCCCACTCCAATTTTAGAGGAAACATGATGGATTGAGAAGGCTATATGACGAATACAACCTCAACAATGATGGTAGCAATGTGTTATTTCCTTGTGATAATGTATGGGTTATTATTTATGTGGAAATTTATTTTGTTGCTTTGGGTAACAAAGTGGGTGACCACATTGTAGTACTCAAGTGGGTGCTTGAGGGTTTTGTGTTTGTATGCTAATTTGTTCCGTTGCCAAGGAGGGGATGTTCCTTGAGCATAGTACAGCCTTGGGATGGGTGTCTTTGTGCTGTCAATATGTGTTTGGCGGCGCACATGCTAAAGAGGCATTTGGGTTGGAGTTCTCAAGTTGCAATGGCATGGTGAGCTGTGCAAGGATGGAGTCCGAGTACAAGAAGCGGTTCTGTTGAGTCTATGGAAGGATTCAGTGCGGAGTTGGTCCTTAACTGGTCAAATGAGACTTGGCGAGTGGAAGACAGTGGAGATTGAGCCAGTGCAAAGATGGTCAGAGTTCAAGTTGTCATACAAGCTTGTGTATGAGCTTATGAAGGCATACACGAAGGTGTTAGGAGGTGCCTTGATGTCTTGTGCTCTGTGCAGGAGGCTTCTGTGCAGATGGATGCTGGAACTTGTTGAAAGTTTCAAGCACAACCTAAATCTTGGATTAAAATCAAGTTGGTCTAGTAGAGTTGCTGAGAGATGCTATGGAGGGCGTGGAGTTATGCAAGACTTGGGCAATTTTCAAGTTGGACTAGAGGGGTTGGTCAGATCGAGTTGATCATTGTGCATAATTGAACTTAGCCTGGTGGGCTAAGTGTGGCCAAAGGTGGTTAGTGGTGTACAACCATTGGTGTATTGTTAGGCACCCATGATCACCAATATCAAATTATACCGAGTAATATTAAAACTAACAACTAACTATAGCGTAGAATAATGGTGAAACTAGTCGAAATCCACAGAGATGCAATGAAAGTTTGAATATTTGGAAAAGAAAATTTTATTAAACTAAATTGTTCAAAATAGAATTACAACTAAGAATTAAAGTTCAATAAAATTAATTGTAAATAAAATCCAACTAAAAGTAGAAAATAAAAATCTAAAATTTAACAAAGCAAAAAAAATCTGAATGGCTTGCACGAAGATCTCCTCTCTCCCGAAGTTTCTCCAGACCCGTGAAATTGAAATTGAAAATTTGGAAATAAAATTGGCCAAGAAAATTGGATTGGGAATTGTTGTCCCAGCACTTTACTTCGACCTCCTTTTTATAGAGGCTGAAATCGCAAAGAACCGTCAAAGAAGAGGTTGGATTGCTATCTTATCCCGTGCAAAATTTTCTCATGCATAAAAACGAAGTTAATGCCAAATGAATGGAGGAAAAGCATTATAGTTCCAATTTATAAAAATAAGGGAGATATTCA
>JAXCLR010000063.1:15347581-15378650 GCA_035584095.1 Annona squamosa | reverse complement strand
GAATGGCGTAACAGAATCCATGCAGCCGACCCCACATAGGTGGGAAATGGCTTATGATGATGATGATGATGATGATAGGTTGCGTGTTTTGAATAGCCTAGATTGAGATAGTTGCTACTACACTAAACTAGACGGCTTGGAGATAGGTTGCTTGGCTCGCATGCCTTTAGTGTAGCGTTTGCATACCCTCCTGTGGAAACCCGCTTTACTCGCTGTTATACTTGTTGCAACCTCTTATGGTGCTGGGAGTCTTCCTTGATGAGGGGCGATGGAATTTGCAACAAAGATGGCGGTCATGATCAAGTTTGATAAGAGCAGCAGAAATTTTGTAGTTAAAGAAAAACACGGTCATTAAAATAGGGACAGTGGAACACGGCTGGGTGCTGTAGCCACAATTGCCGGTAATTTGGGTGGTTCGGATGTACTTGGAACCGCTTGTTGTTGCTGGATCTAGGCCGGAAACACGGCTAGAGATGGTCAATTTCAAGTGTTAGAAGCTTTGATCATGGTTGGACTTTCAAGGCATTTTTGCTTGAATCTTCAGGGCAATTTCAACAAGACTTCATAGATTTTCGTTAGCTCTTGATTAGCTGAATCTGATTGGGAGATTAACAGTTTAGATGGCCAGATCTGAACAGAAAAGTAGGTTGCTGAAAATCGTGTTTTCATGGTTCTTTGCTGCTCGGGTTTTAGATGATGCTGTCCATGAAGATTTTGCCTGCTTATTTCCCATTTTCTCTTAATTCCACTGGTGTCGAGCATCCAATGATGGGGTTTTCCCATCTTGCCAACAGCCAGGGCCGAGCTTGGGGAAGAAGGCTTAATTTTTCTTTCGATGGTCCAGTGGACCACCTGAAGCCACGCACTGCGGCCTATGCAGTTTTACAAAAATGCCCCTCATAATCCAATAAAATTCTCCAAAAACATATAAACAAAGGGCCTCAGTAAAAAAAAAAAGCATATAATTGTCAATGATTTCTATCTAAAACCCATTGTAAAATGCATTTTAAATATTGTAAAGGTATAAAAAAACCTTACAATTATCAGTTAGCGAATGCAACATGATGTGTTGCAATGTAGTTGAGAGTTGACTAGACTTAGCACGAAGCTAAGTGTGACCAAGCGTTGGTCAGTGAAGGCTAAGGGAGTTAGCCGAAGTAGCATCAGGTTCATGCTGTGGTGCAGTCTACCGATGTGTGGTTAGACATGATTTCTATTTGCTGAAGGAGCATTGATCCTCTTTGTTCTTATGGTGGCGTGGTACGAGTCATGGATGCGGTTCACATCAGCAATGCACGTTGCGTTTGGGCAATGATGCATTGAGGATCTTGCTAAGTAGGAGTAGTGATGTTCAAACCAAGTGGGCTAAGCTCATGTCAGGTGAGGACTTGTAGGTAGTTGTGACATGGCGATGATTGGATTGCTATTGTACGTGCGACTCCATGTGGTGCACATGTGGAAGGATTTGGACCAAGTCCTTGATGACTAAGCCGCTTCCTTAGAAAGTGGGAGACTTCGTCATAACTGACTCTTTGATGTAAGGAGAGGAGACATTTTAGGAGGACACATGGGCTTCTTAGATGTAGGACGTGTGCGACATGTGTCTTCACATGAGAGAACTAGCGACATTTAGCTTGAGTTGGGCTTGACATATGTCTACTTAGTTAGCTTATGTATACTATATATACCTTATGCTTTCATTTGTAAAGCACACTTAATGAGAGACTTAAGTGACACTTAAGAACATGGAAGAACACAGAGAGAGGCACACATAGGGAGAGACTTGGTGAGCAGTCAAGGCAGCTATGAGGTGCTAAGTTGTGGGCAAGTTGTATACTATGTAGAAAGCATTATTTTCCTTAATGAAAGGTTGGGATAGTGTGACTTTCCCGTAAGTTACTTGCGTGACTTTTATATTGCTTTGCTTTCATTTCTATCTCTTGTATTTGGTTTGGTTGGGCTGTTTGGTTTCATAAGCGTGGGGTTAGGTTGCTAAGATCAAGGATCTTAGGCCAGCACGCCATGCGGAATCATATAGAAGATCCGAACCTGTGACAAGCCCGTACTTATAACATTTATCCATATTTTATTTCATGCATCAACAAATACAAGGTAAAATTATTAACAAAAGAATTCGTAAGAAACAATGTAAATCTCTTTGAACAATATAATCTGATGAAAAACAGAAAAAAATCCATGACTTAGAATATCTTCCTTCACACTTTTTTTTCCTTCTAGTGCAAACAAATTTAAATTGGAAAAGATAAATCACATATATGTTAAAATAAACTCCATATTGCAAAAAATTGTAATTATATGTGTGTAAAATGGGGAAAGAATTAATCTTTTTTTACACCTTTGATTTTGGAACTGCTCCAAAATTTTTTTTGGCTTTATATTTACTGGGGATGGGGCTCCATCTGATGAACCATAATTGTTTAAAGCTTTGACTGTGCGCCAAACACCCTTTGCTGCGTAGCGCCAACCACAGAGTTAGAACAAACGACTGACTCTCCAACGCCTCCTCTGGCACAAACACCCTTTGCTGCGTTGTGCTCATCGCATGTCAACATGATCTCCATCAATTCTCCCCGACTAAAAAGAACTCGCATCTGGAAAGTTGTCGCGATGAAAACATTCAAGTAGATTTGGTTCTAAATGTTGAAGTTCATCTTAAGATATCCTAGTGGCATCAACACGTGGTTTGTTCTTCTATTGAACGAGATATCTATGAGATCTATTTGAAGTAGAAGTAATAATCTCATCTTGAAGAATTTTTTCAATTTGATCTGGAGATGCAATCGGAGCTCAAGGTAGGATTGATGCAGGATAAGACGATGAAGCTCGTTGACTTGATATACTTGTAGGCAAATGAGGAGGCTCAAAGGTGCCTCTGTAAGGGATCAAATCTTCCACATTGAATGTTGAACTAGTTCCCATATCTGTAGGCAAGTCAAGAATGTATATATTTGGTCCAATCTTTTGAAGAATTCGAGAAGGACCATTGGCTCGTGCATGCAACTTTTTAAAAGAATTTTTTATAAATAATTCAGGTCGCATACGAACCATAACATAATCACCTTTATTAAATTCATAATGCCTACAATGAGCACTCACAGCTATCTTATAAGTGTCATTACTAAGTGCAATTGTTCTCCTTATAGTAGCATAAACATCATGAATATGTTGTGCAAATGAATTGCCAGAAACAGAGACATGAAAATCATGGGGCAAAGGAATAAGATCAATGAGAGTATGAGGAACGTAGCCCTAGACAATCTTAAATGGGGACTTTCCTGTAGATCTGTTAATAGAATTGTTATAGGCAAGCTCTACAATGTGTAAAATTGAGTCCTAAGTTCCTATGAACTCGCCTACCAAACACCTAAGTAAATATCCTAAACTTCGGTTAACAACCTTGGTTTGACCATCGGTTTGTGGATGAAAGGCAGAAGAAATTTTTAGTTTAGTGCCATAAAGTTTCCACAAAGTTTTCCAAAAATAACTCACAAAACGGACAACCCTATCTGACTCAATGGTAGAAGGTCACCCACGAAGTCTAACAATGTCCTCGAGGAACAATTTTTCCACATAGGAAACATCAGCGGTTTTGTTACTAGGTAGAAAATGCGCCATTTTTAAGAACCGATCCACCACAACAAGAATAGAATCATACCCCCTAGGAGTCATAGGCAAACCAAAAATGAAGTCTAAACTAATGTCTTTCCAAGAAGTATGTGGCATTAGTAAAGGTGTATACAACCCCGTGTTCCTTTTTGTCTTATCCCTACCAAAATGCCCTGCTATGACAACTGCATGTCATTCCCAAATTAAGGAATCATTCAATGAAGTATTGGGAATATATAATTTAGAAACCTTAAATAGATAAACATCTTTAATTACAAAATCAACAAAATCATGACGATTTCCATTTCGCACTTTATGAAAAATAATGTTGAACTTTGGACACCCTATATACTCATCTTTCAATCTATCAAAACCCACAACATTGACACTCACAGTCTAAAAGACTGCAACACGACTGAGGGCATCTACAAGTTTGTTATCGATGGCAGCACTAGGGGCCACATCCTTAAATTTCTTCAAGAGATCAGTAATTTCATTGGATTCAACAACAAACTCACATATACGGACTCTAGGCTCAAACTTTCCAACTAAAATCAACACAACATCACTCTTTCCTCTTTTTTTCAAATTTTGTTTGAGTTAAAATGTTTTATGGTTTCTTTGGGGGCTCAATGGGAGAAATTTTCTTTTGCACTGTGCCTTTATTTGATGGTTTAGTTGGTTTCAAAAAAATTGATTTCACATCTCGTCTAATAAGATATGTATTTGATTTTTCACAGTGTATGACATTCATGTGAAATAGCCAATGATGACCAAGTAAAACATGTGCTACATCCATCGGAAGGACATCACATCAAATTTGGTCCACATAATTGCTATTTTGGTTGGAATTAAACATTGTTCATTGATAGGTGTTGGAATTCAAGGTAAATTAAGCACAATCTATGTTTTGATAATTAACAACTCAATTTGAGAAATAATTAAGTACTAATGTGGGTGCTAAGTGTTCCAAAGGCATATAAAATCAAGATAGCAGGTTAAGTCGCAATCCCAAATCGACTCAATCATCGACTTAGGCAAAGTCGATAGCCAAGTCGACTTCAGAATCGACTTTAAGTGCAATAAAATCGTCAGAGCTGAAATTGGAACTTGGAGACAGGTGAAGTCGCAGTCCAAGTCGATTCCACTTGCGACTTAGGTAAAGTCGCAAACCTAAGTCGACTCCAGATGCGACTTGGGTATGACCTTGCTGAAGACTTTGAGATCTTAGAGTTAAGTCGCTTTCCAAGTTGAGTCTATCATGGGACTTAGGTGAAGTCGCATCTCAAGTCGACCCGAGTATGCGACTTGGGTAAAGTCGAAGTCCAAGTCGACTCAAGCCTGCGACTCAACTATGTGGCTACTCTATAATGATTCAGAAACATCTTGTTAAAGATTGGACAACTAGACCAAGAAGAAATAGCTATCATGAATCAAGGCCACACGAAAGAATTTTTCAAGAGAATAGTGTATTGCTTGGTTTAAGCAAAACAATGCATATCAAGGACATCCAATGAAGATCAAGAGAAGAAAGGGGATATACACAACATAAAGATCACTTGCAAGACCTTGAAGTTCCAAGATAATCAATGGCTGGTGAAGTCACATCCGAAGTCGACTCCACCTGCGACTTGGGTCAAGTCCAAGACCAAGTTGACCTGAACTTGGAACTTGAGTTGGAAGCTGAAGATCGAAGTTGTACCTGAAGTCAACTCCAGCTTGCGACTTGGGTGAAGTCGCACCCGAAGTTGACTCCATGCGACTTGAACGAAGTCTCATGCCAAGTCGACTCCAAATGCGACTTGGTTCGCAATGGTCAAAAAAATTTGAACATTGGCACATTAAAGCAGGCCACCTAACACCAAACATTCGAAGTTACTTTTCATTGTATAAGGAGCATTAAGTGAACGTAAATGCAATTGGATGAATGAGCTCCCCTTTCACTCTCTCTTGCATTTAAGTTGGTCTACAAGAAGATTGAAGAAGAACTGTACTTTAAATCTGCTGACTCTAGACTAAGATCATCCAATTCGTCTAAGGAATCAACTACCTCTTCAATGTCTCTTTCATTGTGGTCTTCAAACACGTGCATCTAATGCAAGGGTATGGCTACGACAATAACATGCAGCATGACCCTTACTATGACAATTAAAACACTCGAACCTCTAACAATCTAGGACGTGAACTGGACAGACTACTTGAGTTGGCATTGTTATTAAAATTCTGAATAGGGTTGTTACTACTTTTACTTTGTGCACTTGACTGATGGGAAGACACTTGTTGAGATAGATTCTTAGTTGTCTGGGATCCCTCATCTTGGTAAGTAGATTGTCTAAAAGGTGAAGTTCATTGATTATGAAAACTTTCTAAATTTTCAACTGATATTTTTTTACCCACGGTTAAAGACTGATGATGTTCCCCAAGTGCACCCGGTGTTGGAAGAATACGTATGTGTTGGTGATGTGGACCTTTTGGACTTAAGTTTTGTCCCATGCTACTAGAAGTGCCTATATGAGATTCTCGGATAGGCGATTCTTTAAATTGTTTTAAAATGACTTCTATTTGGGCTATTATTTGGAGTTGAAATCGTTGGCTTAGTTTTTGAATGCCATGCTTTAGATTTTCTTGTTTTTGGGATAAGGTCTCAAATTTCTCAGTTGAAAAATCTTATTTTCCATTTAGAAGCTCACAAGTTTCAGGCAATCCTTTCATGGAGGCAGCAAATTCCAAATTTGTAACCATGGCTGATGTGAAAAGGATTGATTGGGAATGAAGTGAGAATGCAATTCAAAGCACAGAGATGTATGCTACTATAATTTGAATTGTCCACAAAATAATTAACCTATAAGATACTTTAGGATGAACTTAAAGAAGGTATTCTTATTTTCCAAGAGATATAAGAGCATTTCAAATTCAAATAGGAAGAATATACCTCTTAGAAGCACTGCAAGACCTTTTTCTCAAATATCTGAAGTTTTTTGTTTTTTTTTTTTTTGTAGGGTGGTTAACTGTAGTGGCTAGACGGACTGTAGCGCTGATTACTGTAGCGCAACAGCACTGTTGCAGAGTAACAGTAATCTCGCGTTAACAGTGACGTGAACAGTAGCTTGACTTAATCTCTCTTTGAAAACTTCACCAGGCTTCGGTCTGATGCCAAGTTGATGTAGGGCGACTAGAAAGGAAGATACAAGAAAAAGGAAAGATCCTCTCAAAGGAAAAGAAGGGAAGAAAGCGAAAGGGATTGGAAGAATTACGGTTGAAGAAGAGACGAATTTTAGGGAAAGCAGAATCTCAGATCAATTATCAAAATAAGTTGTCTTACATCAAGCCTTTATAACTCTGTTTATAGAAAAGATAACTTAAGGACTGAGAAAGTGAAACTTTACACAATTTGCAAACTTACCCTATAAGCAAACTTGCATACTAAACTAACTTATGCAACAAGTAACTTATGTCTTAAAAACTAATTGCAAAAAAATAAAACCCCATAATCTGAATTTTTCATAAAAATAAACCTTAATTTCTACGATTATGCCTCGAATAGGTACGAAGTAGGCGCATCTCAACATAATCTCCATTAGATATCGATGAATTAGTATCAACAAATTAGTTGAATCTGGGATAATGATTCAACTCTTATGCCCATTTTAATTCGACTTGAACCACGTAGGTGATATTTAATTTTGGTTTTACCAAATCCCTAGTCATTCCAAATCTTGTTGTTGTCCTGTTCTTGCTGCAAAATTCTACATCTATTTTGTAGTTCAATGTTTATATCCTATTTGACACATTGTTAAAATGAATTGATATAGTTCTAGTTATAAAAGCGCTTCTTGCTTTGTTTTGGGTTATTTATTCATTCAAGTAAATTCCATTAATTTGGAAGTTGAGTTTGCTCTCTTCTTTGTCTTAGTAATCCAAGGCATTACTCAAGCCAATTTTTAAATATGTGACTTTCTATATGTTTTGTTATTCACTTTCCCAAAAAGTCCTTTTGTAAACATGCCTAATGGAATGCAGTTTTGCTGGCGCTAGATTTCGTTAGGCCTTAGGACTAGTATTGCAGTTAGTATATGCTGACAGACTTGGCTGGACTGCAGTTGCAGCTAGGCTAAACCTCATATGCAGACAAGCAGTGTTCAGTTGACCTGTGAAAATTTTATTTTATTTTTTCTGTGTATAATTACTATGTTGTTGCTAATTCTCAATGTTTGTTGATTATAATTGGTAGCATCTGTTTGAATTGTTCGTGAACTTGAGAACTGTTAAGTTATGTTCTGTTTTGCATTTATTCCAAGATTTTTTGCTTTCTACCTCCCATTTGACCCTCAACTGCTCTCTGATTGTAGAATATTTCTCCTCATTTCTATTATGGTTTCTTATCCACCTGGCAGAATATTTTAGAAAAGGTCATTAATTTTCTGTGGCAAAGTCAAATTCTGCTTCGATGTTACAAAATAGTCATGGCCTATTACCTAAATTTCTAATGACATAACTACCCCTGGAATCATCCCTTCAGCTCTGGTGCAGGGGGACCTTTGCTTCCACCTCATTCTTGACTGATCTAGTGTGGCTGGTCTCCTTCAGGCATAGGGAGGCCTGGCTAGCTCCTTTGCGTGGTGCTGCAGCAGCCAGAGGAGCTCCAGATATTTTATGCTGCTGGGTGATTTCCGTGGCAATTTGGCTTTGAGCAGTGCTTATGTATTGATGGAAAAACTAAAACGTGGCAGAGCAACAAACTTTGTTTTCAAATATGCATGTCTTTAAATTGTCATATATATATTCATTCCCAGCAGGCAATATGATATATATATAAATATAAATATGAAAATGATTTCGGTCAAGGGGATCTGGCTGTTTGGTTATGTGTATCTGTAATTCAATCATTAATGGTAAATCCCAAACATTGGAAATTTTCGAACAGCTTCCACTGATGCCAAATATTTTTTCTATGCAAACGAAGATCTCATGTGAACATGCACAAATATTTGTTATAAGAGCAGGGGATTGATGTTTACATCTCATTGATAATGTATGCCATGTTCAGTACCTTGGGGGATGCTAAATCTTTTAACTCTGTTGGCAATGTATAGGAAATAGGTGAATGAATCTGATCAATTGATGTGATGGTGGGTCCGAAAGAACACAGGAATTATTGAATAATGAATACATTTCTAACACATGCTGACAATTATGATGGCTCCAATAATCTCAAGTCCACCATTCATTGTCAGCAAAATTGATGCCGATGCAGATTTTGTTGATTCCAGAATGGTGTGAGACTTCGAAAGAATTCAGTTGTATTAGTGTCCATCCTCTCCAATACAACATGCATCAGCTACCATATTCCCTCCACCACCTACCCTTTTTCTTACACAGGAATGCCTCAATGCAAACCCTCTCTGCTTGCTTTCTTTAGTCATGCGCCACTGATCTTATCTGTCATATGCTAATCTTGGTGCCTAGGCAAATGGCAGCCATAAGGGAACTACTCAACCTGCAATTGAATCACCCCTGTGAAGAATTTGTCAGAGCTCCTCTTGCTAATCAATGTAGCAGGAGTCTATCACATCTCATTACGCCTGAAGGATGCTGGCTGCTTTGGATTGGGAGCTCACTTGGTGTTGGAGTTGGGACAGTTGACAAATTTTGAAGGAGTTTAGACATTTGAGTGTCAATGGGATGGGGTATTTAAGTTGTTTAGAAAAATTTACCTTTTGGCTATGATTTTTTGGAAAGACAATGACTTTTTTGATTCATTGCGGAAAGTTAATGACCAAATAACCTGTTTAATTGATAATATAAACACTTCCATATTGCATGATGAGCTTACAATTTTGATGCAGAATATGTATGGTTAAAATGCTTTTGCGCCTTAATGCATTGGAAATGGTTCCTGTGAATGTGAGTGGTCTACACTGTAGACTGACAGTTGACAAAGTGCTAATTTTTTTTCTCCTTTTTCTTCCTTTTGCTAGGATAACAAGGCAAATTTTGGATGGTGGAAAAGGAAGTAAAAGCACCATGCAGAACATTAGAAAGGAGAAGGAGAATTCGAGAGATGAGCATGCAGCACTCATCATATTGGTCAGTTCATCTTACAAACTATTGAAAATTGCATAAGAGAAACAGGGGAGGTGATTGTTTGAAGAAAAAAAAAATGAGATGGTCATGTAGGAGATGATATCAACCATATGGTGAATAAGGTTAAAAATCAAGCTAATAATTAGAAAAAGTAGGATCTTTATAAGGGCCGTTTACAAAAGATAGGATCTTTGTATGGGTCATTTACTCTTATGTAATTTGGAAAACGAAATTTTCTAGAAAATTCTTTTCTATTCCTTTGCAGTCCATTCTAATCCATGTTTCCAATCACCACAAACGAAAGAATTATTTTGTTTAGGTTTATGTAGCTTTAATCCAACGTTTTCATGCTTTTATTTGGAAGTTCAGTTTTCTGACTGAATTGGAATCATGTAATCATCAACTGCAATATATCCCTTGGTGTAAGCTTTACTTTGTCACGATTGAAGGTAGACTTTGGAAGTGGAATAGCAAACAAAATTACTTATATGTGCATACATACATACAGACACGCGCGCGCGCGTGCACGCACACACACACACACACACACACACATATATATAAAGACAGAGAGAGAGAGAGAGTTCTACTTCTATAGAACCCCACTCCTATGTAACTTCATCCATTTATTTCATCTTGATGGTTGATGGAAAATCTATTCCATCAATTGTATTTAATATCATTTATATTATCATGGAAACTTCATCATTTGTCTAGTATCATCGTGCATTAACCTCATCTATAAATGTGTAAAACCAGCGTAATAGAATGGTTTGATGCTCAGAGTGTGTTTGGGAATTGATAAAACTTCTGATGAAAAGTTTTTTGTATTAAAGTTTTCGAAATGTGAGAAAATGATATGATATAATAGGGGTAATGATAAGGAATAAAAAGTATAAAGTTAAAATAGATAAAAAGTAGGATAGTTGTATAGGAAGAAGTGAAAAAATAATTTAAAAAATGTAGTTGTGGAGAGTAAGAAGTTTTGATTTGAAATGTTTTTGGTGTAAACAAACACCCCCTAAATATCAATTTCAAAGTTGTATTTTCAATATTTAAAATATCTAAAATATCATTACTATGTGAATAAATGATTCTATCAAGTATTATCACATTATAATGCATTTGTAGATGAATCCAAGTATATTTTATAATTTACACAAGGCTACATATATTTTTAAGCAAATATGACCCATGCACTTTTTTTGTTTGGATCATGTAATGGCCAGGCAACTGATGTAGGTGTATCCTAAGGGAGGGGTTAACAGGACAAATCCCTCAATCCAACTTTGAACCTTGGAGCTTCAACCTACATACACTTTACACACATGTCAACCACTTGATCATCAAAGTGGTGACAGAACATAAACGTTTTTGATTTGGACGAAACTTAATCTTTTTGAATAAATAAACAATGCTAAACAAAATGGATGAAGTAAATTTTTTATTAATCATTAATGTGAGAATAATGGATGGGATTACATGAAAGTAGTGGGACATGTGTGTGTGTGTGTGTGTGTGTGTGCGCACGCCATGGAAATGTACAAGCGATCATCAAAAAATAATTTTTATTCCTTAAGTTGTTTTATTTATATATATACACTTATGAGCCTGACTAAGATCTTCTATCTTGTAAAATTTGGAAATTTTTGAATTTATTTAGTAAGTTTTTTAGATTTTTTAAAAATCAATAAAAAGGAGTTGGTACGTGTGCTTAATTGCTCGGTTATATAGAAACCAGACTCATACATATGCATGAAGGCTCTGAAACAGGAACATGGGATTTGATATTACTGTGATGGCCAGGCCTGCTATGTCATGGTGACCACAGTGGCTACCTGAGGAGAAGGATTTAGATCCCCTCAGATTTGAGGGGGAAGAAGTTGTTGGTAGTTTATTGTGGCACCAAATCTGGTGGGTGTGCTAGTCGTTGGCATGACACTTTGGTGGTGTCACACCTGCTAGAGTTGGAGAAGATAGCAGGCTTAGCGCTATCGGCAACCAACAAAGGCACCAAATCTGTGGAAGAACGACAGCAGCAGGCAGCTGCTTCAGCAGTTAGCTTCAATGGTGGTGGTAGTGGTGGTTTCCAACTTTCCATAGGTCTGCAACCACAAGAGGAGCTCCTACAAACTAAAGAGTGCATCAGAGGCGGGTTTTCTTGTTTTGGGGGGTGCGGGTTGGTCAGGATACACTAGCTGTATCTTAGGTAAGTTACAAGTAGTTGTACTTGATCAGGATCCTATATATTCTGTGTGTCGCATTTGTCATTGTTTTAGCAAAGGCTGAAATAAGCTTATTCCGAGAAAAAATGATAAGAGAACAGGAGGAAGGGAAAAATTATAATGCTAGTAGTAGTTTAGAAGGATATAAAAAAATGTTGGAGCTTATGGAGAAAGTTCAAGGTTGATAGGAATGGCACAACAATATCTATGCTTCTAATACCAATTTAGGTGGAAAATAGTTTTGATGAGAATGAGATGATGATGATTTTTACTTTTGTCTTAGTTATTTCATTATTGGGTACCAATTTAAGCAACTAGTTGCACTAACTTATTTGGTACAACCAGTTTTGTTTTAAAATATTTTTTTACATCTAAACCATTTATATTATTTGTAAATATATATTTATCTATGATGTCAAATAAATCATTAATTATAAACTATCAATACTAGACACCTAATATAGTTGAAACTCTGAATAGATAGTCTAAACAGAATAAACACTAATTGATGTAAGTTCTTCACACCCTTGATCATTCTCCTAAGCTTAGGCTTGCGTTTTTATTTTGAGCTTGAATTTGGGTCTGGAATGACTCTTTCAATTCTTCTTGGCTTTTGGATAAGACTTACATTTTACAATGAAGTTATACATTACTAACCATAGCATTTTCTGATTTTTTTTTTTTTTTTTTTTTTTGGGGGGGAAAAATCTTTCTGCAATCTTATAAATATGAGGCTGTTCAGAAATTTTGAAGGAGTGGGAGTCTAAAGGCAATTATCAGAATACTGCAAGTTGTTTTTGTAATTTCTGAAAAATTACTAGGCAGTCTTGCAATTTTAGAAAATCTTCCAGACGCAAATTTCGGAAAACTTAACAAATTTTTTATGAAATTCAGAAAATGAACTGACTTATTTGAAAATTTTCCAATAAAAGAAAAACCAAAACAAAATCTTTCTTCCAGAAGGTGCTGGAGGTGCAGATGGGTTCTTGCAGTGCTAGAATAATGTAAGAGTTGAGAGAGAGCTCTCCTTAGTGATTTCTGTCAACACAATGTTTTTGGAGAATGAAATCTGGAGTTACTGAATCTACTTTGCTTGTTGCAGCAGCAAGCTACATTATTTGATGGAGATTGTTTGCAAGGCTCTTGTTGAACAGATGCTCTCAGAAGATGATGGTTTGATAAGAACACTTACAAAAAAAAAATCACCAAGTTTGCTCTGATACCAAGTTGTTGTAGTATAAGATACCCTAGATCAATATAGGGGGAAGACTTCAAGAAGGATGAAAGATCTTTGCAATAGGGAAAGTAAGGGAAGAAAAGGGATAAGCTACAAATGAATTAGGAGAAGGAAACAGAACCAAAAAAGGATTTAAAGAAATAACGATTTGTAAACTTTCACAATAAGTTGTCTTACAACTGAATAAAGTGCCCTACTTATAAGAAAATACTAAAATTTAGGTTGTGTTTGGCATTCGATAGAACTTTTGAAAGAATTTTTTTTTGGGTAGTCACGTAGAATTTTTTGAAATGAGAGATGCAATGTAATATAATAAGGTAATGACGAGGAGTAAATAGAATAAAATTAAAATAGATGGAGTAGTTGTATGGGTAGTTGTGGAAGAATAATTGAAAAGTAGAGTAGTTACATAAGAATACTCGAAGAAATTATTTAAAACATAGGGTAGTTGTGAAGAGTGAAAAGTTTAGAATGACTAGATTTCATGATTGCTAAACACTACCTTAAGTAAAAAAAATATGTAAAGTTTGCTTTGTCACACCTACATTTCTAGAGGAGAAACTCAAGGTGCATGCTTGGGTGCTTTATCAAAAACGACAAAAATTTTTTTCTAAGAAATATATTTTTTAAATGATGAACCTTGAATCTCCTTTGCATCATGAATCTAATGATAATTTTGAATTATATTAATTTGTTAAATTGGAATTTATGATTATTATATGGTAGGTTTGAATTGTGTTTTTTTTTTTTTTTTTTGCAATTGTAATTTAGAATGGTAACCCTCTTTCATCACCTCTTGAATGGTAATCCCTCTTTCATCACCTAGTCTAGGTACTACTTTTTTATATAAATTGTATATAAGGTACGCTTTGCTTTAATCAAGTCCTTGCCTTGAGAGTGTGTCTTGCACTTAGTCCTTATGACCCCTTTGTACCCTCTGACGACTATAGTAATAGAGAAACTCGCATGATAAGAAAACTAAAAATTGAAATAACCTAAGACCAATCTAACCATAAATAACCTGAAAAAAGATGCTAGATACCTAAAACAATAGAAATTCCAAGTAAAAACTAAGCAAAGTAAAACCTAATTTAGGCCTGCTTCTCCATAAAGAAGGATTAATTTATCAAAGCTATTATAGCTATAAGAGAACTGGAGGACAACCGAAAAACATAGTTAGAGGCTATTCGAAAAGATGTGAAAATTTTCAGGTGTAATGAGGACATTAACTCAGGATCAACAAGTCCATATACTTTATAGCACTTGGATGGGAAACAACTTTTGATAACAATGATGGTATGTAGATGGGTAAAGAGGAAGAGAAGAAAGAGGAAGGAACCTCTAAATAGACGAGAAAAGAATAAAAAAGATATAAAGAGTAGAAGAATAAGGGGAATATGCCATCTTATTTTAGCAACATTTATTAAGGACGTAATCTTTTAAAAATGAAATTGCATATTTTAAGTGAACGTCTTAGGGAAGTAAACATAAAATAGATATAAGTTCTTTTAATAGATTTTAAAATATTCTAGGAGATCATATAGTATTTTCCAAAGATCCTAAAAATAAAAAAAATTGCAATAAAATCTTTAGGAAAATTTCCTAAGATTATTGCCTCTATTGCCTCTTCACAAGATTTTCTTAAGAACATTGCTTTTTAACAAGATTTTTGCTCTCAGAATAGGTATATTTAAAATCTTGCTTTTGATTCTCATCATGATGATTATTGATTCAATTTGGAGGCCATTAACATCGTCACACTTGCATTTTGGACTTCCTACTCTCTCTCTCTCTCTCTCTCTGAAATAAATTTTTTTTTGCCAGTTACTTATTGCTTGTTTTTGCATGATATAGGGCTATTTTCTGTTCTTGAACTTTTGTGCCATCTGAAGGTTTCATCTCTTAGTAGCACTTATCTTTTCAAGTTGCATGATATAGGCTGACAAAATTTTATTTTCTGATCTTGATCTTTTGTGCCATCTGAAGATTTCATCTCTTTGTAACACTTGCCTTTTCAAGATGAATTGATTGATCTTGGTTATGCACATTTCGACTTGTTCAATCCGAATTTCTTCGAATCAATTCATATATCAAAGATTGATATACAAACATGGTGGTCAGAAATTGATCTTTAGTAAATACTGATTTCATAATTATGTGATGCAGTTACAATCTTTAGATGTGCTTGGGACAGTGGAAATCACAAGGCATGAACTTCATGAACCAACGGTCAGTTTTATGATTTTATCATGTTATGCACCTGTTAAAACTTCTATCTAAAATATCAAGCACTGGCTCGTTAGGTTCATAATCCCTCTGCACATATGTATGCCTTTACACATCATGTCTTCATGTAAATACACCCGAAAGACTGTTCGAGGAGAGCATAAATTAAGTATTTTTGTAGTTTTCATTTTGTTTTCTGCTGTGTTTGTGCACTAGCCTACCCTGTGGAACGTGGAACTGAAATTGTGGAGTCAATATATTGACTCTAATGTTTAACATCTGAGGCTGGACTCAGAATTTTAGTTTGGCATCATTGAAAATGGTGGTAACTCATATTGATGAAAATTTTTTTCTAAAATGACAACAATTAGGGTTTGGGACCTTTGGTGAGTCATCCTTACAGATTGATGTAAAATACCAAAATATCCACGAATTAACAATAGTTCAGATTCCCTAGCCATCGTATCGGTTCGTAGATTGCTCAAGGTTATTTAGCAGAGTAACTAAATTTGACTGGAAATGTGAGATTGCTACTTCAAATTTTGGTTGCACTGTAGCCGAGATAATGATTGTGGCAGGCTGGGTTACTCTGCAGCTGTGTATGATCCAAGAGTAATGCATTACCATCATGCTAGTTTGCGCTTCTGTGCTGTGTGTCGTTTTAGTTATGGAAGCACATTATGTTGGATGTAATTGCCCTGTCAATGATTCATTTAATAGATTGAAATGTTGAAATGCTTTTTTTTGTTTAAAATTTTGCAATGTTTGTTGCCTGCCTAATTAGGAAGCACATGTGAATCTGCATGAGGCTGAGCGTGCTTTCGAGCAATGTATCTTGGTTGTCAAGGAGGTATGTCAAAGAATCTTTTTGCTGTATTATTCTCAATGTTCTGGAACTTTCAGGCCTTTCCCACTGTACACCCATGTAAAGGGTGCTTTTAAATTTTCATTAAGCCTATCTGGATTTGTTGTGTCAAGTTCCAAATGAAAACGAAGAGATCTTGAAAACCACTACAAAAAAGATTTTTGCAAAATAGAACATATAAATTTTCTTGTTTGTTAATTGAACTCTATAAGTTTTTAAATGCTGCACAAGAAACATTGGTGCCAATGTTTTCATGACAGATTTAGCCATAAACATATCAGGATAGTTGAATATTTTTCAGGTATGCAAATTAAAACCATATTCAAACATTTAATCCAAAATTGCTTCGCATAATCTACAATTCAAAGGTTTATTCTCCTATGACATGAACCATAGGATTTAATTTGAAAGATTTGCTATAAACGAATCAGGATAGTTGTTAAATATTTTTCAGATATTCAAATTAAAACCATATTCAAACATTTAACTGAAAATTGCATCACATAATTTACAATTCAAATGGTCTATTCTCCAAAGATATGAGCCACAGGATTTAATATGCAATTATGAAAATTATAGGGTCTAATTTGCAAACCGATCAGTATAAGAAAAGTTAAAAACAAACGAGAGCAGTCTGTTATATTTGTGTGGCTGTGTGCCTTAAAATCACTGGCATTCGAAGGTGTCAAGACTAGAACATGATGAGCTTGTGATGTGGATTGTTAACCTCTGCAGCTTGCTGCCCAAAACCTGTTAAATTCATCAGCAGTGAAAGCAGAGTATTTGTCCTGCTTGAAGCACCTGGTTTGCCTTCTACGCACTGGTGCAAATGAGAAGCAGTCAAGGGCAAGAGTAAAAGAACTGCAAGATGAAATCAATTCGTTGGAAGTTGAACTCTTGCCTAAGAGGAAGCACAGGATCTTCTAATATGATGATGTGAAGTTCCATTTTTTTTTTTTTTTTTTTTTTTCAGTTCTTTCTTCTCCATGCACACAAATTGGAATGCAGTTTTTTCAGCTTGTCTACTGAATGAAGCTGTCTTTCTTTGGCACTTGAGCCAAAACTTGTCAAATTGTCATGTACACATCATACTGCTTGTGAGATTCTTTTAGGGCCTATTTGATCCTACATTCTAAAATATCCAAAGCAATTTCAATTAAAATTTGCTATTTGGCCTAAAAGTTGACTACTGAAGAATCCAGCAAAAGATAAATGGGTTAATTTGAGATTGAATGATCAAGATATAATAGGATTTAGAGTGGAGCTATGTCCACGAGCAACACAAGCGTAACCCATTTCTAGATAAAACCCGTTACCGTCATGCCACATCTATGCAAAGGGATGGAACCTTGGTAAATGGCTTGTTGGGGTTCCATAATTGTAGATTGATCTAAAGTAGTCTGACCAAATAGTGTTCAGGAAGAAACACAGAGGAACAGTTGATAAACAATATTAAACTATTTGATATAATGATTAATCAAGGTAAAATTTGTGTTTTTTCAGAAAGATTTTAAATTGACCTGCGTGAGTCACGGTTTAGATTTTGTTCCTCTCATCGAAAATTCAACGATTTAAAGAAATTTTTTACCAAGAATCTGGCAGGGTGATCTTTTATACCCGGCCGCAAAATGCAGCAGTTGTGGCCGGCCAGGAAAAGCTGGTTTTTTCAAAGAAAATTCCTTGTCACATGCCGGCCTCGTCTAAATCTTCCCAAATTTGGCAATTTTTTGGAATTTATTAAGTATTTTATTTTTAATTTGGAATGTGTATAAAATAGTGTGGTATATGTGGGCTTTATGCCAATTTTCACCGTTTTTAAGATGCAAAATAAAATTTTAAAAATCATCAAATTTAATTAGGGGAAGATATAGGAAGGGCTCTCTTCTGATTAAAATAATTTCAAAACAGGCCTCACTACCGGACGCAATTTTTGCATTTTGTAAATATTCTACCCCCAACAACATTAACTCTTATGACTGACAGATGCACCACGGGGGTCTGAAGAGACCTGTTATGCCATGGAATTATAGCCAAAATTAATTAAACAAAAGCGAAACCTCAAGTTTATTATTTGATTTTTAAATTTCATCTTGATAAAATTAACAAATAATGGATGGAAATGTTGGGGTAGGTACTTAGGATTAGATGCGAAAATTAAGAAAGTGGAGAAATGGGCAAAACACACAGGTTTCTCTTCTAGATGTGTTATAAAGTCACTTTTTAAAGGCAATATTTGCACTCCTTCAACTGTTTTAGAATTGTAGCAACTTCCCCTTTGGTTGGATACACGAGAGATCCCTATCTAAAATAACTTCCGTCTAGATACTGAACATTTGATAAAGCTTTTTTAGTTGAATGGAGAGCAATATCAATGCTAAGTACTGATATATTTTGTGTTAAGTGTATAAAAAATAAAAATATCAAGAAACAAGTTTAAAATACATCTCAAGAAAAATCCAAGTCATATGCAAGCGTAGAATAAGTGAAGTAGCTTGTCAAGTTAACCTTGATTATGATTTAAGTGTCACACCAAGATGACCTTGTTTGTAACTTGGGTGAAGCCAATTTCAAAGTTTACCCCCAAGCCAAGTTGGAGTTGTATGTTAGAAGAAATTTCAATGTTGAAAGATGAAGTCACGAAACCAAGTTAATCTCATTTGACTCGATACAGTCGCACTCAACGTTGACCAAAGTTGCGACTTGGAGAGAAATTTGACTTGGTAAAATCTTTGAAATTTTTTAACATAAAGTTGCAAAGCCAAGCCAACTCACCATGTAACACTAGTTTAAAAGTCTCATCTCAAGTCGTCCCCATGATCTACTTACAAGTGAAAGATATACGAGACATCAAAGGAGTAAGAATGTAAAGTAAAAGTCCATTCCAAAGTCGACCCTAAATACAATATGAGCAAAGTCGTGCCCTAGGTCAACCTCAATCGCGATTTGAAGAAAAACTGAAGGTGGAAATCAACTATGGATTTTTTATGACTTCGTGTATAATAGCCATAAAATTTTGAATATTAGAGCATTAAATGCACGCCACCTAATTTTAAACAGCGCTTTTACTCTTAAAGAATTAAATAGGGAGTGAAGAAGAGTTATGAGAGTTAGCAATGTTGGTCACGAGTTTGTAACAAAATTCAAGAGGAAAGGGGTGAATTTAGTTCTTCAAAAATTTGTTCATAATTAAAAACTTAACCCCTTGAGAGTTTTAATCTCCTTGAATAAAAAATGTTAAATATAAAAGCAGTTAAAATAAACTCAAGAGATTATAGTGGTTCGAGACAACCCTCCCTATGCCACTCCTCCAAAAGCACACCTTAGTATTGTGGGTTCCACTAAGCAAGATAGCAATGTAACAGAGTTCTTGCTCTCTTCTAGATTTCAGCTCTAAGGGGCCTTATATAGACCTAGCACAAGTAGGTGATGATTTATACTCCTATCACACGCTACTTTGCCTTCACTTGGTTTTAGTCTCCAATACTAAATCAAGTGGAACACAAATGATTAATAAAGAGAAAATAATATTACACTTTACAGATGTGTAGAAACTAGATTTCTGCGCAAAGAAGGACTTGTAGGAGTTGATGATTGAGCAGTTTAGCACTCGAAGTTTGTCACTAAGTTCTTCTTGAAAACTTTATTTTAGATAACATAAATGCTTAAGAATAAAGAGTTTGAACTCAATTAATGTTATCATTCTTCCCTTTCAAGTTCATTTGAAGTGTCTCAAATGGGGGAGAGTAAATTCGAATGTTGGTGGTAGGTGACACATATTTAACGTGCCAACGTTTGAATTTTTTCAACCATTGCAATTCAAGTCACACTTGGAGTCGACTTGGGTTGCGACTTCATTCAAGTCATAGACTGGAGTCGACTTCGGATAAAGTTGCAGACTGGAGTTGACTTAAGTTGTGACTTCGATCTTCAGCTCTTTAGTCAAGATCTATATTTGAGTCAACTTAGTCTCAGACTTGACCCAAGTCATAGGTGAGGTCAACTTGGGTTGCAACATCAACAATTATTTGATTTTCTGGGACTTTGACATAATGTGATCTTCATCTCCTTGTTTGTCTTTCCTTGTTTCTACATATATCATGCTTATAAATCTTCATTTGTATTTGAGATCTATTCTTTCTTCTTGATACTTGAACTTGGTAAATATTTCTTGAGCATTTGATAAAAACTTAATGTAACCTTGGTTCAAGCTTGTCGTTCTTTCTGAGTATAGTGTTTAGGATCATCTTGATTTACTATTCCATTCAAGTCAGGAGTCTGAGTTGACTTCAGGTGCGACTTCACCTAAGTTGCATGATGAGGTTGACTTGGAATGCGACTTGACATTGTTAGCTTTAGCTTTAGTCCCCGAAGATATCCCAAGTTGCAAATGGAGTCCACTTAATGTTTCAACTTCATCTGCTCGGGTGTCTACATTTCAAAGTTGTCAAAAAATAAGGCCTCGAAGTCGACGCTGAAGTTGACTTTAGTATCAACTTCACTTAAGTCGATGTCTAAGTTGACTTAGCATGCGACCTGACTTGCCAAACTTTGATCTTTGAACTTTGTAATCCTTGAAAACACTTAATACCTCATTAGTACCTTGATATTACTCAAATTGAATTATTAATCATCAAAATATGGATCATGCTTAATTTGTCATATGTTTACAACAATCTCTCCCTTTTTTATGATTGACAAAACAAATTTGAGATAAACTTTTCATTTATCAATTAAGAAATATTTCATGTCATTTTACCAAGTTGCGTTTGATTCACATATTCAAATCATATCAGTTTTCACGATATAATTCAGAACAACATATCATTTGAAGTCAGTCATTCAATTCAAATCATAACAAACATTCATAATACAAGTTCGAACAATATTTTTCAACATATCATCCCCAAAATGCACTACGCGTGTATTCCTAAGTACAATTTATCCAAAATCCAAAAATCTATGCCTATCTCCCTTTTTTTGTCAAACATCAAAAAAGATAATATGGGAAGCGGAATTTGTGAAAGGCAAAGGTTGATATAGGGTAAGAGAGTGGGTAAGTCGGAGTCATGGGACAGGGGCAAGCTGAAGAAAAAGGTGAGGATGGAGCTTGAACAGTTGGTTCTACCCAAACAAGTTTGCCCCAATATGGATCAAAATCAAGTAGACTTGGAATGGGTCGGCCATGTTGACTGCCAGAGGCAAATTGATATTTGATGGTAGTAAGTTCTTGGTCCAACTTATCTTGTCGACCATTTATTCCCATTAGTGAAATGTTGATAGCCCCTAGTTCCTAAGAAATCCAACTCTCCATATCTTGTAAATACTCAAGAAAATAACTTTGGAGATAGACGGTTGATTAGGAGAAAACGTAAAATAATCTGTGGCCCAAGATCCATGGGGGGAGCAAGAGCCATGAGATGCAGGCGAGGCTGGAACTTGAGAAGCGGGAGGTGGAGATGGGTGGAGATCATGATGAGGCTGACCTCCCCCTCAAGTTGAGCTGGAGGCCCTTGAAAATTGCCTTCCATGTGATCCTGTAATCAATTGGCTTTGAATGCCTCAAGATCAATCTTTATATGAGTCAATAAGGCACGGTTTATGGCATTTGTGGGCTGTAACACCTCATAGGGTTCTCCATCCAAGTCGACATGATAATGTGCTAGGGCCTCTAGGAAAAGTCTGGGAAGACTAATTTTGACTTGGTTGGCCACTTTTCACGAAAATTTTACTTTTCGAGGGTTAAGCTGGTTTTGGCCTCCACCTTTTGGATAGATGCAATGGGCTATAAGCAACCTCAAGACTCTCAATTGTGGAAATAAATTCATATAGTGTAAAAATTTTATGCCCGAATGATATTTATCACTATTTATCAACAAGTTGTACAATTGGATGAGGTTCATTCCTGCTGGAAGTTGTTCATTAAACGGAGGAATACCCAAAATATTCGTCACACGATCAATTGTATTTCCTTTACTGATTCCATGTCCTATTCCCAGATTTATTTCCACTCCTTTCACATATGTATCCAGGTATTCTTGATCCCATAAATAGTAGAATAACTGATCAAATCTGGATAAATCTTATCATCCTATTTTAATAACCTGGTCCATCCTTGGTAATCGAGTAATTCCTCAATACCAAATTTATATTCATGTAGAAACTTGAAATCTATGATTATTGGTAGGAAAATTTTTCTTTCATAGAAATGTCTGTAGAATCTACTATGTTGGCGTTCAGTCCTAAAGTATTCTACTGGCATTAAGTACTTGCCCCCTTTGAGCCAGGGTACCCTTTCACTTTCCAACAAATTCCATATTGTCACTTGATTCTAAATTTTCTTCATTTCTTAGCGCAGAGGTAGAAGGATTACCTTCTTGAAATCGGACCCAACGACTCGTGGATATTGTAGCCTTTTCCTGGGCTTGTTTGGACAACATTCGTTGCCGCTGAGGCACATCCTCCTCTGTGTTTGATTTGGAGGATCTTGAAACGGAAAGTTTGCTAGGTTTCGAGACGGCCTTAAGTGTCATTGTTTATGAACATAATGGAAAGATTGAGATGGGAATGAAAATATTTGAAAAGTTTCGAGCTTGATTTTGAGAAAAGGATTTATGGGTTCGAGGAGAGTGAAGAGGCTTGGCGTTTATGAGGGGAAATGAGAAAGAAAGAGAGAATGGGGGAGAACGGCCGCACAATCACCTAAATAGATATAAGTTAGCCGAACTGTCGCTTGCAGAGTCAACTTCGAACCATAAGTCAAGTTTGAAGTCGACTTCGTTGAAGTCTACTTGGGATGTGTGGAGTCAACTTAGCTCGTTTGACCCAAGTACCCAAGTATGCACTATTTCCTATGCCCTTTTCAATTCATTTAATCAAGTCATAGCATGCATGATATCATAAAAAAAATATTTTCAACTTTATGACTTAGATGAAGTCGCAACACCACGTCGACTCCAACTGCGACTTGGGAGAACTTCAGTTACAGGTGTTGAAGCTGATAGAGTTAAGTCGTATATCAAGTCGACCCCATCATGCGACTTGGGTGAAGTCGCATCTCAAGTTGAACTCAACATGCGACTTAGATGAAGTTGCACCTCAAGTCAACTCAAACTTGCAACTCGAGTATAGACCAAAATCAAAGTTGATTCTAAACTCCCTATTAGAACGAAGAAGTCAAATTCAAGGGGCAATGACAATCTTATGTCGATACCACGGAAAAGGATTGTATCAAGTGTATATTAAAAAAAACTCAAGTGTCATGATAAAAATCAAGGACTAAAGGATCAAATGAAGGTCTATACACTTGAAATATGAAGAACATGAAAAGGCTAACATAAGTAGATCACAAACAAGTCAAAAGTTCCAAGAAGATAGATGGCTGGTGAAATCGCATCCGAAGTTGACTCCATCTGCGACTTGGGTTAAGTCTGAAGACCAAGTCAACTTACGTATGGAACTTGACTAGGAGACTAAAAGGTGAAGTCGCATCCGAAGTTGACTCTACCCTGCGACTTCCTAGGTCGACTCCAAGTGCGACTTGAGTCGTGATAGTATGAAAAATTTGAACATTGGCTCATTAAATGCGCACCACCTACTTCCAAACGTTCGAATTTACTCCCCTCTATTTAAAGCACTTCAAATGAATGAGGAAGAGTAGATAAGAGAGCATTGATTGAGTTCAACTTTCTCATTCCATAGCATTTAAGTGATCTACAAAAGAATTTTCAAGAAGAACATTGCTTCAAACTGTCAAGTACTGAGTTGCTCCATCTTCAACCTCTTCTACAACTTCTTTTGTGTGTGAGAAACTACCTACATGACTGTAAACTATAGAATCTTTAATCATTTGTATTCCACTTAACTTATATTGAAAACTAAGACCAAGTGAAGGCAAAGTAGCATGTAATTGGAGTAGAACTCATCACCTACTTGTGATGAGTTTGTATAAGACCCCTTAGAGCTAAAATCTAGAAGTGAGCAAAGGTTCTGCTTTATTGACATTCTGGTCAGTAGAACCCAAGACACTAGGGAGTGTTCTTAGAGGAGTGGAGTAGAGAGAGTTGTCCCGAACCACTATAATTTCTTGAGTTTGATTATTTACTGCTTCTATATTTCACATTTTTCATTCAAGAGGACAAAACTCCCAAAAGGTTGAGTTTTCCAGTTGCAAAAGAATTTTTTAAAGACCCAATTCACCCCTCCCCTCTTGGGCTTTGCCATAAATTGGGGACTAAAAATCCTACCATACTCTGCAGCAGTTAAGGCACATAAGAGAGAGTTCATTACCTTGGCATTACTCTTTACAGTTCTAACTTCTTCAATCCATTCAGAGGCTCTTTCACCAATTGGTAGAGTAACTCCATCTTGGATAGCAATCCAAGAGTCCATAAAGTAGCCATAATAATTTGTTTTATTCTCAACTTTCAGTAACTGAAGTTACTTTCATCAAATAGTGGTGGCCTAGTAAATGACTAACCTTTAGCAAAAGCAGGAGTGGAAGTTGATTGGAATGTCATTGAATAAGATCTCTTTGGTAGAAACTCAAAGACCTTCTCTGATACCATTTATTGGTCCTGAGTTTATGTCAAAATCCAAAAGGGAATGGTGAATTTGGTTCTTAAAAAATTCTTTTGTGATTAAAAACTTAACTTCTTGAGAGTTTTAATCCCCTTGAATGAAAAATGTTAAATATAAAAGTAATTAAAATAAACTCAAGAGATTATAATGGTTCAAGACAACCCTCCTTATTCCACTCCTCCAATAGCACATCTTAGTGTCTCGGGTTCTACTAAACAAGATAGCAATATAACCGAGCCCTTGCTCTCTTCTAGATTTCAGCTCTAGGGGGCCTTATATAGACCTAACACAAGTAGGTGACGAGTTACACTCCAGTCACACACTATTTTGCCTTCACTTGGTCTTCGTCTCCAATACTAAACTAAGTGGAACACAAATGATTAATAAAGAGCAAATAATACTACACTTTACAGATGTGTAGAAACTAAATTTCTACGCAAAGAAGAACTTATAGGAGTTGATGATGGAGCAGTTCAACAATCACAGTTTGTCATTGAGTCCTTCTTGAAAACTTTCTTTTAGATCACATAAATGCTTAAGAATAAATAGGTCGAACTCAATCAATGTTATCTCTCTTCCCTTTTTCGTTCATTTGAAGTGTCTTAAATGGGGGAGAGTAAATTTGAACATTTTGTGGTCGGTGGCGCACATTTAATGCGCCAACCTTTGAATTTTTTCGACCGTTGCGATTCAAGTCGCACTTGGAGTCGACTTGGGTTGCAACTTCGGTCTTCAACTCTTCAATAAAGTTCCAAACTTGATTCGACTTGGTCTCAGACTTGACCCAAGTCACAAGTGAGGTCAACTTAGGTTGCAACTTCACCAGCTATTTGATTTCTTAGAACTTTGACATAATGTGAAATTTATCTCCTTGTTTGTTTTTCCTGGTTTTCTTCATATATCATGCTTACAAATCTTCATTTGTATTCGAGATTTTTTCTTTCTTCTTGATACTTGAACTTAGTCAATATTTCTTGAGCATTTGACAAAAAGTTAATGTAACATTGGCTTTCATGATTTGGACTTCATCTTTCTAAGTATAGTGTTTAGGATCATCTTGATTTATTATTCCATTCAAGTCAAGAGTCTGAGTCCACTTCATATGCGACTTCACCGAAGTCGCATGACGAGGTCGACTTGGAATGAGACTTGACATTGTCAGCTTCAACTCTAATCCCCGAAGATATCCCAAGTCGCAGATAGAGTCGATTTGATATTGTGACTTCACCTAAGTTGCAAGCAAAGTCGACTTTGTCTACCCAGGTGTCCACGTTTTAGTGCTGTCAAAAAATAAGGCCTCAAAGTCGACGGTAAAGTCGACTTTGGTATCGACTTCATTTAAGTCGATGTCTAAGTCAACTTGGCATGCGACTTGACCTGCTAAGCTTTGATCTTTGAACTTTGTAATCCTTGAAAACACTTAATACCTCATTAGTACCTTTATATTACTCAAATTGAGTTGTTAATTATCAAAACATGGATTGTGATTAATTTGTCATATGTTTACAACAAGCAAAAATATTGAATGAGCTTACATCTTTCCAATTTCAATTATAATGGTCTTCCAATCATAAATTTCAAGCTTAAGTGCTCAAGTACAAGAAAAAAGCTTTCAAGACATCATCTCTCTCACACACTATATAAGAGCTTATTGTGTAAACGACTGCCTATAAAAGATTTTTGAATATAGTTTCCTTTAATCTCAAATTACTTATTTTTCTTTTGGCTTCGTATTGAGGACTAAGGCTAAATGTTGATTTGTAACAAAGATAGGTAGAAGTGATTCTCAACAATGGTCAGAGAATTGTGTACAAAGCCATCTATAGTTGGAACATAGAAGAAAATATGTGCCATAATTGTATTATTGAATACAACAATAGAACCCAAGGCATAATATGTGTATACTAAAAGTAAAGTAGGAGATTACCTGAATCGTTATAAATCTATGTCTATTATTGTATGCTTCATTGTATGATTTATGTCGTTAAATCCTTGTATTGTATAAGCTCTCACATTCCTTACAATAGTAAATTTGAGAGAAAGTAAATTAGTGTAGACCAAGTGTTTGTCATTAAAAGCAATATGATTGCCAAATTAATTAAATTACTCAAAATACATTAAAGTTAACATTATGCAAAAGATACGGTAGAATAATGGTTAGTTAAGTCGAATCCATAAAGAGGTGATGCAAATTTGAATTGTTTAAGACTAATGTGCATAAAGAGAGAAGAGATAGAGAAGAGGGAAAAGGGAAAAGGAAAAAATTACAGAGAGAAGAGAGATAGATAAAGAGAAGAGAAAAGAGAGAGTGTGTAGAGAGGAAAAGAAAAGAGAAAGGAGAGAGGTTAGAAAGAGGTGGAGAAAGAGGGAGAGACTAAAAAAAGAAGAGGAAGTAAGGATAAAGAAATTAGAGAGAGAAGAGGTAAGAAGAGATAGAGAGAGGAGAAGAAACACGTTAGAAAGAAAAAGAAGAGTGAGAAAGACTAGAAAAAAGAATGAAATAAGAGAACAAAAATTCAAAATTACAACTAAATTGCTGCTAACCATTATCGAAATTTAACTAGTTATATTCTAAAAATTACAATACTATAGGAACTTCAGAAGCATTAAAAAGAAAAATTAATTTAACAAACAACAATACTACAAGGTGAGTAGTGCAAAATAAAGTACCAATTAAAAGAAATTTTATTCTATCCTAAAAATTCTTAAAGACCATTCTTAGAAAGCAATCCTACCAAACTTTAGAGCTTATCCAGCTAATTGTGTGTCTCACAAGGAGCGAGGTCCACTCTACTTCTAGATGGTCATTGGTAGGGTGGCTTCTAATCCCATCGATTTGGGATTCATCTCTGTTACCTACCTAGGGTCTGTTTGGGAACGGCTGAAATTCTGTGACGTGTTTAGGGGATGAAAAGTTGTCAAAATTGTGTTGTTCGTACTATACAAAGAATAACCAGATTTATGCTGCTAATGACTTCAACGTTCGTCCATTTCTGGTCACCGCAATGGGCTACGTGGATGTTACCGCCCAGCTTCTGTTGGAAGCCGGATTGCGTTTATACAGGGACTGATTCCAGGCTGGATTAGCATACGGTGAGCATTTGACAAACGACACAAATACGACGGTACATTTTTTCTCCCGACACCCCTGCCACTTGAAAAGTTTTAAACCAGCGCTAGAGTTATACCGAATGCCAAACAGCCCCATAGTCCCAACTATAAGCAGATGGCCCTGGCACTCTTGTCTTCTCCCCAAATTGTAACCGGCCAGAAAATCTGCAACTCGAAAATAGCTGCAGTCCCCACTATGTTCGACCGTAAAATTGATAATTTTTGGTGTCCCTCTTGGGAAAAATTCACAACAACAATTTTTGACTTGCAAAAATCGAAGCAACTAGCAATTCAGAGAAGCAAATCCCAATAAGCTCGTCCCCACTTCAACCACCTTCTCAACAACAACTCCCACCAAACACCATCACAGCCATCCAATGAAGTAGCTCAATGGCAGCACACAAAAACTTGCATGCTGATACTTATCTATCATCGAGTTGGCTAATCCGGCACAATGCTAGTAAAATCACAATAACATCCTACAACCAAGTCTGCGGGCTACCCTTTGATTACAGTAACAACAATGACTTAGTAATCGAAGAGAAACAAGCAACTTGCCAATTAGGGGGCTGTTTGGCATTCGGTGTAACTCTAGCGCTGGTTTAAAACTTTTCAAGTGGCAGGGGTGTCAGGAGAAAAAACGTCCCGTCGTATCTGTGCCGTCTGTCAAATGCTCACCGTACGCCAATTCAGCCTGGAATTAGTCCTTGTATAAACGCAATCCGGCTTCTAGTAGAAGCTGGGCAGTAACATCCACGTAGCCCGTTGCGGTGACTAGAAATGGACGAATGTTGAAGTCATTAGCAGCATAAATCTGGTTATTCTTCGTACAGTACGAACAACACAGTTTTGACAACTTTTCATCCCCTAAACACGTCACAGAATTTCAACCATTCCCAAACAGACCCTATGGCTGTTGCTTGGAATTGGACATGGGATTTCCACCGATGAGGCTGTCTTAGCCGGATTTGATTGGTGGGGCTAATTAGACTTGGAATTACGCCTTGATGGTTGTTGGATTTAATGAACAGGGGCAAAGGTAAGTTTATACACCCCATTTTTGGCCATTTTTGTGTCATATTAATTATATTTGGGCTCATTGTATGAAATGACACTATTTGAAATTGTATATGCGGTTTGTACTAATATGTAATTAAGGATGCATAATAGGGCTAGATCTACATTTGTGGGGCTGTTACAGAATTGTTAAACTATCAATACATGAGAATCAACGGCTGAGATTGCTTAAAAATAAGCTACACGTATACAGATATTTATACACTGCCGAAGCGCCATAACCTGAAAGCCATCTTTCCCCAAATCGCACTCCCTCTCTCCATGACGGAAAAGCCATGGCTGCCACTTGCGGTCTTCTCTAACTACCCCTGGACGACCAATCAAAACCATGCACAAGATCTCCAACATCATGCTACCACCATGTCTACCAGCAGCGTCTTCCACTTTGCCATCTCTGGTAGATCTACCCCCTCCAAGATTGACCGCCCAAAACCCATCTCCTTCACTGGGTGCTGTTGCTGCCCCATTACTCTCATCTCTCCTCCAGATCCAGCGATGGGGAAGGGGAAGAAAACCACTACAACCCTATTGTACAACAGCTACAATTTGTCAACAGCCTGTGCTCCATTCCTCTCCTCTGGTTCAGGCAGCCACGGCATCTTGCTGGTGACAGCAACTCTCCTGCAAATCTGACTACCCATCCATCTCTACATGGCGGAGATCTACTACTTAGATAGGCACTAAGCACCCCACTAAAACCCATTACCTCCCATAGTTGCGTTTGTCGTGCCACCGCCCTCATTTGTCTGCCCGTGATTCGGCAACACGAGAGAAGAAGAGAATCTCGCATGAAACATCAAAGTCGTTCCCAGTGATCCCCGTCGTCCAAGTCTATTGCTTGGGCACCAAGTAAAATGCTTAGAGACGGAGAACCCAGTTATATCCGGCATGCACTGCAAGAACCAGCGGATCGAATAACAAAACCAGAGGAGAGAGTGAAATACACAGCACATGTCATGGCTTATGCACAATCAACTAAACGGAGGTTGCCACGTGGATAGCCAGATTTCCCAAAAATGGCTATAAATAGAGAACCCTCCACAGCGTCGGAAACAAGAAGCTCTCCAAAGCAGAGGGAGAGACGTCGTCCACTGCACTGCTGTGCTGGCACTCCATTTCTCTCTAAGCCATCCTCCTCCATTCTCCAGTCCCTTTTAGCTCCTCCACCTTCCCAGCAATAAAAAAAACCTCCTTCCAGCAATAAAAAATCTCATTCCCGCCATTCAAAAAAATCTAAAACTCAGTTTTACTGTCACTGTTCCACCCTAGCCTCTCAAAAATGTCTCATTTATTTTTATTATGCCACAGATTATGATTTGCCTGTAATTTGGGTTCTAATCTTTCCAAAAAGATTAATGGCGGCTTCTTTTTTATTTCTGTTATGATTTTCATTTTAACACTTTATCCTTATTTATTGCGATAATATCTATGGTAGTGCTTACCGCCTATGAAAGAGATGATACAGTAAGCCATGATGGGTTTGGATTCTTTTGGTTTGCTTTGCGGATCGACGGTGATGTCGGGTTTTTTGCTACAAATAGCGGCTGCTAGTGGTGAGATGAATTGAAGTAGGGGTTTGAATCCATGGAAATTTTTTTGGGAGCTTATTGCTAGTTGGTAATAATTTTATTATCAGATGGAGGTTGGCCTGGACAATTTTGATTAGTGGCAGACCCGTTGGATGTAATAAGGGGTTATGCTGGAATTGGTTGGTTCCACAGCCGTTTACTGCTGCAATGATACCGATTGTTGCTGTAACATACCGATCCAGAAAAGTGATCCTAGTCGTATATTTAATGCAAATTTTCAATATCAATCACACATTTATGACAAAATTAATTATTATAATTTCATAAAAATTTTAAAATTCAACTTCCACTAGTCATGTTCTCATTATTACATCCAAGCACAAAGAAAAAGAAATTTTACAAGTCTACCATTCTCAATACATGACTTTAAAATAAGGGTGTGTTTGGCAACAATAAAAAGTTATCAATTTAAAACTTTTCAATCTAAAACTTTTCACTCTCCACAACTACC
>JAXCLR010000063.1:15330943-15341903 GCA_035584095.1 Annona squamosa | reverse complement strand
ATAAAAAAAAATAGGTGTAGTACACCTGGGTGCATCGAGTCTGAATGCACCCAGGTGTACATAATTGGGTTCCCTATTATATCATATCATTTGACAACTTTTCATTTCTACAACTTTTCATCAAAAGTTTTATCCATTCCCAAACACACCCTAAATAAATAGAAATATTCTTGAAAATCTTCATGTAAATCCAAAACGCTAGTGTCCCACTTGATTTGGTACACTTATAAAAATAATGGGTTAGTCCCAACATGACTAGCAAATAAAAAATTATTTGAAAATGGTTAATGGCCGAAATAAAACTGAATTAAATGATAAAATAATAATTTAATTTAATATCTTAAAAATTATTCTTCAAATGCAAAATCAAACCCTTCCATTGAGTCTAAAAGCATCAACAACATAGAAATAGATTATTTGATCATTCAAATTAGAGTTTAAATGATTAAATCATAATAAAATGAAATGAACGGCCCACATTAAGCCACATCATTATAGCCTTTACTGTACATGGGCCCCACCAAGACCTCTCTTACTTAGCCCTTATTGCTGCAGTGGACTACACGTTAATTTTTTAAAAATATCTGGACATCAGAAGCATCAAAATTATTAAGTATATTAAAATGTTAAAAGCAACGCAAAATTTTGTTGTAAATGCAAACTTCTCGTGCATCTAGACAGAAATCCCTTTCTCCCTTTGACGCCTCTGACAAGAATTCTCCCTGGACGAGTTTTCTTGTTTGGACGAATTTTCATTCCGAGACGTCTACCAAAATTGGGATTTGGCACAGATCATATAATACATAGATATTACTAAATATATGCTGCAATTAACCCACATCATTAATATATAATTCTAATATCCATATATATATTTATTGCATATTAATTTACAAAAATGCATAAAAATGCGTAATAAAACGTAACAATATAAAACATGTATTTTAGGCATAGTCTAAGGTACAATTTGTATACATAATTTTATATCCTTGAAAATCTATAAGAATATAAAATTAAATTATAAGGATATAAAATTAAATTATACCAAATATATAAAATCTATAGCTTAAAATCAAAATATGTATTATAAAATCATGAACAATTAATTGAAATAATCTAATTAATTGCTCAAAAATAATTACAACAATAATTAATTTGGAAACTATTTTACAACTTCAAATAAGATACTACTTGTCTTACGTAGCTTTCTCTTCTTTTGTAATTCTAGTTTCCCCAAACCTCTCTTACAGATGCCTCCATCCACAAATTCCCTGAACCCTTTTATAAAAGCTATCCTAGCTAAGATAGGGAATGAAAGATAAAATTCTTTTAAACTTAAATTTCAATCTTATCTCATCTTATCTTATCCTGTGAGGCTCACATGCCTGAGAATGTAAAAGTGTAAAAATTAATTTTTTCTACAGAACCCCCTACTCGAATCCTAGAGTTCTAAGACCACTTGGACCGCCTGTATGCCAACCGAGCTACACGAGTTGCTGAAATAATATTCAAAAATGAAAATATAAATATAACCCGCGGTACATTTAAATAATAATTGGGCAAGCCCCATTATTATTTATTGGCTCAGTTGGTCAAAAAATCTACCATTGCTACATAGGATGCCTTACGTGGAATTTATTTCAATATTTTACGGTTGCTACTTGAAAAAACTTCCATGGCCGAAATTCGATAGGGTACGTGATTAGTGGGCTTGGGCTATGGCTAGTCGGTGGGCCAGGGTTATAAATACAGGGAGAGAGATGACAGGGTGGCGGTTTTGCTGTTGTTGCCACTTCATTATTTTTCTTTACGCAAATTAGTTGTAAGCTTTTTTTTGGAATTCCAGAGCTTGTAATAACAATTTTCATTGCAGTAATAAGAGGTGGGATCTGTTTGAGAGACAGATCACATCGAAGGGATCGGAGCCATCATTTCACGTCATTCAAGATTCGGGAAGCATTGACTGGTCTTCATGGAATTGCGAGTTTTCAAGATCAATCGACTCGGTCTACTCGTCGACAGCCCATCATCATATTCAGAGGTGTCAAGCCAAGAAATATCATCCTCAAGCTCACGATCTTCAACATTTGCAGTTTCTTGTGCGGGTGGCTCAAACTGGGGCATTCCGTGTTCGTCCTTCAAATCTCTAGGGTGGACAACACCCGTAGTTTCTTATGAAGGTGGTCCAAGTTGGGGTTCTCTCTCCTCAACTTCAAGATCCACTTCAGCATCTGTAGTTTCTGGGTGGACGGACAATTTGATCTTCCCATCAAAGATGGGTTGTAGCAACACTGGCACGTCATGGCCCAGCAGCAGCAATGATGTAGGGTGAAAATTTTCTCAATGTCCAGGGTATGGGTGTTAACAGATCGGGTTGGTCAGGTTGGAGCCTAATCCTAATCCTGACCTATTTAAAATATCTCAACCCTAATTCGTTTATTAACCCATTTAAAAAACCTCAACCCTAACCCATTTACAACCCATTTAATAAACGGGTTGGTAGGTTGTTAACGAGTTGTATAATAAATAACCTGAAAGCCTAAACTCTAGTAAATGATGATCTCACAGGAAGAGACGAAAGAGTGTTATCAGCATAGGAAAATGAAAATAGGGCAGTAATGGAAAAATGAAATTAAGACAACAGTGGAAAAATAAAAATTATGTGACTTAAGGAAGACTTAAAAATGGAAAATAACCAAAGAGTTTACATGTGTATATATATATATATAAACTTTAATGAGTAAAGTGAGTTAAATGGGTTAAATAGGTTATATAGGTCAAATGGGTTACTAAACGGATTTACGAGTTATAAAATCTCAACCCTAATCCATTTATTTAATTAAATGATTAAACGGGTTGGCGGATCATAACCCATTTATTCAAAAATTTTAACCTAAACCCATTTATAAACAAGTTGGATGAGCCGGTTGACGGATTGACCATGACCATTAACACCCTTAGTCCATGGGAGAGTGGGGGATTATCGGGATGGGCCACAATGTCAACAATATCATTGACGAATTGGTCAAGCTCTAAAGAGGACAAGAAGAGTATGGACATCGCAGCAAGTTCATCCATGGAAAATTACTACAAGACTTTATCCACTTCTTGCGTCACTACTAATCATGCTGCGTCTGCGACTTCTTCGAGTCAGGGGCGTGAGGACACATCATCTGCTTCTTGGAGAGTAGTGGAAGATGAAGATATTAGATAGACAAGGGGATCTCATTCGCCATTTACAGCGCAAGCTGCATCTATAGTGGCCGATAAGGTGGCAGAGAAAATGGCAGATATGGAGCAAAGCATGCAGAAAATTCTTGCTCGAATTGAGGCAGTTCGGACAGATGTCAAGCTGCAAAGATTTCACTCTTGCAATCCCATCTTGAAGTCGCAAGTAGAGAGGGCAGGAGTTGTTGATGAGCTTAGCAACCCAATTTTGGAGCTGGACGCATGTGTGGGTCGCCGGTGGTCTCCGAACCTTATTACTAGTTGTTTGACGAAAAGCTGCAACAATATATCATAGCCTATGGTGCTTCGATTGCTTCTTATTGCCAATATTGAAGACATTGACCATGGACCCAAGGGCTCAGTGGAAGAATCAATGGCTTCCGTAGCAACAGAGTTGACCACCGATTATGGCGTGGTAATGCAAAAGGAGGGCCCGCAAAAAGAGTGCGCGTTGCTGGAAGGGGGCGCATTGAGGAAGATGGGCTCCAAGTTACCCTTTGGGGTATTTGGTGAAATGTTGGAGTGGGTGGTGAGGAGCGACTCTAATGTTTGCCAAGGAGTCAGTTGCTCGTTTCTTGGGAATAGGATTGATCAAAGTAGCAAGGTAGCTAACCAGCAAGGTTGGTTAAGATGAATGTGGGATCCAGCAGGTAGAGACTTATCCCTGGTTTCTCTGAGCTGCTTGTTTGGGGAGCGGTTTGGAAGACGGGCTTGGGACCTGGGAATAATGATTTGCAAGGCCCCGTCTGCATTACTTGGTTGTGATGTGGTGTGCTATTACTGCTGGCTTGGGAGGACGAATTAGATTTCCACCAACTTAAGGGCAAGGTGGATTTTAAAAGGTGTGAGATGATAGGGTCGGTGATTAGTGGGCTTGGGCTAGTCAGCAGGCTTGGTTATAAATGGGTGACGTAGAGAGATGAAAAAGGGGGATTGATTATGCCTTTCATGAGTTGTAATTAGTGGTTAGAGATAGATAGAATAGCTTTAGAGTCCTTTCTTAGAAAGGGGTTCTTGAACCTGATCCTCGTAATCTATTCATTTTTGGAATGAAATTTCTGAATTCTTTTCATTGAATTAGATATGATGGCTGGATCATATCAAAATTTGTGGTTGCAACTGCCGGATTTTAGAGGGCTGAAACAGGGTCGTTATGCTGCATTGAAAATGTTTGCTCTTGCAGTTAAGAGGACGAGTCGTCTATGCGGTTTTACTGCCACTGGTGGCTTGAACTATTGAACGTCGGAGAGAATGAAGATGGCTTGCTGTTGATTATCTGGCGCTTGGAGCAGAAGGGGTAGCCACGGCTGCTTCTGTTATTTGGGATGGTAGAACACCGAATTGGTGCTCCAGTAGTGGAACCCTGCCTGTACACAGGCAAAACATGAATAACAACATGTAATTTTTTTTCTTGATAATTTTAAATATTTTAACCCCTTTTTAATTCATTTGATTTTTCCATTAATTCATTTTTTATCTTAAAATTATACGATGACCCACTTTGTACTTATTTTAGAATATTTATATGATTTGTCTAATTAAAATATTTTATAGATTTTCCTAAATTAATTTAATAGACTAAATATTATAAAGTTATTTTTGAGCTTGTTTAATTTTTTCTTAGCATGTGTAATTTCATTTATAACAAAATGAGTTGCCTTCATATTTTATATTTTTAAAATTCAACACAAGATGACTTATTTTGTAGCAAAATTAAATATTTATGAAAAATATAATTTTTATGAAATTTCTCATTAAACATATTTTAGTTAACTCTTTTTATAATTAAAAGCGTGAAGTTGCTATAAAAATATATGAAAATTTGTGATTTATCATAAATACTATAGAGGCATATATTTGAACTAAAGAAAATTTTAATAACCCGATACGCCCCACTTCTCTTAGATTTAGCCATTGAATTGAGACCAATAAATGGCATCGGAGTAGGCTTCGAATTATTTTTGAATTGATCTTATTATTATTAAATACATATGACTTTCTAATCATCTTCCACCCTAGTTTTCGTTAAATGAAAATAATTAATTAGACCATCACTCTTTAATGTAAATAATTTTACTTATTGAAAATTGAAAATAAAATAGTTGATTATAGCTACGAATATGGATTCATAGATAGTCACACAAAATAGTTTTACAATGTAAAAAAGTGATAAGATAACTTTATAGATGAAGGAAGAAGTAAAAATCTTCAAAAGTGATGCAAAGCCATGAACTTTCTATTTTGTACTCTAACAATTGTTGAGTATGATAGAATTTAATCTTGTACAATGACCAAACAAATATACGATATACTAACATCTGTAAATGAGGGTACCTCTCAAGTACAAGGAACTAGAAGGAATATCTTTATTAAGGAAAATAAATAGCTTTCACATGATTGAGGGTGAAAGCATATTTGAAATGTTTGCTAGATTTCATAAACAAACAAGTGAACTAAAAGGTCTTAGAGAACTTTTTCAAAATCTAAGTAAGTAAAGAAGATTTCTTAGAGCTCTATTTGAATTATGGACTCCAATGATTACTACTATTGAAAAAGTAAAAGATCTCAACACACTCAAGTTGAAGGACTTGATAAATTCACTCATGTCGCATGAGTTAATCAAGAAGAATAACAAAAAGTACAGAAAATGAAAAAATAGTGGCCCTTAAAGCAACAAACCAAAGCTTCGATGACTCCTTTAGAAGCTCTCAAATAGATGATGAAAAGTTGGCCCAAATTACTAAGAAATTCTGAAATTTTATAAAAAGAAGGAAGAACGAAACCTCTTCCAAAGTCTCTTGGCATGATGAGAAGAATAGGAAGGAAAGTAGATGAGAACTTACTAAATGCTTCAAGCATGGAGAAATGAGTCATAGCAAGCTTAATGTCCTATATCAGATAAATACAAATCAAAGAAAAAGTAAGACAAAAAATAAAGAAGTAACTATAAAAAGTCCTTCAAATAAAAATCTACATGAATGTATGTTGGTGAGGAACCATCTTCATCATCAAACAACTCATCCAATGAAAACAAAGATGCAACTAATTATATAAGAATTTGTTACATGGCTCTAGTTGAAGAGTGTGAATCCTGTGTATGTCTCATAGCCACTGAAAGAGTAAAAGAGACAAGAGATGCAAATTCACTAAAGACAACTGAAATCAATGATGCAAAGGTATTTTCTAAACATCAGTATTCTATATCTCACTTAATTTCAGCTTTGTTAAGTGAGTGTGAAAATGTGTCATGCTAGATGAGCTCTAAAAGGCATATCATGCTTTATAGGTTGAAATTAAAGAGCTTGATATCGATTATGTAGAAAAAGAGAAACAATGTGATGTTGCAATATAATAAATGGTAAATTGGCTGAGAGAACAAATTCTCTAGTGGAAGAAGTGAATGGATTAATAGAAGAACTAAAAAATTTAAGAAAAAGAGCTAAGCATTAAATGAATCATTAGCAAGAGTTTCAAATCTGGAAGAGTCTCCAAATATTTCTTAAAATGATAATTCAAACAAAGAAAAGGGACTTGCATATTTAGATCATGAAACCAAAGAATGCGATAATACAAAGGGATCAAATTGGATCTTATGAACAACATATTTGTGAAAGCAGTTACACCTTGTCCTCATAAAATTACAAAAAAAAATGTCATGGGTGATTGGAAACAATAAACACATGGAGTGCTTCTCAAAGAATCCATGATGCATGTAATTTCTGTAACAAATATAATCATAACATCTATCAATGTGAGATAAAATAATGTATAAAAGAGGAGCCAAATTAGTGCTAATATCAAAAAGCATTTCATATATTGCACTTAGACTAAGAAGAAAGTGTTAAATTCTATTACTAATATCAATGGACCCAAGCATGGAGTACCAAAAAGATGAGTAAAACTCAAATTAGTTTTATAGGTGTACTTTCAAAAAAAAGATAAACAATACATGATTCATAAATAGTGATTGCTCTAAATACATGATTGGGAACGTAGCTATTTTTAATATGTTAAAACCATATAATTGAGGGAAAATGTCATTTGAAAATAATGAAAAAGATATAATTTGTAGTAAAGGTACTATTCTTATATTAGCAAATGCATGCGTTAAAAATGTATTATTTGTAAATGGCCTGAAACACAACTTGTTGAGTTTTAGCTAGCTGTGATAGAGGGTTTTAAATTATATTTGAATAATCTATATATAATATGTTAGATGAAGAACATATTTTATTTACTAGAAAATGACATGGAAACATTATCTTGTTTGCCTAGATGAGCTAAATAGAAAATGCTTATTAGCAATGGACAATGGCTCATGGTTCGACATAAAAGACTCGGGCATGCCAACATATCAAATATAAAAATATTATGAAAAAAGAGCTTAGTTGAAGGACTGCTTAAGCTCAAATATGATAAAAATAATATTTAGAAATCATAATTTACACATGAATATATTTTTTTAACAAATATGACCTATACATATATTTGATTTTAATGAAACTTGTTTCATAGCCCAAAAATAATCTTAAATATAATAAATAGATTAAATTTTTTTAATAAATATCGAAATCTTAAACTTTAAAAAAGTTACATAGAATCACTTCTATGTAACATGGTTTTAAAGAGAAATAAAGCCTATATTGAAGAATATAACTTAGTGCAATTAATTATATAATAATTTATGATATAATTAGCTCAAAATGAGTCTCATATGATCATAAAATAATAATTTGTTATATTAGAATTGTTTATTTTATTAACATACTGATTTTTATCTAAAATAGATGTGTATGGGTCTCGTCTAAAAATGGTACATTATCAACATAATAAAATAGTTTGATACAACTAACAATTTTAAAGTTATTTTTCCAACATATAAATGATCTAAGAAATAATTTATACATGAATAGAGTATTAATAATTTAAGTGACTATAAAGCTCATTTTGAGCCAAATGTGACATAATTTATGATAAATGTAAAATGTACTAAACATCTATATATATATATATATATATATATGCACATATATGCGAGAGATGATTTAACACCAGTAAATGTATCAAAAATCACAATACAATGGACTCAAAATATGCTTCACATGATCATAATATAATCTATGTTACTCATAATATTTAAAATTATTTACGTTATCGAAGTCAAATAATCATTTGAAACCAATTTAAAATGAGGTCATTTTAGACCAGTCCAAAAAACCTATGTTTTCGTTTTTCAAAATTTTCTATAAAATGATTAAACCTAAGTATAAACAAATTTTACTATTTTTTGAAGATGTTTATTTATTTATTTATTTGGAATTTTTAAACACGAGAGTATTTCAGCCATGTTTTAATAATTAAAATTAACTAAAATACTCCTATATTTAAAAATTCAAAATAGATATTACCTACTTCCAAAATTAGTAGAACTTGGTTTTTAGATTAAATATGTACAGATCAACAGTTCTATAAAAAAAATTTGAAAAATAAACTAAAAAATTAATTCAATATAAATAATAGTTTTAAAGTTGTTTTTCTGCATTTATACCATCTAAGAAGTAATTTATACATTTCAAGGATAAATGATTTATATTAGGTATTAGTACATTTAAGTATATGTAGGATCTATTTTTAGCCAAATGTATCCTAAATTATGATGCATATAAATGTATTATATCAAATATATATATATAAGATATAATCATGTACATTTTTATATAACATAACTTTCAGACCATTTGGATCAAAATGGGACTTATATTCACTTAAATATTGGGGAATTTCCAAAAAACCTCACGTATTTTGCCCATAATTTCTCTTACACCCACTATTTTTGAAGAATACCGTAAAGATGACAAGAGATAGACTAACAAAAGTTGCAAAAAAATTCATCCCTTGATCCCCAACTGCACATGCCCCTTCCGAACATCAGCGGAGTCAACTCGATACCTCCTCTCTTCTGGGGCCTGGGTGTCATCTCTTTCTTCTCTGTCGTCATCCCAACGCAACGCAACTTCTTCTTTCCTAACACCATTTTCCTTCATTACTACCACTAGCTTGTTTTTTTTTTTTTGGGTTTCCTCTCCCTTCGATCTTCTTATTACTATATTATGAATATCCTTGAACATCTTTGATCCTGGCAATGGAGATCTGCAACCACCAATTTCACGTGAGCATCAATTTCGATTTTCCATTGAAGTATCATAATCCGAGGCATCTTCTCCCCCAAAAGGAGCTTAATGATTGTCGACAATTGTGATCTCACATGGGAAGCAACCAGATAACGATTAATGGGCAAAATTTCTCAATTGATTTTCCTAGTCAATGATTGTCTTTCTTTTTTATTTTCTTCCCCACTTTGTTAATCATACTATTTGTTACTATATTTCCCATTGTTTTTCAATTTCCATGGATTGGGTATCGATTAGACGTGTGCCATTATCAATTAGGAATTTTTTTTGTAAATCTCTGTTGCTTATTCCCCTGTTCATCTCCTGCCATGACTGTTGTAGTCAATCCTTTTTTTGCCACTGTTGCAGCCATCTTCTTCATCACCAATGATGGGAAAATCCATCACCACACTGCTCATAACGCCACTCTCTTGCTCCTCACCTCCAACTTCATCTCTAGCGTTGATTTGTCATCATTCACTTCCATCCGATCTCTTTCATCATTAGATCTGAAAACTCACAAAACCATTGATGTTGGTTTGCTTCTCATCGAACGACGTCGAAGATGCAAAATGGGGAAACAATGGCGACAAATGGGTAGTTTTGGTCTTTTATGAATATAAAAAATCTCATCAGAGGACGTCGAAGATGCAATATGGGCAAGACAATGGCAAGGGATGGGTAGTTTTGTTATTTTGTTAAGATAAAAATTAAAAAATGAAAAACTCACATGTGGCAAACGGACGATGACGGAATGTGTAATAATTAGGAAAAAATGATGAGTTGACTATTCAACTGATGATGTGTCCATTGATGTGGCATCCTAACCATTGACCATTTGACCAAGCAATGGGCCAAGAATAAGTTGAAGGTTATTGGGCTAAACCGAAATAAGCTCACTTAGAATGATGGGTTGAATTATATAAAATATCGCAAGTATTTAACTCAACAACCTAAGGTGCTTAAGTGGTTAAGGTGTTGATTTTTGGTAGAGAAGGTCTCGAGTTCGAATCCCATGAGTGTGTAAATGATGTATTTTGCTTTTTCTTTTAGGCTCTGTGAGCCTCACTAGTTTGCAATTTGAATTGAAAATTTGATTTAAGATCGGATTGCGATCAAAAATCTTGAAATTTGAATTTAAAATGGATTTAAGATCGGATTGCAATCGGTGAACTTGAAATTCAAATTTAAATTGAAATTAGATTTTGAGCAGAAAATCCTTTGGTGAATCCTCCTGTGAGTTATAAATAAACGAGTTGGGCACTCAATGGAGATACCAGAGGAAAGAGGAGGAACGCTGCCGCAGAAGAAAGGAAAAGGCCGATCCAATACATTCAAGTGATCCATTTTGTTTTCTTCTTTAAGGTAAGGGGGATTTTGCTTCATTAGCCTTTAATTATGGCATGATTTAATGAGGATTTATCACATAATTATTTAGTGGTTTTACTAATATGTAATTTTTCTTTTAGCCATTAATCATGCTAAGATGATATGAGATATTATATGCTTAATTGCACATGGAATAGATGTCACATAATTATTTGAGAAATGTATTATTTACA
>JAXCLR010000063.1:15318242-15330843 GCA_035584095.1 Annona squamosa | reverse complement strand
AATTATGTGAGGATTTATCAATAATTTTGAGAATGTATAACATAAAGGTAATTTTGGGCAAGATGGAAAGCATAATGACATAATTATAATTTATTTGAGTAAAATAAATTAATGAGTAAAATTATATATGTTACGTTATACTTGGATGGCCTAAAATTAAATATGTTAGGCAAATTATTGATGGAATGAATTTTTAATGCATTTTAATGCATTTAAGATATTTAAAGGATATATATATATGAAAATAATATTAAAATATTATTATATATATCTTGTATAAATGGTCGGATGGAAAAAAATGGATGTTACTACCTATTTTCAACTTTTTAGATATTTTACAATTCTGCCTAATGGTTTTTCTGAAAATCATAAAGTTGTTAAGGAGTTTCTGTAAAAAATCAGAAGACAGCAGGAGAATCCGTAAATTTTCAGGAAATGGTACGGGCTTCAGGGAGTGGGCTGGATCTAAGCTAAGCCGAGCTGCATATGAGCCCAACTGTTGTAATGGGCCTCAAAAGGAGGATCCAGTGAGCCAACCAATGGCTTAGAGCTCAGAGATGATACCCAGGTAGGAGTCCAGGCAGTAAAGCCCAGAGCACAGCCCACTAGGAGGCCCAGTCGGGCAGGACCACCGGCGGCGAGGGACACGTGGCACCGTTTGGTGCGTCCATCTTCAAATTGATGTAAATCGAGCTCTATAGGTCCGATTTGAGTGATCCAGGGATCATTTCCTATAGATTTGGACATTTTGAGTTCAATGGAATGACTAGATTAGCCAAATGATGCCTAGAAGTTTGAGTTTTGGGGATAGAGGAGTATCCTAAAGGATTTAAGGTCTTAAATCCTTAGTGTAGTCCCCAAATTTTAAGTTGAGTACTTCTAGGAATAGATGATGACATATAAGATATATTAAAGGTTCTAAAAGTTGAGCAATTGAGTGAACATGATGTGTTCTTATGATCTTAATTGCGGGGCATAATCCTACTTATTAAGTTCTTGTGAACTTACCCCTTTTTCCTTTGACTCTCAGATGATCCCGTGGATGGTGGCCAATGAGATGGTGGTGGTGTGCTAATGAATAAATCTTTTTATTTATTTATTTCTTTCTATGTAATGAGTGGCTTGACTTGGATATAAAGAATTTCTTAAAGTGAGCATGTTTGTAATGACTATATGGACTTGGATGTAATAATGTAAGTTTATTTCTTATTGCCTAAATGAGATGGTTTAATTGTAGCATGGAAAGATCCTAGAGTTTTAAAACGACTTGGACAAAAAATTTAGGCAAAAGCCTTGATTTTTAGTTTAGGTCATTACAGATGGTATGAGAGCAAATTTCCATGCATAGAGACGAATAAACCAAAGAACATAGAAACATGTTAAGAGTAATTTTAATTTCTCTTTTCCTATGATGTCGAAAATAGTGATTAAACTGACGTTCACTATTTTCATGAGCAAAGAGATGACATTTAGAACGAGTTTTCCTGAGAGAGATTCAGAGAAGGGGAAAGCACAAACTAATGGTGAACCTGAAGCAGCACGGACACGCGTTAAGAAGGCACCAACCAAAGCTAAGAAGTTGGACCTAATGAGGGATGATTTAAAAAAGTCGAGGTTGGCGCAGGATGCAATTAAATCTGAGCTGCTTCGAGCTCAAGAGGCTGTCCGACAAGAGATGCGTCAAAACTTTGAAGCCTTACAATGAGTGGTATCCAACTTGGAGTCCATGATGTTAAAGATGCAAGAGAAACAGATGTCACAGGACGCAGAGTTGGCCATACTAAGGGCAAAGTTGGCAGCATTTCAAAAACAACCTGCAGAGACTCAAACGTCCCCTCCTAAGAGATCTGCTGATGTTTCCCCTGAGATGATGGAGCAAGTGAGGAAGGAGGCAACTATTCCGCAACCTGTTCCTAAAAAGCGGTATAAGCAAATGACGAGCAAAATGCCTAAGGCCTATGATGAGTCGGATGATAATTTCAAGTCAACTAACAAAGAGGAGCCGAATGAACCATATGAGACCTATTGTGGGTCTAGCTCGTCTATCCCAAAGCCAAGTCCTCCAATTCAACGGATGTCTGTTCCAAATGTGCCCCTCCGGCCATCTTCTTCACCGACACATGCCATACCCTCAAGAGAGCCTACATCTGAGAAAGTTTCGCCTAGTTTGGGGAAGCTATTACCATGCGCTAAGTGCAAGTTTAGGCATAGAGAAAAGTGTGTACTTCTGCTGAACACTTGTTTCAGATGTATGCAGCCTAGACATTAGGCGAATGACTGCCCTCATGAGATTCCTTGCAATATTTGCAGGGCCCTTAGGCATCGGGCTAAAGAGTGTCTAATGAAGGGACAGATGAAAAGAGAAGATTAAATTGAGTTATTTTCTTTTGAGGTTTTGGAGATGTAATAAACTTGCAATGAATAATAAAATTTATTTATGATGGATTATTCTTTTATGTGGATGGATATAATTTGTTTGGTTATGTGTGAACTTAAGATGTTTTCTTGAGTTTAAATGTTACATTTTTTTCAGACATGGCCTCTCATGGGAATCCTCCATGACCTAACTCAATGCAAAGGCAGGGTCGGGGAGTTAATCCATTAACTGTTGGTATATCCGAAGCAGGTACATCCTAAGTAGGAGTTATTCCAAGGTTAAGCTAAGGAGTGCACCCACCCCAAGGAGAACTATCTTAGAGGGCAAACCAAGGAGTTTTTATACCACTTGACGAAGGCTCGAGGTCCCCTTAGAGGTCTGAAGGGACAGTTGGTACCAACCAGAATCCTGGGAGGAGGCCAACAATTTGTGAGTGTATGACGTAGCATGAGGCTCGATTCGAAAGTTTCGTTGAGAGGATTTTAGCCCGATTAGATAAAATCGATGAAAATCCTCATCAACAAGGAACTACTTTAGTTGGTTGTGATCAAGCTGCGACCGCAAACCAACATAAAGAACGAGTTGTAAGCCAAAAAAAAACAACCAAATATGACGGGGCAAGAAGAAAGAGCTGGCGAAAATGGTCAAGATCATATTAGTGGTTTTCGACCAAGGGTGGAAGAGCAAACCGCTGAATCCCAACCCACCACAGTGCCCTCCAGAGACTACCGTGCTAGAGAGGAAAGAGATAGGAAGGATGCTAGTGCTTTCCATCAGCAGCATCCTCATTTTTTAGGAGGTGATAGCACAACAGTTGAGAATTGGTTACTAGCTACCAACAAAATATTGGAGTTCCTTGAATGTTCGGATCGACAGAAGGTGTTATTTGCTGCATTCAAGTTGGATGGAATGCTTACCATTGGTGGCAAACACAAAAGAGAATCTTTGAGAGCAAGAAGGAAGAGATTACATGACAAAGATTCTCGGATGCCTTCTATGAGAAGTTTTTTCCACCAACTGTTCGGATCACCAAAGCTCGAGAGTTTACAGAGTTAAAATAAGAAGAGATGTCTACGACTGATTATGAAATAAAGTTTTCATTCTTGATACGATTTGCCCCTAATCTAGTGGAAGATGACGATGCTCGAATACGAAGATTTCAAAATGGTCTCAATGAAAGCATTCGAGATATGGTGATGGTCGAGCCATGCGATACATATGATAAAGCAGTGGATCGAGCAATGTGAGCTGAGAAAATAATAGCTCAGCTCAGTAAGATATTTATAAAGAAGAGATCGGGGGAATCTATTGAAGGAGGAACTTCAATAAAAAGCCCATGCAGACATCTGGTGCCTCGGCAGGTCAAGGGTCTAAGAGCAAAGGATCCTATAAGACGAATTGGTGGAAAAAGAAGTGCAAGCGATGTAACTAGTTTCACCAGGGACAGTGTCGCCTTCCGCCTAGCACTTGTCACAAGTGTGGAGAGACTGGACATTCACCAAAGAGTTGCCTAGTGGGAGTGGTATGTTTTTGGTGTAAAATGCCGAGGCATATGACAAAATTCTGTACTGCCACTAGAGCACCAACTCCCCAACAACCTCAAAATCAAAATAGGCAAGTTGGGAGACCAGTGGGGCCACAACAGAATTGGCAAAACCATGGGGCAAAACAGCTGGCAAATGTTTTTGCACTGCACCCGGGACAAGCTCAAATACCAGCAGACAGAATTACAGGTATTGTAAAGGTTTACAATATCTATGCCAAAACTTTATTTAATACTGGTGCAGATTTGTCATTTATTACATCTGAGTTTGTCAAAAAGAATAACATACCAACGAAGCCATTGGTGGAAGAGTTAATTATCACATCACCAATGGGAGGTAGTCTTTTCGTGAGAAGTGCATGTTATGCATGTCCTATGGACATCAAGGGACTAGTGATGTCAGCTAACTTGGTAGTGATGCCCATGAGAGACCTGGATGTAATTCTGGGATAGGATTGGATGACCAAGTGGGTCGCACATATTAGTCCGCAAACATGAAGGATTACAGTTGGCATACCCAATCAGACAATTCTATTTGAAGGAAACCGACAAAAAGTGACACATTTGATCACAGCAATGCAAGCCTTGAGGAAACTCAGGCAAGGATGTTTGGGTTCTTTGTGGTGGCCATGACAACGAGTGAGGTTGAAGTAAAATTGGAGGATGTCCCGGTAGTCAGAGAATTTTCTGATGTTTTCCTAGAAGAATTACTAGGGTTACCACTTGCATGAGAGATTTATTTTGAGATCAATCTAATTATGGGAACAAATCCAATCTCATGAGTCTCATATCGCATGGCGCCAGCAGAACTTAAAGAGTTGAAAGAGCAACTGCAAAAGTTAGTGGATTTGGGATTTAGTCGTCCAAGTTCATCACCTGGGGAAGCACATGTGCTCTTTGTTAAAAAGAAGGACGATAGTATGCGACTATGCATTGATTACCGAGAAATAAACAAGGTGATGATTAAGAATAAATATCCTCTTCTACGCATCGATGATTTATTTGACCAACTACAAGGGGCATCATCTTCTCAAAGATAGACTTGAGGTCAGGGTACTACCAATTGAGAGTTAGAGAAGAGGACATACCAAAGACATCTTTTTGCACTCGGTATGGTCATTTTGAGTTCTTGGTGATGCCATTTGGGTTGACCAATGCCCCGCTGCATTTATGGATCTAATGAACAGAGTGTTACAACAGTTCTTAGATTGGTGTGTGGTGGTATTCATCGATGATAACTTGGTATATTCCAAGGGATGTGAAAAGCATGAGCAGCCGCTGAGAGAAGTATTGCAAGTCCTTCGGAAAAAAAACTTTATGCCAAACTCAAAAAATGTGAGTTTTGGCTAGAAAGTGTTGCTTTTCTTGGACATGTGATCAGTGGTAAAGGAGTCTCTGTTAATCCAGAAAAGATTAAGGTTGTGGTGTCTTGGGAGAGACCGACCACAGTTACTGAGATAAGAAGTTTCCTGGAATTGGTAGGATATTATCGACGGTTTGTGGAGAACTTTTCCTCAATTGCGGTGCCGTTAGCTTGATTAACTCTCAAGAACGCCAAATTTATGTGGACAGAGGACTATAAGGAAAGTTTTCAAGAGTTGAAGAACCGTTTAACCACGGCACTGGTTTTAACCCTACTGGTAAGTGGAAAAGAGTTTGTGGTGTATAGTGATGCCTCCAGGAATGGTCTGAGATGTGTACTTATGCAGCAAGGAAGGGTAATAGCCTATGTTTCAAGGCGGTTGAAGCCAAGTGAGCAGAATTACCCTATCCATGATTTAGAGTTGGCTGCAGTAGTGTTCGCCTTAAAGATTTGGCATCACTATCTATATAGTAAAAGAACAAAGATATTCATAGACCATAAAAGTTTGAAGTACATATTCTCTCAGAAGGAATTGAATCTTCAACAACGAAGATGACTGGAGTTACTGAAAGACTATGATGTTTCAATTCAGTATCATCCAGGGAAGGCCAATATTGTGGCAGACACTCTTAGCCGAAAAATCAATATAGTGGTTGCAACCTTGATTACCCAGCAAGAGGAGTTGTTGAGCCAGTTTTAAGCCTTAGAGATAGAGGTAATATCCTCTCAAGATACTACTCGGCCGATTGTTTTATAGTTGCAATCCTTGTTGGTAGAGAAAATCAAGGAAGCACAAAAGCAAGATTTATTTATCTTAAAAATTTTAGACAGAAAGAATCAAGGTCAATCCACTCGTTTTCGGCAAAGGAATGATGGTGTTTTGATGCTGCAAGAGAGAATTGTGGTTTCAAGGAATGAAGAACTCCGAAGAGAACTCCTTGAAAAAGCACACCAGTCGAGATTCTCTCTTCATCTAGGTAGTACCAAGATGTACAAAGATTTGAGTCAGAGATACTGGTGGAAGAGAATGCGAATAGAGATTGCGAGATTTGTGTCCCAGTGTTTGGTCTGCCAACGAGTAAAACCAGAAAAGCAGAGACCGGGAGGATTATTGCAACCTTTGGAGATACCATAGTGGAAATGAGAACACATCACGATGGATTTCGTGACTGCATTGCCAAAAATGCAAAGCTGAATGAATGCAATATGGGTGGTGGTAGATCGACTTACTAAGTCGGCGCATTTTCTACCTTACCGAATGACTTATCGGATGGAGCAGATGGCGGAATTGTATGTGAGAGAGATTGTTAGGCTTCATGGCATTCCTGTATTCATAGTCTTTGATAGAGATAGAAGATTTGTATCTGAATTTTGGCAAAAATTGCAAACAACTATAGGCACAAATTTATGCTTGAGTACTGCATATCATCTACAGATAGATGGCCAATCTGAGAGAACCATCTAGATATTAGAGGACTTACTACGGGCTCGTGCGTTAGATTTATAAGGCTCATGGGTTGAGCATTTGGCAATTGCAGAGTTTGCTTATAATAATAGTTATCAAGCAAGCATTAGTATGGCTCCTTTCGAGGCCTTATATGGTAAGAAATGCCGCACCTCGATTTACTGGGAAGAAGTCAGCGAGCGGAAGATATTGGCACCGGAACTGATCGATCAGGCTACCAAGGTAGTGCAGTTGATCAGGAAAAGACTGGTGACAGCTCAAGATCGACAGAAAAAGTATGCTGATGGAAAATGACGCGATTTGTAATTTGAAATCGAGGAAAAGATTTTCCTAAAGGTCTAGCCTACTCGAAGGGTAATGAGATTTGGAGTAAAAGGGAAATTGAGTCCTTATTATCTTGGACCATTTGAGATCTTGGACGTCATTGGTGGAGTTGCATATCGGTTGGCATTACCGCCAGCATTGGCGAGAGTGCATGATGTGTTTCATATCTCATAGCTGAGAAAGTATGTGTCAGATCCAACCCATGTGCTGCAGTTTGAGCAGTATCATGTGGAAGAGAATCTAACGCATCTAAAGCAACCGATACGAATTCTTAACACCAGAGAGAAAGAACTGAAGGGTCGAAAGATCAAGCATGTTCTAGTGTAGTGGAGTAACCATAGTGAAAAAGAGGCAACATGGGAACTCGAGGAAAATATTTGAGAAATATGTCCTAATTTGTTTCTACCTTATAATAAAATGTAAATTTCGGGGATGAAACTTTTGTAAGGAGGGGAGACTGTAATAATTAGGAAAAAAATGATGAGTTGACTATTCAACTGATGATGTGTCTACTGATGTGACATCCTAACCATTGACCATTTGACCAAGCAATGGGCCAAGAATAAGTGGAAGGTTATTAGGCTAAACCCAAATAAGCCCAGTTAGAATGATGGGTTAAGTTATATAAAATATCGCGAGTATTTAACTCAACAGCCCAAGGTGCTTAAGTGGTTAAGATGTTGGTTTTTAGTAGAGGATGTCTGGAGTTCGAATCCCATGAGTGTGTAAATGATGTATTTTGCTTTTTTTGGGCTCTATGAGCCTCACCAGTTTGAAATTCGAATTTAAAATTTGATTTAAGATTGGATTACGATCAGGGATCTTGAAATTCGAATTTGAAATGGATTTAAGATTAGATTGCAATGGGTGAACTTGAAATTCAAATTTCAATTGAAATCGGATTTAAAGTGGAAAATCCTCCGGTGAATCCGCCGGTGAGTTATAAATAAACAAGTTGGTGACTCGATGGAGATACTAGAGGAAAGAGGAGAAATGCTGCCGCAGGAGAAAGGAAAAAGTCAATCCAATCTGTTCAAATGATCCATTTCATTTTCTTTTTTAAGGTAAGGGGAATTTTGCCTCATTAGCCTTTAATTATGGCATAATTTAATAAGGATTTATCACATAATTATTTAATGATTTTACTAATATATGATTTTTCTTGTAGCCATTAATCATGCTGGGATGATATGAGATATTATATGCTTAATTGCACACGGAATGGATGCCACATAATTATTTGAGGATTTATTTTTATTAAATTAATTATGTGAGGATTTATCAATAATTTTAAGGATGTATAACATAAAGGTAATTTTGGGCAAGATGGAAAGCGTAATGACATAATTATAATTTATTTGAGCAAAATAAATTAATGAGTAAAATTATGTATATTACGTCATGCTTGGATGGCCTAAAATTAAATATGTTAGCTAAATTATTGATTGAATGAATTTTTAATGCATTTAAGATATTTAAAGGAGATATATATACGAAAATAATATTAAATATTATTATATATATCTTGTATAAATGGCCGGATGGAAAAAAATGAATGTTACTGCCTATTTTCGAGTTTTTGGATATTTTACTATTCTGCCTAATGGTTTTTCAAAAAATCATAAGTTGTTAAGGAGTGTATGTAAAAATCAGAAGACAGCAGGAGAATCTGTAAATTTCCAAGAGATGTTATGGGCTTAAGGGAGTGGGCTGAATCCAGGCTGAGCCCAGCTGCATACAAGCCCAACTTTGCAATGGGCCTCAGAAGGAGGATCCAGTGAGCCAACTCATGGCTTAGAGCTCAAAGATGATACCCAGGCAGAAGCACAGACAGTAAAGCCTTAGTGCGGCCCACCAGGAAGCTCAGTCGAGTAGGACCACCGGCGACAAGGGACACGTGACATCGTTTGGTGCGTCCATTTTCAAATTGATGTAAATTGAGCTCTAGAGGTCTGATTTGAGTGATCCAAGGGTCATTTCCTATGAATTTGGACATTTTGAGTTCAATTGAAGGGTTAGATTAGTCAAATGATGCCTAGAAGTTTTGAGCTTTGGGGATAGAGGAGTATCCTAAAGGACTTAAATCCTTAGGGTAATCCCCAAATTTTAAGTTGAGTACTTTTAGGAAGAGATAATAGTATATAAGATGTATTAAAGGTTCTAAAAGTTGAGCAATTGAGTGAAGATGATGTGTTCTTATGATCTTAATTGCAGAGCATAATCCTACTTACTAAGTTCTTGTGAACTTACCTCTTTTTTCTTTGACTCTCAGACGATTCCGTGAATGGTGGCCAATGAGATGGTGGTAGCATGCTAACGAATAAATCTTTTTATTTATTTCTTTCTATGTAATGAGTGGCTTGACTTGAATGTAAAGAATTTATTGAAATCAACATGTTTGTAATAACTCTATGGACTTGGATGTAATAATGCAAGTTTATTTCTTATTGCCTAAATGAGATGGTTTAATCGTCGCGTAGAAAAATCATAGAGTTTTAAAACAATTTGGACAAAAAATTTAGGCAAAAGCCTTGATTTTTAGTTCAGGTCGTTACAGAATGGGCACTAGGAAAATTATGGATAAAATTTGTGGGTATAAAAGGAATTATGGGCAAAATACGTTGGTATATTTGGTACCATTTTTAAATAGTTTACATGTTAAAAAATTAATTTAAAATTTTTATTTATATTAAACTATTTCATTAATTAATTTTGTACCATTTTTAAAATGAGGCCCACACGCATATCTAATTTGAATAAAAATTAGTATGCTAATAAAATAAATAATTTTAAATATGATAGGTGGAGTATATTATTATTTTAGAATTGTGTGGGGATCATTTTAAACCAATTGTACCAATTAATTGAACTAAATTATATTCCTAGGGCTCATCTTCAACAAAACCCTTTCTCTATATAATCATTTTTTTTATTTTTAATATTTTGATCGTGGATAGAAAGTCTACTCTATCTATTATATTTTCCATCATTTATACTAGAAGTATGCTTATATGGTTCATGATTTATTTTAAGTTAAAATACGACATTAACTTATTTTATTTATTTCGTATTTTATAATCCTTTTGCATATTTATTTTTATTTTAACAAAAGAGGAATAATTGTATTAGCCAAGGCTAAGCAAATGTTATGCTTAGCTCATATCAAAAAAGGTATTTCGAAACACTTTTTAATTTTTTTCTCAACTTATTATCACAGTGTATTTAACATATAAACCAAGATTCACTATTTTTGGATATGTATATATATTTTTTAAAAGATTTTTAAACACATAGGGTACTTTTAACACATATATACACATATATTTAAAAATCTAAAAAAATATATATACACGTATCCAAAAATGATAAAACTTAGTTTATATGTTAAACATACTAGATAAACACGTTTGTAGAGGAAGAAACCAAAAAAAAAAAATTTTTAAATGGATTTTTTGTTGTGGTCCAAGCAGCCTAAGCTAACAGGATTACTTCTCTTTAAAAAAGTATCAATTTCAGGGGCATTTAAGTAGTTTTCATCCCTTCAAAAATTTAATTTAAAAAACAAAAATAAATATGTAAAAGTATTATAAAATGTAAAAAATTTATATACCGATTGAATATAATTACGAAAGCATATTTATGAAAAAATCAAAAAATACAAATAATTGTTAAAATAAATAAGATATTGTATTTTAGCCTAAAATACATCATGATGTGTATATTCAAACTCCTCTATATTATCGTGAAAATCCTCCTTTTTATTTAAAATCACTATATATAGCTTCCATCTATAAATATATAAAATTAATATAATAAAATAATTTAATACTGAAAAATAAAGTATTTTCAACATCTAAACCCTTAGTGTGTAAATTATGAAAAATGTGTAGATCTATTTACTTATGTCTTATAATAAGATAATGCTTTATGCAACTATTTATGTATATAATAGTGACATTGTATTATGTACATATTTGATTTGAGTGAAACTTGATCTCTTGACTAAAGAAATGATATTAAATACAATATGAGTGATTTTATTAGCCTGGGTGAGCAAATGCCCCCCTTAGCCCACCTCAAAATACTCATTTATAACAAAATTTATTATTTTTTTCTTCACGCACTTATTTATCTAAGTGTATTAAACATATAAACTAAGTTTTACTATTTTTTGGATATGTATATATTATTTTTTAATTTTTAAAAATAATTTAAAATATATATACACATATTCAAAAAATAGTAATACTTAATTTATATATTAAATACACTCAGATAAATAAGTATAAAAAAAAGTAAAAAATGTTGTCATAAATGAATTTTTTTGAGATAGGCTAAGTGGGACATTTGCTTAATTCAGACTAACAGAAATAGTCATCTAGTTTGTATTTTACATCAATTATCGATATCTTTACAAATGAAGAAAATTAGACCGAATAGCGTCTAAGCTTAATAATTAATATATATGGATAATATTTATGTGGATTCATACTGATATTCTCATGCCTGCATCGCTTCTTGAAGAGGACTGCATGAGCGACACGAGATCCTGTTCATTGGCATTTGATAAACTGCATAGGTGGGAAGTCCGCTTTCACCTCTTCCACAATCCATTCAGTTTTCGAAAAAAATTGATATATTAATTCATTTATTAGCTAGTTAACTCTTAGATTTTTCTATTTTTATTTTTATATTTCAATTAATTTTTACACTACCTTATTTCTCTCTACTTTAACTCTATTATTTTACATTACTCTTAAGCTTCTTAAAACATTTCATTCCTCACTTCTCCACTTTTCCTGATTGTATTATTGGATGAAATTAAGAAATTACTTTTTAGCATACAACAAGATCTTTCCTTGGCTACCTACTCCATGCATGACCTTTATGTTTTGAGTTTTTATAGATATGAAAGGATATTTTAGAGCTTTTGCATGGTTTAATGATAGTTTATAATGGATATGAAAGGATATTTAGAGACTTTTCATTGTTTAATGATAGTTTCTAATGCTAAAATGGCTTAAGAGTTTAAAATATATCTAAATTAAATTTTCTAAGGTTTACAATATAAATATGCAAAAATTTAAGCTTAAAATGCAAAATATACGAAGTTAAAGTATTTAAAATATAAAAACCTAAAAAACGATCAAGAAAAATAAAAATAATGATGATTCAATATTTTAGTAAGCACTATTTATTTATGATACCAGAAATTATGTGTATTGCAAAATTTTTACATAATATATATATATATATTATTAAAAGATTATCTCCTATCCCGTCCACCTCTGATAGAAAGGAGGATCAGAGGTGGAAGGGGAAGGAAAATCATTGTATAACAAAGCCAAAAAATTGTCTATACAGAGTTTTTCCTGAAGAAAAAAAGGTGGATTGTTCCACCATTCTTGTTCAGGCAAAAAATTTGAAGAAACAAAATCAGCAAGAAGATGGGTGTGGAACCCTGACCGTATACGCGTTACTTTGACCATATACGCGTCATTTCGACATTGTAATTTTGTAATTATTTTA
>JAXCLR010000063.1:15291768-15308450 GCA_035584095.1 Annona squamosa | reverse complement strand
CAGTAAAAATAATATTATGTGATAGAGATAATGATAAAGTGTAAATAAAATAATGTTAAAATATGTTAAAAAAATTTAATGTAAAAAATAAATTTTTGAAATATGAGAAAATAATATGATATGATAGAGATAATAATTAGGAGTAAAGAAAATAAAATTAAACTAAATGGGTTATATATATTGGTAATTGTGTAGAAGTGATTGAAAAGTAGAATAGTTTATAGGAAGAAATGAAACATAATTTAAAAATATGGGTAGTTGTGGAGAGTGAAAAATTTTAGATTAAAAAGTCTTATTTTATAAAGTTTTATGGATTGCCAAACACCCCCCTGTATATTTTAAAAAGTGCCAAATACAACCTAAGTTGAGCCGTGATTCTTCACTGCCAGCCGCATAAGGGCCCCCATGCGTCCATGTGGCACCCTAACCCGAGGTGTCAGAGCTTTATTCCGGGATTGTTTATTGATTGGGAAATGTAAAACAAGATTGTTGTCTTGTTCATGCAGTGTGATTTTTTTGTATTCATTTCGTTTAGTAGAATAACTTTTTTTCCCCCTTCATCTCATTTAATCTTTTACGAGCAACATATACTTGTAACCAATTACACATATTATTCATAACATATCAACTTGCTCCTTTACATTAAATTTTTCATTATATTTCCTTCATCCTTTTTCAAGCAATATCTCCTTGAGATTAGCTATACCTATCATTCACAACCTATCAATTCATTCATAACCTGATAATTTAATATCAACATACAAGCACTTACAATTTAGGGGCTGTTTGGATTGCATTAAAACTTTGTGACGTGTTTACTACCTTAAAACACGTCAACCATCAATTGCCGGCAAGCTGCTATGCGTGCATTGAACGCCGGACGAGTACGGGCGGTCAAAATTGCTGGCATCGTTGAAATCGCTGATTTAACGAAGGAATGCTGCAAACAGCAGCTAGTCCGCAGGTGTACTAAAGGAGCATTTGCGCGCGCCGGGAATTACGCCGTTCGTCTCAGCACCTGGACTTCGATGGTGGGAATCGCCGCGGTGCGGATGATTACCTGCTCGCCATTGACGAGATCCGTCGTTCGCTGGACTCTGTCACTATGGTGGAGGGCAGCGATGATTCGAGCAAGGTGAGCGGTACGATGCAGGTGGTGATGGCGCGACTGGAGGATGAATTTCGCAACGTACTCCTCAACCACAGCTCCCCTGTCGATGTCGAATACCTCGTCGACACCAACTCCTTCGTGCTGTTGCAAACGTACGGGAGCTCAACATTTGTCGCCGGCAGGACAGGCTTGAGTTGACGGGTTTTTGCATATAAGCCCTTCGCGTGAAAAGTATTAGCAAAAGGAGTGAGTTTTAATGCAATCCAAACAGCCCCTTAACATATTTCTTGTCTCAGTCATATCATATCCCAATAGGGCATTGATTCATTTTTTAACAAACAAAAGATTACAAACCTTTGAAAATTCCTTTTCCTTTTCTCAGCAATTACATATTTTCCATCACTTGAATTTTCCCGCACCTGTCTATGGTTAGGAAAACAAAACATGAGTACGAAACTTAATAAGCAAGCATTTTTTTCTTTTTCGTGTAAATGCATTTCTTTCTATTATGTAGGAAACACTTACCAAGTGATCAACTGCCTATAGAAAAGAAACCTTTCATATAAACCATTCGTGTAAACCATTTATGTAAACCTTTCATGTAAACATTCATGGAAACCTTTCATGTAAATCATTCATTTAATTATGCATGTAAACCATTCACGTAAACCTTTCATGTAAACTATTCATGTAAATCATTCATGTAAACCATTCATATAAACATTTTATGTAAACCTTTTTAATCTCAATTTTTGAGCATTTCATAAATCATGGATATGTAAATGCATTCTTTCCATTCAATAGACGACACTTATAAAATGATCATCCACCCATAACATAATCCTTCATATGAGGGTACGTTAGTTAGGTGAATATTTTTTCATGACATGATCTTTGCCATCCATGAGGTCAGACTTTCCGACTTCGCAATGTCAAGAGTAGACAATCGCTCCCGCTACTGCCTTGACTTGCCTACCTGATTTTCATTCCATGCACGACTCTCATTCTCCCCGACATTATATATCTCATTCACATGACAACCTATCATTCTCATGGAGAGAAGTATTTGCACAATCCTTTTAAACATCATTTCAATATAGAAACATTTAATTCAAGAAAATATTTGCATAATCATTATGAACACATGAGTGGTAATCAAATTATCTTGTGGAAACATAGAGATAGGATGTTAAAACAATAGTTCAATTGGGATGAAGAAATGGTCATCCTTAAACAATTTTAAAAACATTTACGTAGAGCAGTTTACAATTCATTTTATTCTTTAAGAAAAAAACACATTCGCAAAAGCGTTGCTTGCTTACCTATGGCGATCCTCTTATGCATTCCATCTGTTCCTTATATTTTCCTAGACAAGTGAAAATGATTTCCTTATACATAATGTCATGTGCTTGCATGCCTTGTCTTTTATCAATTCATATATACATGCCATATGGTTTTCAATTCTCATATGGTTCATAACAAATTACTTTTTCTCTAGGGTTAACACTTATATTTCTTAGCAACCTTATACCCATATAAACTTATAAACTTAATAAATGAGTCGTTTCTTTCCTTCCATACCTATGTCTAGTGTATGGATCTTTTAAAATTATTTAAGGTATTCATTTATATTCTATAACAATCTAATTTTTAATCAATCCTTTCTTTGGAATAAATATCCATATCTCTTAAATCACATGCATGTTTAAATATATAATCTTAATAATTGACCATTTTTTCGTTTAACACCCTTGTCTAGGGTTTAAACTATTGAAATCTTTTATGGCTCTCAACTATATCTTAAACAAGCCATACACAATTCCAATTTCTAAAATTTACATTCACTTTTGATAGTGGTCTCTCTCTTTCTCTCTCTCACACACACACACATATTTTAACCTACTTATAAGTCCATTGATAACCACATAACTATATAATCTTAGTTAGTGGTTCATTTTCTTCATTCTATCCATATATCTCCAATAACATATGTATGTGTGTGTGTATATATATATATACATACCATCAGGTTTTCAACTTACCTTTCGTCCTAAACAAGTTAACTTAAATACTTTTCTTTATTAATATATCACATCTTTTAACATCCATATATGTATATTCATATCTATGTAACCTTCATGGTTGATCCATCTTTCCATTCAACCCTAAGTCTAGGGTTTTTAATTTTTTGCATTTATTCAAGTTGCTCGTTCATATTCTATAGCAAGTTAACTTCTAGCAATTAACATTTACCCTTCTTAGTAACCATTAATATTTACCTTTCTTAACAATTACATATATGCATGTTTAACTTTGTAAATTTAGTAAATATTCATTTATTCTATTAAGTACCCAAGTCTAGAGTATTCAATCACTTGTAATTTTCAAAATCTGTACCTTTGTAAACTTAGTAAATATTCATTTATTCTATTAAGTACCCAAGTTTATAGTATTGAATCATTTGTAATTTTCAAGAGACTTGCTCATGATTTATAACAACTAATTCATATTTAATTTTTTAAATTTACATCCGCCTTTCCAACAATCACATATATTCATTTGAACTTAGTGATTGTCATTCATTTCATTTAATACCCAAGTATAAGGTATTTGCTCTTTCACAATTATCATTTCATTCAATACTTAAAACTTAGGGTATTAAACTTTTACATTCATTTAAAGTGCTTGTTTATAAATTATGACAAGCATATTTTACATAAATCCTTTCTTGAAACAAATACCCACATTTCTTAAATCCCATATGATGTGTATACTGATTTGATCTCAATGGTTAATCACTTATGTCACTCTATATCTACACCTAGGATATTAAACTCTTGTTATCATTTAAGGTACTTGTTTATAGTCTATAGCAAGTTAATTTCAAATCCAAAATTTTAAAATTAACTAGCTTTTCCAAAATAGTCCGTTATATATTTTCCATATATCACTTCGACACTTGTCATTTAACTTTTTATAATTATTCAAGTGGCTTGTTTATAATCTTTAACAAGCTAAGTTTACTTAAAATTTTTGAAATGGTCATCCATTCCAAATTAGCCACATACGTGTGTATATTGATTATATATTACTACTACAATTGCATTTTTAACATATATATAGAAGAGTTATAAACCAACAACTCTTATAATCATCTCAAAGGCTTGTATAGAATATATAACAAGCTAAGTTCATTTTAAATTTATGAAATTAATCACCCTCTTCAAAACAGCCCTATACGTTCATATTTTTATTAAGGGTGTGTTTGGCAATGGGCATAAAATGTTAAGTTAAAACTTTTCAATCTACATAATTATTATATTTTTTTAATGATTTTTTCACATTTTTCTATACAACTACCCGAGTTTTTAATCATTTCTACACAATTACTTATAAAACTAACCTATCTATTTTAACTTTAGACTTTTTACTTTTCATCATTACCACTATCATATCACATAATTTGACAACTTTTACTCTCCAAAATTTTTCACCAAAAGTTTTATCCATTCCCAAACACACCCTAAGATTCATTCATACATTTGCACCTTAATGATATATATCGGATGCTAACTATCACCAATTCTTGTGGGAATGTTAAGGGCTTATTCATAATTTTTAACAACATAATATTCACATAAATTTTCTAGAATTCATGTCCATTATCCAAAACAATCCTAAATTCACTTCTTTTCATCAAATTTCATTTCCATACTTGCATATTAACTTAACATTCGTGCAATACCATCACTTAACAATTACACTTGCTATCATTAACCCTTAATTGCATCCTTTCTAACATATGTATCATGTAATAATTAATGGTAAATTCAAATAGAAAATTTTCTTCATATTCATATTTTACTTCTTTTGGACGAATCTTGCGCATTAAAACAACATAACATTCTAATTTCTTCACTTAAGTAATATGAAAGGTAATCACTTACTTGAAACGTGAAACTTAAAAGGAGAACTTCTCCTCTAATTGTTGTTGGACGTCCACTGCTCTTCCCTTCTTCTTTTCTTCTTTTCTCTTCTTTTCCTTGCTGTTTGGGACGTCCCTGTTGTCCACCACTTGTTGTCTTGCTTTGAGAATTTTTTCTCACTTAAGTGTTGCTGAAAAACCATCCAAGTGTTGCTGTATGGGATGTCCTCTCTTGGGACATCCACCACCTGCTATGCTTCCTTTTTTTTCTAAGTTCTTCTCCTCTAATTGCTGCTTAGAAACGTCCCAAGTGCTGCCCTCAAAACGATGAATGTATGCTAAGACATTAGCAAAATGAACTTAATTCATAAAATATTATATAACTCTAATCATTTCACCCCTTTCTATTTATAATTTTTATGATCTAAACCGTTCATCATGTAGGGCATGCCAACTTAGGCTTTCCCTTAAAATTTTATGTCAATCCACCTCATATATCATAGGATATGAATTAATCAAATAACAAATCAATAATAATAATAAAAACGTGGCATTAATTAACATGCCATCTAAGCAATCTCTACACTATTTTCATCCTTTTGTGCTTACTTTTCCATCTTGTCTTTTAATGCATAATTACCAAGGTAATCATGGTGATTAACTTAATCACCTTACTTAATTAGTTGTCATAATCTCATCCGTCCAAATTCTAAGCCGCATTTGTTATGCTTTATGATAGGTGGGCTTCCATAGTTCGGCGGTGTGACACATTTTTTTTCTTTTTTTGATTTTTTTATAAACATGTAAAGTTAGGTGTATTTAACCCATAAACTGATTTTTACCATTTTTTGGACGCTTTTAAGTATTTTTTATTTTTAAACACAGTGAAATTTTTTGTAATTTCTAAATCAGAAAATTTAAAAAATGCCACTATATTTTAAAATAAAAATATTTAAAAGCATCCAAAAATGGTAAATTTTGGTTTATGGGTTAAATACGCCTAGCTTTATATGTTTATAAAAAAATATTTTTTGACCGAACTCATGGGAGCAGCTATACGTCCAACCACACTCAATCACCCTTCACCTTAGTTTGTTACAAAACTTAAAGGGTAAATTTCAAATAGATCCACAAGTTTCATCGATATTGCAGTTATACCCATGTAGTTTCACAAATTGCATATTACATTCATATAATTTCACCGAAATTGCATATTACCCCCACGCCGTTAACTGCCATTAATATCCACCGTTATATTTTTGAAAATTGACGAAAATGCCCTCATCTGTAGTTTCACAAAATTGCATATCACCCCCATCAAGATGAGGACATTTTCGTCATTTGTGAAAATATAACGGCAGATATTAATGGAGATTAATGGCGTGGGGGTAATATGAAATTTCAGTGAAACTATGTGGAGTAATATGCAATTTGGGACATGGGTATGTCTGCAATATCGATGAAACTATTTGGGTATATATGAAATTTACCTAAACTTAAAAGATGTTTCTTTTTACAAGTAAAATTCATATGCATTTTAAATCTCTAAACAGAAATAGAAAACACTTGGCTATGTAATAAAGTAGATTTTTTATGTGAATCTATAATAATAAATTATTTAAATGATAAAAATATTCTTCTCTAGTATTGTTTATTCAGAGATGCTTTTATGAAACTCTTTTCTATATGATCTCCTTTATTTTTAACATTTAAATGACTAATGGAAAATTCATTCCTTCTATTGTAATTCATATCATTTATATTAGCATGCAAACCTCTTCGTTTGTCTAATATCAATGTATACAGGCTCTATCTACAAACATGTAAAATTAATATAATAAAATAATTTAATACTAAATATTTTTTAAGTAATATTTTCAACATTTAAAACATCTAAAATATCATTACGATATGAATAAATAATTCTATAAAGTATTACTATATTTCAATACATATGTAAGTGGATCTAAGCATTTCTCTAATTTATACATAAATGCATATAATTTTGAGCAAGTGTGGCCTATACAGATATTAGATTTAAATGAAACTGAGTTAATAACTAAATAAATAATGTTAGAGATATTAAATATATTGAATATACTATCGAGAATTAAAATCTTAAAATTTGAGAGGGCTACTGCTTCCATTTATTTTTTTATGGAAAAGGGAGAGATCTCCTCTCGCTATGAGATTCAGATTCACCTTGTTATGTCCTCCACCTTCAATTGACAACATGTCCTTTTTTACTAATTTTGTGCGTGACTCATCACTTCCCCAAACTTTGTACAATGTTTGGTGATTCATCACTTCGCTGGTGGCAGCAATTTTTTGATACGGGATCTTGCTTCCTACAAAACATTAGTACAACAAAGGAAGCCTTAATTGTTGGATTTTAATTACTTCTTAAAATTTGTAGGGATTACAATTTCTTCTGAAGAGGTGTATCATATAATAATTCAAATATAAATAAATGTCCCTTTTTCACCTAGACTAACAAACAGCGCATCCTCTATTGAAAAAAATAAAAACAAATAGGGAATCCAAACCGTTTGTCTCAGATAACTATAACTATAGAGCTATGATTATATACCACAAATCCTATACAGACATTCCATACAATATTTATTTTTTATTTTTTGATTTTTCTTTATAAACACATTTTTTAAAGTGTATTTAATCCATTTATCAAGTTTTACCATTTTATAATAATTTTACATATTTATTTTTAATTTTTAAAGACTAACTTTTTTAAGTGGTGAAATTGACTAAAATACCCTTGAAATTGTTGGTTTTTAACAATAAAAAATAAAATAATTATTATAAATAGTAAAACTTGGTTTATGGGTTAAATATATTTTTTTGAAACATATTCATAAAAAAAGAAAATAAATAACAAATAAAAAATAAAAATAAATGTTGTTAGAAGTCAATATATGACTAAGTCGTATATAAACATAACTCATATATATAGAAAAATGATCCAGTGCATACGACTCCACCATATAGTCTATGCACTGTGGGCCTCACTTGATCATAAATGAAAAATCTACCCGCTCCATTGTATTTAGGATTGTTTATTTTATCGGCATATCTATTTTCATATAAATCGAACATGTGTATAGACCCTATCTTAAAATAGTGCAAAATTAACGTAATAAAATAATTTAACTTAAATATCAAGTTTAAAGTGATGTTTGCAAGTTTCAACATCCAAACTATTTAACGTATGATTTTTATATGGATAGATGATTGTATCAATTTTTATTACATTCTCATATGCATGTGACTCGTTTTACAGCGGACTGTATGTAAATGGTTCTTATATATATACGAGAAGTGATACTGTTAGCCTGGGTTGTGTAACAAATTATTGATAACCAAATTTTCCGTTAGCAACAAAATTTTAACCTTTGGCAAAGAAAATTTTAGTTGCCAAAAATCTAATTTTTTATTGAAAGATTATAACTTAATTTTTTTAAATCACAAAAAAAGGTTAAAAGGTTTTCAAAATATTTCTTCTATTTTGTCCACTCTTTTTCTTTATGACTTGACATCTTAACTACTTAAATCTGCTTAACTATTTAATCTGTTAATTATTTTTTCACATTTTAATATACAATTATCTTTTTTATTTTAATTTTGTTTTCTTTACTCCTTCACAAATTTTTACTCGTAAACAATCTCCAGTGGTAGTGCAACCCGTTTGTATATTATCATTGCCCAATTCATCAGCACGTGAGGATCACCATTAACTACTCTCCATGAGTAGTGCAATGCACATTTGTTTTCATTTCTTTATCTTCGGGTCAATGTTGTTAGAACCGAACAGGTGATTGAACCAGTAAAGAAACTGGTCCGGTTCGAACCGGTGACATTAGCATGGCATATTTATGATGTCATAAATATTAAATTACTTTTAAATTTTCAGTAAATATATTAATAAGTTAATCATAATTTAACACTTTTAATGTGATTCTGAGCCATTTATAAGATCATTTATATCTTAATTACAGAATTTGAAACCCAAATAATAGGATATAATGAAATCTACTTTATATAACAGCGTCTAACAGCATCTAACGACATCTAACGTCATCTAACCGGATCTAATAACATCTAACAACATCTAACTTTTGATATTAATAAGTTAATCCTAATTTAACACCTGTAACATGATCCTCAGCTCCTTATAAGGTCATTTATACCTTAATTATAAAACTTAAAACCCAGATAATATGATTTAATGAAATCTACCTTAATCTAAGTATCTAACAGCGTCTAATAACATCTAACAACATCTAATAGCATCAAACGACATTTAAGGAGCACTCAAATATATGAAATAAATAAAATATTAAAAATAAATTTTCAGATTACACAGAAATAATTACCGCAACAAGACCGAGGGAAGGGATGGGGGTTTGGTCGAGGCAGGGACGAGATAGCAAGATGCGAGTAGCGACCAGTGAGCAACAACCAGCGATGGCGAGATGGCGGCCGGCACGTGCGGCCAGGACAGCACGGACAGTGAGAACGGCACGTGCAGCGAGGACAGCGCAGAAGGCGATGACAGCACAGATGACGATGACAACGTGGGAGGATGGCGCGGCGAGTGCTACGCTTGAGGAAGCTGCATGCAGGGACACAACGAGGACGGCGTGGACAACGGGAACAGTGGGCTTTGCGGGTGAGGGGGTGGCGGGCGGGGATGCGACAAGGATGGCGAAGACGACGAGAGTTGCGGGTGCTGGCACTGTGCGACTGACGAGCGCTGCGAGGGCCGAGGACACAGTGTCAATGATGGCGGGCGCTGCCGCTGTGAGGAGACAATGCTAGCGTTAGGGTTCAAATTTCATAAACGACGAAAGGAGAGGGGGAAATGCAAGCGGAAGGGGGGTTTCATTTGGTTTATATATATATATAACCATCCGACCGGTCGAACCCGGTTCGACTGCTGGTTCGATTTTCTGTAAATGAACTAAACCGGGCAGTATCAAACCGGCCGGTCCAGTCCTTATAACACTGCTTCGGATGGCCTTCATCCTCTTTTTTGTTGAAGCAATAAAAAATTCCTTTTATCATTTCTAAAAGGCTATAAAAATGATGGTTGCATGTGCTTAGATCCTTTCCAATGGGATGGGTTGTTCGCTTGTCGCGACGGATGGAAATGAGCCAGAAACCTGCCACCATGCCGTCAGTGATGTCACGACTTCTCCTTCGATTGCTCAAGAAGGTGGGAATTATTCATGGCACCCTAATTTGAGTATGACATCATTTGACAGAAGTATATAGATTTTTTAAATAAGTTTGGATTTTAATGGGGTTGGGATTTCATTCAATTAATCCATTTTTAATAATAATTGGTGTTATAAAAAATTTAAATGTATCCCTATTTTAATTTATTCTTTAAGCAAAATTTTAAATAGAGAAATGATGCAATGCTTATGTAAGCATGGAAGCCTCCATATTTAACCTTAGTCTTTTAATTTAAAAATATTTTTAACAAAATCTAAACCATTTATTATGTTTGTCCATGTATATTTATTTATAATTCAAAAAATTATATAAATTATAAATTTTGATATACTATATTTATATTATACATTTTTCAAAACTTTCAGAGGTTACATATTCGCTTTCAAAAGACACTAATTTTTACAAGATATAAGTTCCGAATAAAAATTATTTTTGATGTCATAATAAAGAAGATGTATTAAACATGATCAATGATTTATATTTTCAAAATTTAAAAATTAAGATTAAGTATGAAGGTTTCAATGATTATTTAAATATTGAATCATTCTTGTTTTAAAGATACCAATAAGTTTTTACCCTAATTCTTTTCATAAATTCCTCCTTGATAGGGTCGGACCGAAATAGGTCTAGCTGACTTCCTCATGATGAGAGAAAAAGGCTTGTTGTAGCCTATCTCTTGATAGAAGATTGAAGGATTTCCGGGTAGCAATAGGCCCTTAGAAGATAAAGGGGTGGTTTATCATCCTTCGCCTTGGGTCAACAATACGCCAATGATACAAGAATGCATTTACGTGAGCCACTTCAAAGAACAAGAATATTTTCCCTCAAGAAGAAGAACATCATCCCACATTAATGAAGAATCGATGTAGCCATAGACCTAGGACAATCTAATAGTCTTGAGACAATAACAAAATTAGAAAGAAAAACTTAGTCTAGCCAATTATGGATGAACATGTTGACAAAAGAAAATCTCTAAAGCATGATCATCAAATACCCTTAGCCAACATAAAGCACATCACATTGATGTCAAAACCTGTATAAATACCAAAAATATAAATACCTATTATGAATGTCCTAGAGCACCATAGAATGTGGGTTGAGCTTAGAGTGAGATTCGAGGGCTAGAGAAGGTGAATAGCATGAGGCGAAGAGCTAGATGATTGGTTGTTTAAAGCATTCAAGACACCATTAAAGCTTCTAATCAATAAGCTTTCTTTTCTTTTTTTTTTCTAAGTTTGATTGCTTGTTTGAGATAAATTCTACATATAATATTATTTTGTGTTTATATTTTATTTTGAACATACTCGACTAAGTCCTTAATTTAGAGTTTAGGATGTAGCATTTGTATAATATAGTAGACATTGTGGCTTTTGGTTTATTTATGATGAATATTAGTAGTTAATTTAATATTTTCTTGGTGCATGTGTCTATACTATGATACGTTTCCATATATAAATTAAAAGGTGAAAATCTAAAATACAATAATTAAGATGTTAACCTTGGAAATCCAAGACTATGAAAATAGACATGATGATCTTGAAAAATTTCATAAACTTCTATAGAACTTAATAGGTTCTAATTGGCTTAATCCCATGAGAATAGGTAGTTAAAAAGATTAAGATACACCTTGTAGGTTTTGAAAGAATATGGATGATATAAGGATAATTCTCCTTTAATACGTAATATCCAAATTAAATAATCATACCACATATCTGTTGCAGTTGTTACATGTGAAATTCTAGACCCTAGGTGCTCTTCTCTCTTGATTTCTACTTTTTGCTTCACACTTCTAGACTCTCTTTCTTATTTGTTATTTTCTCTTTATTCCACTTTACTCTTTTGGTTATTCATAAAAGTGTCTAAAAGCAACATTCTCGGTCTCAAATTTTCTGGGAAAACGATATTTATATAATGCAATTTATGACTCATACACTTGTAGTGAGATTACGAACATGAAGCAAATGGGCAATATAGCCCTAAAATGAAGCCCCCTTTCTATCATGAAACAAGGGTCACTTTTTTGAATAAGGAGTTGTAGATCACAAATAACTTGATGAAAGAATATAAGGTAGAATGGGCTAGAAATGGGGTGCTCTGTTACGACAAATGGGTGGAATTATAAAAGAGAAAGAACCTTAATTAATTTCTTAGTGAGTTGCCTTAAGGGGATGATATTTGTAGAATCCGTAGATGTCTTGTCCTATGTAAAGACTGGTCAAAAGATGTTTCAGTTATTAGATAAATTCATGAAAAAAATTAGAGAAGAAATGTGGTTCAAGTCATCATAGATAGTGCATCTAACAATGTGATGGCAAGTAAAATATAATTTCTTATTTAAATTTATTTTTGTGCTATTTTGATTATTATTTTAACCACTTTTTTTAAAGTATGTTTGAATTAATATGTTTAGGAAGGTTGTTGGAGGCCAAATATCCTCATTTACATTGGACATCATCCGCCGCTCATTGTATAGATCTAGTGTTGGAGGATATTTGGATGATAAAAGAATTTCGCACAACAATAAAGAAAGTAGTTGCATTGAGTAGTTATACATAATCATTCAAGTGTATTGAATTTGACGAGGAGATTCACAAGACAAAAAGAGTTGTTTCAGCCAAGAAAAATAAGATTTGCAACTACTTTCATTACACTTTCAAGTATTCACCTCCAAAAGAATAATTTGAGAAAAATGTTTACTTCAAAAGAATAGGTCATAAGTAAATGGGCAAGGAAGTGACAAAGAAAAAAGATTGTATAAATTGTTGAGTCCTTTTTGGAATCAGGTTGTGCATTCATTAATGGTTGTAGGTCTCTTATTCAAGACTTGCGGTTGGTGGATGGGAGAGAAAGCTTCCAATGGAATATATTTATGAGGCAATGGAGAAAGCTAAAGCTGCGATTGCAAAACTTTTTTAAGATAATAAAGATAAATATGCGAATATATTCACTATTATCGATAGGAGGTAGAATGTTCAACTTCATCACCCATTGCATGCAAGTGAATACTTTTTAAATCCAGAATACTTCTATTCAAACCTTGACATTGGATCAAATGAAAGGGTAGTAATGGGTTTATATAAGTGTATTTTAAGATTGGCATGTGATTCAACTATTTAAGATAAAATTTTAAATGAGTTAAATTATATAAGAAAACTAAGGGTCTTTTCAAGATGAGCATGACTATAAGGTACAGAACTACTAAAGCACCAGATACTTACATATCTATAATATATTCATAAGTTAAAATTTATTTGTTTATTGAGTTATTCAAAAATCTCTTTTAACAACTAACTAATGGAGGTTATTATGGTGCTTCAAGTCCAAACTGCAAAAGTTTGCTCAAAAAGTTTTCAATTTAACTTGTTGCTCTTCTGGGTGTGAAAGAAATTAGAATGTATTTGAAAATATAAGTACTAAGTAACAAAGTACTTAAAATTTAAATATTAAATTACTTGTAACCCTTCATTCTTATTAGTTTTTATATATTATTGCAACTTCATAATAAAAGAATAAATAGACTAGAACAAGCTCGTTTGAATGGTTTGATATTTATCAAGTATAATAGAGCATCAAGTTGAAGATACAAGTCACATGATACCATTGATCCAATTTCATTAAAAGATATTAAAGATAACAATGAATGGTTAGTTGGAAAGATGGAGAGATATTCAAATGTAGAAGATAACTATGTTTTTGAATATAATTCTTTAACACGAGGTGATGTGGCTAGAGTTGCTGGTGTTGAGTAGCCAACTTGTCCTGTTAGATCAACTTCTACGTCAAGAAGTTCAAAATTTGTTTCATTTATAGTGAATCCAATAGCAGTAGAAGATAAAGACTCAAAAAAATGATAAAGGATATAAATCTAATGATGATGGGGTGATATAATCATAAGCTAGGTGAGGAGTCTCAATAAGGGACCAAAGGAGGACATAATCCTAAAGACCAAACTTATTAAATTAATACTTGTGTTCCTAGTTATTTTAGACCCTATGCTTCTATTTGATACTATTAAATGTAGACATTTACTTAGTTTGAGTCAACTGTGATAAATATGTTGCACTTGGGTATTTTGAACTTGATTACAATTTATGTAGATATATAATCTTTTGGGTTACTTCGTTATGTAATGATGAATGATGATGACTTTCTTTGTATACGAATGTTTTTATGGTATGTGCACATAAATATATGAATGTAAAGTTAAATGTTATATTTTACAATAAAATTGTGATGTTTATGTATAGTAGGTCATGTATTCCATACTATTCCCTTATAGATTATGAGAAAATGCTATTAAAATTTTCTTAAATCATATAGTACCCATTAAATAACTGTCGAGAGATGTCTAAGCAATGGAGTGTCACAATTTAGTTCCACTTAAGATGGGTGATTTCATTTTATATCAGAATAAATTATCATCATATTATATATTTTTAAAAAATAGTGCAAGATGACCATTGTATAGCAAAATTAAATATTTTATGAGAAATATAAGTTTTCTCAAGTTTCACATAAAATCCCTTAATTAGCTCTTTTTATAATTTAAAATGTGAAATTGTTATTAAAATATATAAAAGTTTGTGAATTATTAGTGGGGGAACAAAAGAAAATGGGGAAACTGACATTTATCCTAACCACTTCAGTGCCAAGTAAATCACCTTGACAATGACCTTTGAATACTAAGCATTGACCTCATCCAAAGCTGCATGGTACTCTACTCACCAAACATGGCTTAAGTGACCCTTAAAAGCCTCATTGCCTAAATACCCTCATAGGACGTAACTACAAAAAAAGTGAAATGGACTCCTTAAGTTTGGCAATTTTGGCCTTTAGAGAGGCATTTTTTCCCTCTATTGCCTCTCAAGCCTCCAAGAACTTTGCAGAAAACATTTTACCTTTCTTTGGGCTTGGCGCCCGTAGAGGGAAAGCCACTAGGGTCATGAACCTTCAACTCCTTCAGCGTCAAAGACATGCAATTTGGCAATGGAAGGATTTGAAGCAACAAGAAAAGGGCTCACATCAGTGACACCATGTAAAGAAGAGAATAGGGCCACTTCATGATTTAGCTCCTATGCAAAAGGTAGGGAAGAAGCCCATGGCAAAAACTCTAGTCGAGCATTATTTTGATGAACTTATTGTATATAGCCTTAAGCTCCTTACGAAGCTTCTTCATCTCCTGCTTTAGATCTTCTAAGTAACAAACATGGTCTGCTAACACCTTTTGAAGGAGTTTAAGATAATGGCTCAGCTTGCATGCCACTTTCGCCCAACCTGCTTGACTCTTGGTCAGCTCTTTGCCTAAATAAAGGCTGAAGACCTTCAATTGGTCTCAAGCATGAGCACAAATGTCAAGCTTTATCCATAGCTCTTGCGACTCCTTTTTCAATTAGAAATGAAGCTCCCTTTCCTTGAGGGAATGATGCGCTACCTCATGATGTTATGCCACACTATTCTTGATTGACTTTTAATAAACCTTTCAACTATGCCTCTAAGCAAATTGCCTCTAAATGCGAAAGGGCCTCACTAACCAATTGCTTCATTGTAGACCTTGATTCTTTTTTATATGAATTATTAAGTGGCTTAGAGGACTTGGGCACATCTTCTTTTCATATGGGGAAATAGGTGTCTTCTCAACCATAATTACAGCAACCCTCTCCTTTGGGGATATAAGGGATGAGTGATGGAAGGGGTCCTTTGATGTAACCTCCACCACATCATCATGTATAGCACACATAGTGTAGCCCCCTTCCACTAGGTAGGCAAAAGAAGGATCTCAAGGCAAGCCTAGAGCGAGGTAAATCTTCTTTGCACCGTCCTTCAATATCTTCCACATATTTGAATGTACTCTTAATATTAAAGCCTTAGCTAGGCCCCTTCTTTGCCTTGGAATTTATCTCAAACGTCATCTTTGCTTAGGGAAGTTCCTTTATTGAGTTAGGGGACAATTCCTGAAGGGCCTGCCGAGTGTGCTCCTCATTAAAGGCCACACGATGGAAGGAGGCACAAAACTAAGGTTGTATGAGTGGGTTCTATTGCTAAAGAACTTTATGGAAGACATAGACCCTCAACAGCCTCGTCACCGTCTTGGTACCTGATGATTTTTCTCTTGCTAATTCTTTATCTTCAAAGGCATCCTCAAGAGAGTGGTTGTGAAACCCTAATGTAAGCAGGGTCCAATGTATGCCTTGGACTTATATATATGATTAAACGGAATTTTTGGATAATTTTAAGATTTTATGAGATGTTGCAATTATGATTTAATTAAGAAGGGTGATTAAAAATTTAATCGCCGGACCCAAAGTGAGTCGGTATGTGAAACCCTAACCCAAGTAGGTCATATGTATGCATTGAACATGTATTTGATGATTATTTATGAATTATGGAATT
>JAXCLR010000063.1:15266156-15278678 GCA_035584095.1 Annona squamosa | reverse complement strand
AAATAGTAAAACTTAGTGTATATGTTAAATACACTTAAATAAACAAGTGTGTGAAGAAAAAATTAAAAAAAGTTATTATAAATAATTTTTTTAAGATAAATCAAGTGAGACATTCATTTAGTATAGCACCTCTTGATAAAATACATTTTCCAAACAAAGGTAAGTGAGCTTCCGGCCCAAGTTGCGCCGAAGGTCCGGGCGACTAACATGATTTCGCTGTTCCCACGGTACACGATGGTTCCATATTTCGTCCCTCGGCTTCTCCATCCCCGCGTATGAAATAATGCTCCTTTTCCTCTGTCAATGGAACCTCCAACTTCCTCCTCTCTGCGTTTCCTCGTTCGGCCTCCATCCCTTCCATCTCCTTCAAACCCTAGTTCCCAAAAACCATCTTCCGCCAACCTCCCTCCTGCTCGTTCTTCCGTTCCATCTTCATCAGCATCGTCGTCGTCGTTGCCCGCCACCTCCTCATCTGCTCCTGCCCAATTCCCCCCTTTCGAAGGCGTCGTTGTGGTAGGCTTTATAGGATGCAGATCCACCAACACGTCCCAGCTGATCAACCGCATCCTCGATGCCAACGTCTTCGGTTCCGGAAATCTCGACAAGGATCTTGCGTCCGGGCTCCGCAAGCTCCAGTATTTGGAGCCGTGGCTGCTTCCGAAGATTGGTTATTACTACGAGGAGGAGAAAGGCATTGTCTTCTTGCAGTTCGAGCCATCCTCTTCGTTGTCCTCGATTGCTGTTGGCTCCTCTGCTTCAGCTGTCCACGGAAATGATGCTGGCTTGGGTCAGCATGGCTCTGATGATCTTCTTGGCATGCTCGTCATGTTCTCCGTAGGTTCTTTTGTTCTTAGAATCCATCTGGATCTTATTTCTGCTTAGTTCATTTCAGTGGGATTTTTTATTTAGGTCTTCTAGTTTATGGAGGAAGCTTATTGCCTCTTATCGCAAAACATAGAAGATGTTTTTATTTTATTTTATTTTTAATTTTGCTGGAGCTTATTGGCTGGTAAGCAACTGAAGTCAAATAAGAAGAGATTTTTTGATCCAGCTGAAATAAATGGCTCTGGGCCTGTATGCCCCAGTGGTTGAGATGTGGGAAGCACTGGCATCTTCGCTTTTAGCAGTGTTTGATTCTGCTTCTGACTAGTTGTAAAATGCCTTAGCCATGAAAGCTGTCAGAAGTGCCTTTTGGGATGCCAGAATTCGTAGGTTCCTGTCCAATGCGCGGCCCTGTTGTAAGAATACTGCAGGGCCAAACATGCCCTTGAACTACTAAGCTCTGTTTTATGAGGCTGACGCTGAACTGCTAACATAGTAATCTAAGGACTGAAATACTCTATTGGTCTTGTGCTAAGTACGTACATATTATGCTAAACGCATTGGGGTTTGTTTGGGTAAATAAAAATAAATATTTGCAGCAAATATAAAGCTAAAAGTTAGATATATTTTAAACTTACAAGTGTTTTTCCCAAAAGGATGCCTATCTTGGGAATCATCTAATTGTTGGAGGGTATTTTAGGAAAAAATAACGAGCAAAACAGTTCCTCAAGAGGTTCTTACAGCTTGTTTGTGAAAAATGGACTTGTAGACTCTCTTCATTGCTAAAAAGATGTAAGCCCCTTAATGTGTAAGCCCACGATTCCTTAAACCCCAGGCCATCAAGTTGGTTTTACCGTGCGTCTTGTCGTATGTTCTTAGTCTCTTCTCCTTTATAAAGCTTTCACCTTGGAGTCGGTGAAGTTTCTGGTATGCTGCACATGTGCCAAAATCTTCATCTTTCCATTTTTCCAGTGCTACATGTAGTTTTTATGATGCAATCCTAGCTGGCACTCTGCTCATGCTCATCAATAGTGACAATATCAGTTGACTAGCAATGAAAAATATTTCTTTCTTCAGTTTAGGTAAATAATTTCACTAGTTGTGCAGGTTTGCCATACCATAATATATCTGACTGAGGGCTCACACTTTGATACTCAAGTGCTGAAGAATTTTCGAGTGTTACAAGCTGCAAAAAACACTATGGCTTCCTTTGTGAAGTCCCATGTTTCTCCAATGCTGACCTCTAAGCCTGCGTCTCTGCCAACCCAATCTGTTCAAACAAGCTCCTCCAGTGCTTCTCCTCCAGCAAGGGGTAGCAATGTCACAGGTCGTCAGGTTTCAGCCATTTCACTGATGTCAGGCTCAGGATCATACCCCTCTTTGTTTCCAGGTCAGTGTTCACCTGCGGTTCTTTTTGTTTTTCTTGACGACTACTCAGATTGCATTGTCACTGGGCAGCATGGGATGGACCCAGGAGATGTCTCTTCATTGGATCAACCTTCTATTTTAAGTGGTTTATCTAAGTCAAGTTTTCCTGCAATTGGATCTAGTTCTGTTGTAATGTTAGCTCGATCTGGAAGTAAAACCGATGGCAGTTTTAGGAAGAAACTACAGTCATCTCTTGAGGCACAGGTTCGGTTTTTGATTAAGAAATGTCGTACACTAGTGGGAAATGACATGAGCCATCCTGGGACAAGAGGTGGGACCAATATGAGTTCCTCTCCCCTGTTCACACTTGATGCTTCAAGGGCTGTTGTGCTGTTAGACAGATCAGTAAACCACAAGGTTGAATCTTTAGAAATTTCTATGGGTATTGTTGATGGAATTATCAATGGAAATGCAACTTCAGATATGCTTCTGGTTGAAAACAATTGCCAGAACTCAAGTAAAGAGGATATTCAGTCTATAAAGGACTATATTTTCAGGCAGTGCGACTCATTTAGGGGGAGAGGGGGTATGGCTGCGAATGCCAATAGTGGTTCTTCTTCTGGGGTGGGTATGGTAGCTGTTGCTGCAGCTGCTGCAGCTGCTTCAGCTGCATCTGGCAAGACCTACAGTGCTCCTGAACTACCTGATTTGCAAAACTGGTTGTCATCCAGTGAACTTATTCTTAATGTGCTACTGAATGCAAAAAGATTTTTAGGTCAAAATCCAGATAGCAGCAGATCATTTAAACAAAATGGTCATCTCCTTGAGGTTGAAGGGATTGCACCAGTAGGCACTGATGCTCTAGGAGGTACTGTAGCTTGCTTGGCAAGGGGTAGAGGACTGAATATGAAGTTTTCAATGATATGGTGCCAGAGAGCACTTCCTGATGCTAAGGAAATTTATTTGAAAGATTTGCCTGCCTGTTATTCCACCAGCCATCATGAGGCACAGCTAGGGAAAGCTTTACGTGCTTTCAGATCGATGGTGAAGGGACCAGCTGTGCAAGAATTTGTGAAAAGGCTGGAAAATGAATGCAATTTGATATGGAAGTCTGGGAGACAACTCTGCGATGTCATTAGTCTGACAGGGAAACCATGTGTGCACCAAAGGCACAACACTGGATGCTCTCCAAGTGTTTCTAAGCCACATTCCAGTGGGTTTGTTTTCCTTCATTCATGTGCTTGTGGACGTTCACGACGACTTCGGGAGGATCCTTTTGATTTTGAGAGTGCGAATATTACTTTCAACACATTCAAGTGTGATCAAGTCCTTCCTTCTCTTCAACGGCCAAAAGCTGCAAACAGTGCAGGACCTGTCCTTGCATCCTCATGGAGTCTGGTTCGTCTCGGAAATGCATGGTATTATGATGCTTCTAAAGGAGTACTTCAAAGTGGATTCTGCTCCACACAGAAATTCCTGTTCCAATGGAAGATTCCTCTTCAAAAACCCAGCAAAGTGGATAGTTCATCTACACATGTAACTTGGAAGGAACTTTCAGCGGGTTTGCCTGCCAATCCAAAGTTGGGAAATGTTGCAGATGAATCAAAGAATACGAGCCCGTCTCAGTTAGTCTCAAGTCAAGTTGGCTTTGAAAGACCGGAAAACCAGAGAAAGCCAGTAGAGAAAAATTCTACCAGTCCAAAGATAAGTTTTGGTAGTGGCCTTCCACCTTTTTTCATGAAAAGACCCTTCTCAGAGGTGGTTGCTGGTTCATTAGCTGTTGATTCAGCATTTCCTCCTCTACAGCAGAAACAGGAGACAGCAATGGGTTTAGAAAAGGGTGTTAAGCAAAGGGATGCTGGAGATCAAATTGAGCATCAAATATATCTGACAGGCGACCACCAACATCCTTCAAAATCTCATGCAAATACTCGTAAGGAAAACACAGATGGGAATGTTACCAGCAAACCAGATGGTGACCCTTTTTTGCAGATAGGGAGCAATGTAGTGCCTGTGAGCGTGAATGGGCTTGCAAATGCAAAGTCGAATTTCTCTTTGAAGCATGCTGTAGTGTATGTGGGATTTGAGCATGAATGCCCCCACGGACACAGGTTTCTATTGTCACCGATGCATCTGAATGAGCTTGGCCCTTTGTATTCCTTAGACGAAGAATCTCATAGCAATTCTAAGGAGACTTCTAATAAGAAAGTTGAAGAGTTGAACTTGAGTAAGAATCACAGCCATGAAAACGTGAGAATGATGGATCAGTCACATGAGAAAATAATCACTAGTAAGCAGCATAAAGGTGATAAAAGATTGTTCTCCAGATTGGAAGTGCGAAATCAATCTACTGCTGAGCTTGAGGGAGGCCCTCATTTTCCTCTACTTGATAGTGATGAATGTGCAGATTCTCTTTTGAATAGGAACTTGCCAATATACATGAACTGTCCACACTGCAAGGTGTCTAGGAATAAGGAGCATTCCCATAAGTTTGCAAATTCGGTGTCACAGCTTCAACGAATTTTCCTGGTATTAAAATTTTCATAAATCCTAAGATAATTATGTCCTTAGGATGGATCACTGTTCCTAATATATCATGTTAATTTGTTCGCTTATTTGTGTCCCCAATTTTTAATTTTTTGAACAGATAATTGTTGCTAATATATTGCATGTGTTTGTGTCTCAAGAATGATTCATAATGTGCTATTTGTTAAGATTTTCTGAACAAAAAATTGATAATCTTAGTGGTTTTCAGGATTTTTGTTTCCTGTTCTTATTTGTCTGGGATGGTTGCTTTTCTTGTTGAGTATCGGAAACATTCCCTTGCCACTTCTTGTAATATCATGAGATAGGCAATTCCAGAAGATGTGATTTAGAGGTACATTGATGTCCTGGATCATGCTTGATGACATATAACAGGAAAGTTCAAGCAATGAAAAACTGACCTAGCACATACTGAAAATTTCTTGCTCTAATAGATTGGTGCTCTGAAAGGATACACCCTCATTTGTTTGGATCTTATGCACACATTATCATCATCATCATTTTCCATTTCCAACTCAAGTGAGGTCAGCCGCATGGATTGTGCTACATCTTACGCGCACAAAAATGATTAAAAAATTGGGTTTCCTAACTGTTTTCCAACTCATTATCTTCTGAAAACCTGCATATCATTTAGTTTGATCTCCATATTGGATCTGTGTGAAACAATCCCTTGAGAATGTATTTTCCTTGATCACCAGGGAGCTTATCAGATTTGGCTCCAAAAGACAAATCATCAGAAGGCAGAATTATAGTATCAGGCCTGATCTTGTCAGTTCACTGTTGACTGCTGACTGCCAATATTGTATTGAATTGCTTCAAGAATCTATTCATCACAAGCTTTCCAGTGAAGATAGCCATGAAACTTTGAACAAAATGTTGAAGTACAATTCTGTCAAATTGAATGTCTTAGATTTGATGTGTCTGAGTGGTACTTCACTAGCTGGAATCTATCTAGGATTCGTTTACAAATTTACTTCTTTCTATGCTGCATGCAGGCACCATGTGTTGCCTGTTTTATTTTATTCCATACTGCATACCTTTAACATTGCAGTCTTGTATTCTGACATTAGGTGACACCTTCATTTCCTGTTGTGCTGGCAACTTGCCCTGTTGTACAGTTTGAGGTATGTTTCATCAGTTGGCTAGTATCCTTTCAATTATTTCTGGCAGACATTTCAGGTATGACCAAATTCGCCTGGGTGCACCTAGCCTTGGTACACTTCGGTGTATTTAACCTATTTTTTTAATCTTTTGAAAATGTTTTTATAAAACTGTTTAACATGTATACCAAGTTTTACTATTTTTGGAGATTTATAGATTTTTTTGGGATTTTTTAAAATTAGTGACATTTTCATAATTCACAAATTACTAAGATTCCATTTATTTAAAAAAATTTCAAAAAATCTACCAATCTCCAAAAAGAGTAAAACTTGATACACATGTTAAATGCACTTAGATTAACAGTTGTATGAAAATTTTTTTAGAAAATGGAATTGTGCACCCGGGTGCATCGAAGCTAAATGCACTCAGGCACACAATATCAGAACTCCAGACGTTTTCATTCTTTCTCTTGTTGTTCAATGAGCATTTTTTTTAGAACTTCTAATATTTTTAACATTTTTTTTTTAAAAGTTTTTCTTTGCTATTGATTCCTTTTTTTGATATATAATATATGGAGATAAAATTCCTCTTCTTCTCTTCTTCTTTTGTAATTTCTATTGTTGTCTTTCCATTCCCAGCATCAGCTGTCTCATGGTAAATTTCCATTCCATTTTTCTGGGTGCACATTACTGCCAACTTTATTATAGTGGATACCAATGAAATTGTGCATCAATGCTTCATTCATCATGCTGAGAAGTTTGTCTTCTTGTTTTGTGTATTTGTAGGACACATGCCTACCTATATCTGTTCCTGATCGTGAGCATCAGTCACAATTCAGCCCTGGCCATCAAATAATCCTGCCTCCAGAGAGCTTCTTGAGCTTTAGGCTTCCATTTGTCTATGGTGTGCAACTACAGGACAGAAATCTTCATCCACTCAACCACGTTGAACATCAACCAGAACTAACTGCCTGGATTATGAGAGGAACAACACTGCAGCTTATGTCAATAGGAAGTAACTTTGATGAAGAATTTTGCATATAGATGAAAGATAATATTTTGAACTTTTGGACTTAAATTGGTACAACTTGGACACCAGTGTTGGCCTCATCAAGCCTGCCAATCATGTAAGTCCACTTCTGTTTCACTCTGTTACTTGTACATTCATGGCATTATATTTTTACAAGTTGACAAGACAAACATCTGTGATTTTTCATGCCATTTGAAAATTTCTTTTGTCCAGAGGTTCCTAAGCAGCTTCCTTTATGAATGCTAATTTTATTTTACTGTGCTTGGGGGCAAAAGAAATTTCTTTTCCTAGTTTTTACTGCTTAATATCACAAGGTGCGATTTCCTCATCTCCCTTGCACAACAGATTGAATCTAGTCTCTTTGGGAATGGGAAAAGAGGTGGACAAAAGGGATTTGGAGAACTGGAGATAAAGAGAGGGATGGATATAACGTGACAGCCATCATTAGGAAAAAAAATGAATCAAAATAATATTAGTAGTTTTTGTTGAAAAATGGGGAATAATGATTGAAAACATAGGTAATAATGAGGAAATATAGGTTCATAAGTTAGATGTTAAACACATTAAAAGGGGTGGACAAGGGTGGCCTCAAATGGGGTCTAAAGGGCCTATGCGAGTGTTTGACATTGAAGCCCAGCTTGTTTGCACATTATTGACCATGTTTACTTGTTTTCTTTGCAAGCTGTCGTGTTTGAATTAAAGGGAAGCACTTCAATAATGCATGATGTATCAAAGTTACTTTTTACATTTGTCATTTTTGGCTCCTAGGTGAATATTACGAATATAGCCAGGAACCAGAAATATCCCAGTCAAAGATTCATGTTGATCAAAAAGGAAAAATAGTTTGAGAATGAATTTTAACATGTCAAAATTATTTATTTGTTAAAAACACCCTAAAAGTTTAAATTAAAGATCAAGTCATCGAAAGTGTTCATTCCACCTAAACTAGTGCTCATATATAATTTTATAATATTCTAATACTATATTTAATGGATTCAAGTGAATGTTGAAATTTGTCTGCATTTTCTTTACATTTTTTAAAGGTGTGGTCTACATAGGATTACATTGAGATGATTCTTGATATCCTGGTTTAAATAAATGGTATTGAATATAATCAATGGATTGGATTCTATATATTCACTAATATGGGGGTCAAACACTACAAATGTATTGATTCATTTTCCTACATCATACATCGCTAAAATGCTTCCCTTCCTATAACTAGTTGGACAAAGGGGGTCGTCCAACTGGTTACTTTTTTATCAATTAAAAAAGTTTTTGTTTTATTAAAAACCATCCATAATATAAATGTATATACCTATGATGCCAAGAATCACTTTGAGTGAAAACCTACATGTATAGATATGAGAAATGATTCACTAGTACATGTACCACCTTAACTTATGATGAAAATCAATTAAATGGGGCCCACATTGATGAATATAAAAATCTAACTTGTTAAATTGTTTAACATCATTCTTTTTACAATGGTACCAAAAATAGTTTTGATCAAGGCTTTGGGTGGGTCATAATTGCTTAAAGATTTGTATAAAATATGGAAACACTTACATCCATTTATAGATGCATTAGAATATTATATTACTTTATAAAGTCCTTCATCTACATAGGCAATGATGCTTTAAGTAGTTTCGGTGTTGAATTAATATCTTTGAAAGTGATATATAAATCAACCAATTTTATGATGTTGATTTTCCACCTATGTAAAACGGAGCCCATGCGAGAATTCAATTTGGATGAAATTTTGTTTCCTAGTTAAACAAATAATTCTAAATTCAATGGGTGGATTGGATTTTGATACTGTAGTGGGACATGTACCACTTGATCATTGAGTAATGTTTCAATGCATTAGGGTGCAAAACTCCATTTTAGAAATATTTTTAAAAAACTTTTTTATAAAACTGTTAATCTAGGTGTATTTATTCTATAAACAAAAATTTACCATTTTTACAGATGTGTATATATATTTTTTGATTTTTTTGAAATAGGGGATGTTTTAGTCATTTTTAAATGGCTACAATATCCCTATTTTTAAAAAATAAAAAATATATTTATACATCTAAAAAAAGGGTAAAACTTAATGCATAAGTTAAATATACCTAGGTTAAAAATTTTGTAAAAAGATATTAAAAAAAAAGGGTTTTGAACCCGATGCATTGAAACATTACTCCTGGATGATTTGCCTATGAATATTTAATATAAATTGGGAGTGAATATGAAATGGTTAAAATTTTCAAATTTGGAAATAAATATACAGTATATTAAAGTTTTGGAAATGTGTGAATTTTTGCATTGCAACGAAATGAATATTTTAAATGGTGTAGATGTTAAAAATAATAAAAATAAAATAAAAAAGCAACCAGTTGGACAGCCCTTTTACCTAACCAGTTGTTTTAATGAGTCCCCTGGCACCATTAGTCCTGGCCTTCTTGTGAACATAATTTGGTGGCTTACAGCTTCCTCAACGTCTCCTCTCTTCCTCTCTCTCTACCTCTTTTGTGAGAAAATCCACAGAGCATAAATTTCCGCTCTCGTCACAATCATCATCATCATCATCACCATCATGATGTCTTGCTCTCTTCCTCTTCTCCAAGGAAATCCACATAGCACAATTTCTGTGCTTGTCAATGCTGTTTTTGCCTATATATTCTATTCGGTGGCGAAAAAAAAAAGTGCCGTCAATGCTGTTGTTGCCTATATCTTCTTGCTGATAAAAAGGGGAAAAATGAAACATTAGCAGTATATAGAACAATGATTAAAAAATTTGACCGCAGAAGTTCCATTACTCCTATATTTTTGGACCTTCTGAATCCAATAGAAGACTTTGACCGTTTGAAGCCTAGATGAATGTCTCCTCTCTCCCTCTCTCTACCTCTTTGGTGAGAAAATCCATCTAGCTCAAATTTCTGCTCTTGTCACAATCATCATCACCATCACCATGATGATGTCTTCCTCTCTTCCTCTTCTGTGAGGTGAGAAAACCCAGATAGCTTGCAGGTGGGCACAATTTTTGCACTTGTCAACGCTGTTGTTGCCTATATCTTCTTGCTGATAAGAAGGGGGAAAAAAATGAAGCACTAGCAGTAAGTAGAAAATTGATTAAAAAATTTGACCACAGAAGTTCCATTACTCCTATATTTTTGGACCTTCTCAATCCAATAGAAGACTTTGATCATTTGAAGCCTAGATGATTTGGTATGCCTTGAAAGATACATAAATAGGGGTTTGTTCCCTTAATTCCTAACAATTGGATTTCAGATGATGATCTGTGGTTACAACTTTGTTAACATCTTGATTTACTAAGCTGGAAGGCTAAGGATGTAGAAGAATTGAAGTTCTGGGTAAGAAGTTGCACATGTTAAGATGGTTTTCCATCCAAATTTTAAGATCGTAGCACTTTTTAATCTACTTTCTGGGTTCTGTGAACTCACGTGTTGTCTTTTGCTATCACTCAGGCTTTCTTTTCTTTGTAGGAATTTTATGTATCTGAAGATTTCTTTTTGCAAATTGTGGATGTATAAGCTACTTATTTGTTTCTGAGAGCTTCTTCTCTGTAATTATGTGACTTTTATGATGAAGATTTTTTGTCTCACATGTGATTGATCTTAGGAAAGTGACTCATGCGCCTGAAATCAATATTTGAGTTGCTTGGATCTAAGGATTCACAGAAATGGATAGCTAAACTTCAAGGCTCTATTTAGTAAGATGACAGACATGGATTAGGATTTTTTTGTCAAATGCAATCATGCCCAACAACTGATTCAGTTGGGAGTTGATTCTAGTGTGGATCATGAGCAGTGGTGAATGTGGCTGGGTAGAAATTGCCCATGATAGAATAGAGGAATTGTATGGCTGACCACAGTTAAATGTGGTGGAACACTGAAGCTTGTATGGCCAGTGGTGATGCATGTCTCTGGTTATAACATTCTCATTCTCTGTTCTATTGCACATACAAAATCTTCTAATGAAGTTGTTTGCCATATCTATAATGCAGTTTGAATATTGATTATGCAAATTGTGTATTTTGGTGACTGTTTTCCTCTTTTCATTATTTATTTTTTTTGGGTGCTAATTTTTGCAGGGAAGCATTGTGGTGCTAGCCATAGCAACTGAGCAAAGTGGTGTTCCTTGTCTATTGTCACAGTTGGCATATGAAAAGTGCCTGCCCATCCTTGTTGCTTACGACTGTTTGAATTTTAGAGAATCCTGCTATCTGGCTAGTTGTCTGGGTGAGTTTAATCATTCTTCCAGTTTCATGTCTACTTGAGAAGATAAGAGTGGCAGCCTTCTCTTGTGCAGCTGTATGTTTTTGCATGCTAAATATTGTATGTTGGCCCTGGTCTCAGCATGCTTGTAAGCCTCAGCCAGACACGCATTGGCACTGCCCTTCATCCTTGTTATCCCATTTAGCCAAGCCTACATTGTGGACTCAAGTTGCCAGGTATCTTCTAGTCAACCTTTATTTTATCTATGGATTGTTTGTGGACCAAGGCTTTTCAGATGTCATTGCCGCAGTTATGGATGAAAGCTGCATTGAATAGGATCTATTTCGAACTTTGTTTGTCATAATCTTTGAAAGAATGCATGTTGGGAGGGCACCAAAGAACGCAGTTCACATGATGTCTTTATAAGCTGCTCAGTTTGGCAACATCAGGTCGCATACGTGTATTCTGATTCCATTTAATGGTTTCTTCTCGCATCAGGAAGCAAATGATGTTGCCTTTTTAGCCCCATCAAACAGGTTAAACCGAAGGGTGATGTATGATGTTGGTATCTCTGGTCTTCAACGACCAGTTCTTGTCATGGCACGACCGCTGTTGTTTGTCGGTATGTCACTTCTTTCTTAAGCTGATCTTTTGGAGCCCATGCTTTTACTTATCGAGCCCCCACGAGATCATTTTCACCTTTCAAGAGTCAATTGAGGATTCGCATTTCATTGTTAGATATTGATTTATTTGAGCCTTTATCCCTTGCAGGACTGCCACTCTGTCATATTGAATATATTCCCCGAATTCCCTCTTGACGACATTGCTACTGTTTCTGAATGGCGATCGAGTTTCTGAGCAGGGAAAGAACCCACGATGGAGCTGGCAGATCATCGATAATCAGGCTAATGCTGATCTGTTGAAGATCCTTACCCATCAGCGGCTCACCTCTGTTACTGTTGCAGATGATTCTTTAGTGGAACCAGTTAAACAATGCAACATCGAGCTTATTTTATTTTATTTTATTTTTCAAATTTGTTTGTTACTCTGTTTTAAAAAAATCCAATCCATGCATCGTATCATTCACTAAATAATTTATGTTATTAAAAATTTGTCATATTTTTTATGGGAAGAAAGTTCATCTTATTGGGTATTCAAGTAATTCATAGAAAAATCGAAGTCATAGAACTGCTAGAAAACTTCAATTAAATTTTTTTGAAATATGTGTAGGCTTAACGAGTAATTAGTATGCTGTTTGGCTTGAATTTGATTGAGACATTATTGATTAGAGTGCAATTTGGGTTACCAAAATTAACTGGCTTAATAATTTGATATGTTGCACCATTGTGTGCATTCCTTTCATTAAATTGTCTGATTATCATGCCATGAATTTTGAAACAAATAGATTCCTCAACTCCTTGGTCATCACCATGCT
>JAXCLR010000063.1:15173492-15187987 GCA_035584095.1 Annona squamosa | reverse complement strand
TGTGTCATGAATAATCATGTTAATAATCATAATTTAATTTATGGAGACTAAAATATAATTATGAAATTAAGGTGAAAATGATAGAAAATTCATAACTCAACGCCTATACGGCAGATTCAAGTGAAATTTGAGATGAAAGTTGATGATGATAGGCTTGGTGTTATGGAATTATTGGATTCTAAAATCCTTAATAGAATTAGATTAATGATTTATTGATCACATCTCAATTTTAACCGTTAACTTGAAACGGCTATAACTTGAGCTAGGAAAATTGAATTGAAATGAAATTTGAAATGGTTGAATGAAATTATAAGATTAACATTTTGGAAGGTTTGAAAAAAGCAAATCATGTTGGGAAAAGATATGAAAATGGGCAGCAACAAGGGATGTGATTTCTAAGCAGGTGGACGGTTGTGATTAAAATAGATTTTTGATTTTTCAAAAAAGGTAAAAAGTGAATTTACTTGGTTGTGAGTTCACCAGCACATAAGTAGAGATAAGCATGCATTCAATGGCTGTGGAAAATGTAGCAACAAGTGGGGCCCATAGCTAGAAATTCCAACTCTATAAGGGGATGCTTGGTCATATGGAAATGAGATGTTGGAAAATATTTTTCTAAGTGTTGAAACTTGAACCCAAAGCAGCAGTTCATGTTTTAGCTCTAGCCCAACCAAAAAGGAAGAAAAAAGAAGGAAAAATAAAGGGAAGAAGGAGGAATCGTCCATTTAATCAAGTAAGTATATGATTATTTTGAGTTTATGCTTTAAATCTGGAAGCTATATGATATTATAAACTAAAATATGAATGGAATAGTAAATAGATGAATTATAGCATAAAATTTTTTGGGAAGAATCATGATGGGGTGATTAACGAAAGATTCAATTTTTAGCTTAAAAGGATAAGCTAGTTGCAAAATAAAAATTTGAGAAAATTAACCTAAACAGGGTTGTACATTTGGCAAGATCAGCTACACCAAAGGATTTTTAATAATTTTGATAAAAGGAATTTTGGGCTGAAATGTTTTCAAGATATATAATACATAACTAATAAAATAAAAATTAGTTTTTGATGGGTATAAAAATATCCCATAATTAACGTGATTTAGGTTGTCTGGAAATGGATGTTGCTGTCTAGCAAGGTAAAAATACCAAAATAAATATAAATACTTAATTTTTTGTGCTGAAAATATTTATTTTGGTTAAATAATGTAGTTATTAAAGTATGGTAGAAATTTTAGATCAAAAATACTTGATTTGATACTAATTCAAGATTTTGAGATTTCAATACGCCTAATTTCAGCATATGTGGATGGTTGGAGAAAAAAATCAAAATAAAATATGAAACCAATGTAGAAATGATCTAAATTGATATATATATATATGTTAATACCCTAAATTTGGTTTAGGAAAAGTTGGATTAATTGCTGAAAATTCAGATTTATAAATCTGCGTGGGGTTATGTGTCAAAAGACACGTTAAACGGGTGAAAAATGGGTTCCAAGTTGCTATTTTGGAAACCTATGATTAGTGGATTTAAATTTTATAAAAATTCCCTAAGTACAGTGGTAATTAAGGATAATTATTATGCTGAAATGTGTATTAAATTGCTGACTTGGAAAATTTTATGAAATGCCTCATATATGTGTTATTAAATGGCTATATGTGAAAGGATAGACATGCATAAGTGGTAAATGACCTACGTAATTTGGTTTTGTGCAAAAATGCATGAAAGTATGATAAATTTTATGAATATATTGCTGTTTAGAATGTCGTGATGTTAATCTCAAATTTTAGGATTAATTAATGAGGCATAAGGTAACGACATGTGCTTAAAATGAGTACTGATGTGTGAATTTTGGAAAATGAGTGAAAAATAGTTTAAGGAAGATAATGAGCTATTAAATGATAACTATTGAATTATTATTATGTGATTGAATGATTACCCTACTTAAGGGACTAAATGATTACCCTCATGTAGTGCACAAGTATATGCTATATGAGCATAACGACTTAAGAAGTCAAAGGAATTATGTATGTTAAAGGAAATGGGTTGGAAAACTGAGGTGAATACAAGCAAAGGAAATATATGAATGTTATATAATTCTTATATGTATAGACAAAGGCAAAGGGATAAGCGAAACAGAAAGCTAAGCAAGTGAAGTAAGCAAGCAGCTTTCTAAATAATTTTGGTTTTCATTACAAGGTATTTAAGGATGGTTATTCCTTGTCTATATGCGTGTTGAAATGTTTATTTCTATTAAAATAATTGATTGCTTATTGTTTCATAATTATTCATGAAAAGTAATGAAGTATGGATTTGAAACGATGTTTCAAAGGGATGGTGCAAAAAATTCTCTACATAAGAATGACAAGTTCCATGTGTAAGGGGGTATATAATGTCAGGGTGACTAAAAGTCATGCATGGAATGGAAATCAAGTAGGCTAGTTGAGGTAGTAAGTGGACAAGGAGTCCCCCTTGACATCGCCAAGTTGGAAAGGACCGGCGAGGTAGGCTAGTCGAGGTAGTAAGTGGACAGGAAGTCTCCCTTGACGTTGCCAAGTTGGTAGGTCTGACACCAAGGATGGAAAGGAACATGTCACGAAAGAGGGTTCCCCGAGCTAGCGTACCGTCATATGAAGGATAACGTCATTAATGGAAATGATGAATTTGCACATCCAATGTTTATGAAGTGTTTATGAAAGATGTTTGAATATTTTATGAAAAGGTTTTTACTCCAAAGGTAGTTGATAACTTGATAAGTGTCTCTACTGAAGGGAGAAAAATGCTTTTAAATAAATATACCATCAAAATAAATTGCCTGCAAAATATAAGCTTGATTATTGAGTTTCGACTCACGTTTTCGTTTTCCAAACCCAGTGACAAGTGAAAGAAGAGACCTAGCAAAGGAGCAAGAGCTATCCATTGAAGAAATGGGAAAAACGTTATAAGTTTTATGTTGTGAAAAACTTATGTCATATGATTGTAAATATTTTGATGTCTTATGTTGACAACTTTGGATGATACATGTAGTGATATCTAATTTATAAGATGTTTTGAAATATATTATCAAAATTATGTCTAGTAATGACATTATTGGATGAAAATGACTCAGATATGCATAAAATGAACATATGAGGAATTAAACTCCTATGAAAAGATATTTAATTGGATAAATATCCGTTAAAATCTATCGTGTGACAGGGTAACAATCCTGATCATGTTTACCAATCGAACGATCTTGAGATAAGGTTGTGACGTTTGGGCCGAGGCATCACAAATCCATTATAAATAACTTTTATTATCTACTACAAGTTTATTACAACTCAAAAATATTTATTAAATTGAAAGAAAACAACTTAATTTAATCTCCTCTTTTCCTCTTTCGCTTTATTGGACACTCTTTAAACCTATGCCTAGGGGCCCTACAAATATTGCAAGCAATCTCATGTGGGCAGTTCTTTGCTTAATGTCCAAGCTACAGATATCTAAAATAAGTGTTTGGCGATAGCACACATACTTTCCTCCATGCCTAAGCTTGCACTTAGCATATGGTGGTAGCTTCCTCAAATTGGATGAGACTTTCTAAGATGTAGGCTTCTTTGAGGGCATAGTATGTGTCGATGGAGGAGATGGCTGGAGAGGCACATTTGGAACAAACATGTGAAATACAGGACATTTTGAGGCAATAAATATAAATTAGAAATTTTATGATTATTAATTACATGCATTGAGTTAAATGAATGAGATTAGGGCAAATGATTAAGCAAGATGATTAAATTAATCATTCTTGCTCAATTTGGATTTGTGTACACAAAAAGACAAATATGGTGTAGGAAATGATGAGTTGGCATGTTTATTGAATTCCATTATCCATGTTATTTTGTTAATAATTATTGGGTAAGTTAGGTTATTGCTTGATAAATTTCTAACTTGAAGTGTATAAAATGGATTAGCATGAAATTTGGAGGTAAACACGTGTTAACGTGCCCTACCTAATGAATGGTGGGGATTATGATAATTATGATTAAAATATTGTAATAATAATTAAATTTCAAGAAATTGTATGAAATATTTTCAAATGCTTATATCTTAGTCTAGGATGATCATTTTGAGATAAAATTTTTTATGGATGGTTAAAACAAGGTGTTTTACAATATGGATTGATTTGATTAAGTCAAATCTCATTGAAAAATACTAAACCGCATATGGTTAAATACCATTGACTTTTTACTTTCAAAAAGTGACTTATAATTAATGAAAAGTTAGAGCAATTAATGGCTCAATGTGAGGTGTCTTATGGAGGTAATTTTTGAAAATTTTTTAATTAATAAAAAATGCAACAATATTAATGGGTGTTAATTAGCGGGAAATTGGGCAGCTCTTCACGTTGAAAAAAAAGAAGGGCAGTTGACACATGGACATAATTACATCGGAATGGGTGCAAATTTTGGACTAGCTATATAGAAAAATGTTATAACAACAATATATGGGTGAAAATGTGACAACATATATTGAGATAAAGATTGTAAAATTTAAGCATGAAAATGAGGTGAAAATTAGGAATTAATTGTAGCAATATAAAAAGGGCAAAAGGGGGCAATTTGGACATTCTTTGGACAACAACATTTGGGAGAAAAAGAATTTTTTCAACAAGGATGTCCAGCCAAGGGGAAGAAAGGAAGAGAAAAAGAGGAGGAGAAGAAGAAAATTTAGCAAGGGCAAGGAGGGGACAACAACATACAAGTAGGTGGCCTATGCATGCTTTGATTTTCATAATTAAGATATTTTTCTTACTCAAGTGATGCCTCATAATTTGGTTCAATTATGAATATTAAATGGGTGGTTTACACAAGCCATGATATGTTCAATAAACGTCAAGAGAAGAAAAGGAGGAGAAGAAGAAAATTCAGCAAGGGCAAGGAGGGGACAATAACATTACAAGTAGGTGGCCTATGCTTGCTTTGATTTTCATAATTAAGATATTTTTCGTACTCAAGTGATGCCTCACAATTTGGTTCAATTATGAATGTTAAATGGGTGGTTTACACCGCCCATGATATGTTCAATAAATGTCAAATGATTAGGAAGCTTCAATTCAAGTATTAAGGAAGTGATAAGAATGACTTATGGCCGCATTTAATAAGGTAACCATGCTAAAAATAAATTAATTTCATAAATATATATCTGTTATGGACGTTGATTATATATTGAATTGTTGAGTTGTTGTTGGTGATTAATTGATGTAATTCCGAGCTTACATAATGGTCCCTCGTTGGGCTGAATAATAGGTTGGTAACTTGGTAAATTTTTATTCATTCTAGTCTAGAATGATGCTTGATTTAATAAGGATGTATATAGATAATTATATGTATGAAATAAATCACCTATGGGGCAATTAAGGGACTCCCAAACTCTTTAGGGTGAAAATAAAATTCTGTTTTATACATATGTGTTGATGGTGACATCCAACTGATTACCCCTGAATTAATTGACCAATTGCTTGGTTATTACCTTATTTAATGTGTAAATGAATGTCCAAACTAAGTAAGATTTGAGAGAAAATTTTTATTTAATGCTAATTTGACCATTATATGATATATGGGTAACTGAAGGATGCAATTAAAGGGTATTGATGACAAGGGTAATGGTCGATTATAGTATTGCATGTATACTTAGCTAAGATGCAAATATAAAAAAAAAAAGATAATAAAATGAGAAAGTATGGGGCTGTTTTAAGTAAAGTTATAAATTTCAGAAATTTTGGAATTGAAATTAATAACCCTAACTTATAAATAAATGCCTTGAATGAATACCCAAGGTTGGAACATTAAGTATGGGTGTTGAATGATAAAAGTGAAGTGTTAAATTTCAATATGTGGAGTTTAAACTTAAGTGTTATAAATGAAATTGAAAAATTGACCCTAAACAAGGGTATCAAAATGAAAATAATGGATAACGATAGGAATCATAATTCACACCAATGGTGGATTTGAAAAGATGGCACCAAACTTGAAGAAAAGAGTGGTTTAAGGTTAGTCTGATATAAACTCATTTGGGTTGGAAAACCCTAAGTCATGTAAGCCTTTGTAATTTTATGCATATGGATAAGATATTATTTTCACTTATCGAGGCAAAGGCAAGGAGAAGGTGAAAGAAAAGAGTTGAAGCTAAAACAATAAACAAGCGAAACCTTTGAAAAGTTGTTTTTTCAAATGTTGAAAATAAATTGTAACCTGCTTTATGTAAATGCTGTTGAAATTATTTAAGGATGGTCACTCTTATAACTCTTGCAAATTGACTTGAATATTTTCTTAGTTAAAATTGTGTTGAAAATAATTATTCAATTCATCTATCCTGCGAAAGCATGCTAGCATGTCTATGATTATAGTGCACAAGGAACTAGGTCAACTTTAGAGGTGTAAGCGGACCAGTTGTCCCTTTTTAATGTGACCAAGTCGCTAACATAGGCCAATGGCTAGCGGCGCCCTCCTTGAAATGAGAGCAGGATAATGCAATGGTCACTTGACTAGTGTATCATCACTAGGATATTCATATCATGTTGATAATGATGCATTGACACTATTTATGAAATGCCCATATTGGGAATGAATTTGGTTACTTGAAAATATTTATATGAAAAATTTGCCTTAAAATGATAATGCTTGCTTATTGAGTTAGTATTCACTTTTTATTTTTCCTACACTAGATAGGTACAAGAAAGACTCCAGAGGTAATGAACAGGTTTAACTGAGGAATTATGGTTCTCGTATTACTTTGTATGCATTTGCATGAATCGTTAAATCCTTTGAAAGTGATATTTGTGGGTCCGATAACCTTTCATGTAAATGAACATATTCGATGTGATATATGTGATTTGGAATGACTACAACATGAAAGGATTGAGTGGTTATTGTATGAATATGATTTGATAAGAACAATGTAAAATTTTATTATGTATAATCGGAATGATGTGTTGGTATTAGTTGATGGGAATAAAATATTAGTGCATGTTGATAGTTAATGTGGACGAATTTCAGATTATAAATGAACATATGCCATGATATAAAATTTTTTTTTGCAATGAATCATCAATGTACGTTTATAGTAAAATAACCCACATTGTGATTAGGGCAATAATCTTGCTCATATTTACCAATCAATAAATGATCCCGGAGTAAGGTTCCATCAACTCAAGTTGTGGTGTCAGAAGACGTTTATTGAGATGGAGGATTTGGCTTTGGGGTTGATAAGCTAAACCCACAATGGGTCCCATGTAGTTCCTTTAGAACCCTCTTTGTTAGTTGACTCAAAATTATCATCCAATTCATTATAGGCCTAAGCATCTTGCTCGCCATTTATTTGTATCGCTTCTTAGGAACAGGTTGTGAGATAGTTGCCTCCTTCCTCACTACTCTAAAATCTCAGGGGAAACATCAGCAGGCTTCTTAGGAGGGGATGTTTGAGTCTCTGTAAGTGGTTTTTATAATGTTGCCAACTTTGCCCTTAGAAAGGCCAACTTTGCATCCTATGATATCTATTTCTCTTGCATCTTTAACATCATGGATGCTAACTTGGTTACTACCCCCGTTGAGGTCTCAAAGTTTTGACACATCTCTTATTGGACAGCCTCTTGAGATCGGAGTAGCTCGAATTTAATTGCTTCCTATGCTAACCTCGACTCTTTTAGGTCCTCCCTTGTTAGATTCAACTTCTTAGCATTGGTTGGTGCCCTCTTAGCATGTGCCTGTGCTGCTCCAAGTTGACCATTAGTTGGTGCTTTTACCTTCTCTGAATTTCTCTTAGAGAAACTCGTTCCAAATGTCATCTCTTTATTCATGAAAAAAGTGAATGTCAGTTTAACCACCATTTTCAACATTAAAAAGGAAAAGTGAAATTGAAATTACTCTTAACATGTTCCCATGTCCTCTGGTTTATTCATATCTATATTTGCTATGATACCATCTATAATGGCCTGAACTAAAAATTAAAGTTTTTGCCTTAATTTTTGGTCTAAGTTGTTTAAAACTCTAGGATCTTTCCATACATTGAATAAAATCATCTTAAGGAGGTAACCAAACTTGGAGTAGTACATCCAAGCAATAGAGTTATTACAACTAGGCCCACATCAATAAAAATATTTACATTCAAGTCAAGCCATTTATTACATAAAATAAATGAAAAATTAGAAAAATTCATCATGCCACCACCATCACATTGGCTACCATCCACTGGATCATCTGAGAGTCAAGGAAAAAATATAAGCTCACAAGAACTTAGTAAGTGAGATAATGTCATGCAATTAAGATCATAAGAATATGTCGTCTTCTCTCAATTGCTTAATTCTTTAAGTCTCTAGTACATCTTATATGTTAATATCATTTCTAGAATTACTCAATTTTAAGTTTGGGGACTACCCTAAAGATTTAGAACCTTAAATCCCTTAATATACTCCTCTATTCCCAAAATTCAAACTTTTAGGCCTCATTTGGCTACTTTAGCCCTTTTGTTGAACTCAGAAGGTTCAAATCCATAGGAAATGACCTCTGGATCACTCAAATCGGACCTTTAGAGCTCAATTTACATCAACTTAAAGATAGACAAACCAAATGGTGCCACGTGTCCCTCGCTCCTAGCAACTTGGGCTCGCTACCGATGATCCTACCTAACTGGGCTTCTTGGTGGGCCACACTCTAGGTTTAACCACCTGGGCTTCTACTAGAGTTTCAACTTTGGGCTTTAAGCCTTAGGATGGCTAACTGGATCCTCCTCCTCGGGCTCATCGCAACAGTTTAGCTCATTTGCTATTAGGCTCAGCCTAGATCTAGCCCAGTCTCAGAAACCCACTTTCAGCTTCTGAAAATTACAAATTCTCTTGCTTTCTTCTGATTGTACAGAAGCTCCATGCAACTCGTGATTTTCAGAAAACTACTAAGCGGAATTGTAAAATGTCCATAAATCTCGAAAATAGGTAGTGACTTCCATTTTTCCCATTCGGTGATTTACATAAGAATTATATAATAATATTTTAATATTGTTTATATATATATATATATCTCCTTTAAATATCTTAAATGCATTAAAAATGCTTTAAAATCCTCCCATCAATAATTTAGCTAACATAATTAATTTTAGATAATTGAAGCATAATATAACATACATAATTATATACATTAATTTATTTCACTCAAAAAAATTATAATTATGTCATTATGCTTTACACCTGCCCAAAATTATTTTTATATTAATAAAACTATCAAATTATTGATAATTCCTCACATAATTGATTTTAATGTTAATAATACATTTCTCAATTAATTATGTGGCGTCCGTAGCAAATTCTCAGCATGATTAACGACCATGAAATCACATATTAGCGTAATTACTAACATAATCACGTGATAAATCCTCACTAAATTATGTCATAATTAAAAACTAAAGAGGCAAAATCCTTCTTATCTTAAATAAGAAAATGAAACAGATCACTTGAATGGATTGGATTAGTTTTTTTCTTTCTCTTGCGGTAGCGTTTCTCGTCTTTTCTTTGGTGTATCCCCATCAACTCCCTAAGCAATTTAATTAAAACCTCGTTGTAACTACCTAGAGGATTCGCTAGAGAAACGATCGCCCATAATCCGAACCAAATTTCAATCTTAAGACCTCCTCTACTAGAGACCAACACTTTAACCACTTAAGCATCTTAAGCTGTTGAGTTAAATACTTATAACATTATATATAACCCAATCTATTGAACCTAAGTGAGCTTAATTAGGTTTGGCCCATTAACACTTCACGATGAAAGGTAGGTTTGGCCCATCTTAAGTCAATGGTCAAGATGCCACATCAGCGGACACATCATCATTTGACTAGTCAAATTTTATTTTTTTCTCCTAATTATTACAATGGCGGTGTAGGTATATTAGCAAAATAGGTGGGTTATTTGTAATTTTTAAAATTATGTGGGAAGACCAGCAATTATTGTCAAACTTTGTGGCTATATTCCTAAAGTAATCCGTTCATTAAATGAAAGCAATGTGCTTAAGTTTGGGCTTGGAAAATGCTAGTTCTTTCCTTTAGACAATGATTTGAGCACTTAACTCTACAAAATTTACCTAAATATTTATTATATTTTTTATTTATTAAATCATTTTAATGTAATAGGTGGTTTTTAAATATTTTCAAAAATAACTTAACTTTTTCAATAGGCAAATGCCTCATATATTGCAACAAGTTTTTTTTTACAACTTATTGAGTCATGAGATGCTTGCGCTCGTATTAGTATGTTTGTGTACTTGTTTCAAAGTATTGAAAAATTTTCACACGATTTCATATAGTTTTATCCTTTATAAAATACTCCCTCAAAGCTTTGTTTATATTTCATACCACCAATGTTTAGTGTCCTCCAAAATTTATTATTTGTGATGTTAAATTGAGGTTAAAGTTCTAAATGATAAAAATGCTTCCAAGGAAATTAAAACCACATTTTTTTCTAATATGTTTGTGTATGCATGTCGTTGTTTTCATTCTCAATTACATCATGGTGCAGGATGTAAAAAGGGGGATTTTCAGAAGGAAATACACATTTTCTTCGATTTTGCAATCATCCTTTATTTTGATGACAGCATAAAAGTGTTCAACTTCTAGTAATCCTATCCATAAAAATCTAATTTTAAAGCCTCCAAGAGGTTTTCGTGGTGGTAACACCTAAGGGGCATAGATGCCTCGTTAGATGTTTAGTTCCTCCCTCCCTGTGGAGTGAGGATATTTTATAATTTTCCCTATTATGGGGATATTTATAGATTTTTTCTTATGTGGTATTGTAATATTAGTTGCCATAATGTATAAATACCAATCACAAAGTATATAATTGTAAAATACACTTTTTATGAATCGATTCAAACATAGACCATCTTGATTTATTCATCATCCTTGGAACCATTTTTAGCTAGAATACTAAATTTTATCTAAATCAAAGATTTGCTTGAACCTCATTTAATAAATATAGGAAATTAATATAATAAATTATTTAATTTATATATCAATTTTAGAGCTATTAATTCAAAACTAAACCATTTAAGATATTCTTTCTTTACAAATGAAAATTTTTATAAATTTTATAATATTTAATGTATTTGTAATTTAATATAAGTGTATTTAATTATTTATATTTATATTTTTACCTAACCCTGACTAAGGGGCAACCCAAGTGGTTTTACTAATTCGGCCTGGTCTGGCACCTTAAAAAATCTAGTTTTGGGAGGTTTTTTTTTTTTTTGCGAAAGTTCCTTTTGTCTATTAGCATTGGGTTCGACTCGATCCGGAGTTGATTAGTACTTGGTCAACCTGGACTAGCCCTTAAAAGCCCACCCTCTTTACACCATTAAAGTCAAATTTTTTACAAAAAAAATATTCTTTATGATATCAAATAACCTTAAAAGATATGAAAATCTAAATTATTTTAATATAAATGACTAACACTTCTTTAAAAAATCTGGTTTACCTAATCTATCTAGATTTATTTAGTTAAGTAAGAAATCAAGTTTATCTAAATGAAAAATATGCATGGGCCTTTTAAAAATATGTGAAATTAAAATAATAAAATAATTTGATTTATATATCAGTTTCAATTTCATATATTTAACATATAAATTGCATAAAATATTATTCCTAGGTGGATAGATGATTCCTCAAATTATTATTATTATTACATTCTAATGCATTTATAAATGAATCTAAGTATTTTTTACAATTTATACATAATTATTTGTGTTTTTAACCAAGTATAACTTATCTGAGAATTTGATTAAAATGAATTTTAGTACCCCATTAAACTAAATAATTTATTCTATAAAATCTTTATGAATAATGGTATTCACCAATATGTACTTATTTGAGATTTCAGAAAAAAAGAATAAGAAGTTTTGTGGGATATATATATATCTATTTTCAAAGTTTATATACATATTTGAAATGTAGATAGGGAAGACTTTAAAATATAAGACTAAATGCTATTTATTTCATATTTCTTTATGAAAATAATTAAAATAGACATATTTTTTCTTAGAGGCCACAAATGCTGTTTTTATTCATCTTTTCTTAAGAAATTACTAAAATGGATATACTTTTCCATTTGCTTTAAAAGAAAATTTTTCTAATCAAAATGACATGTAAGAGTTGGAGCATTTACATCATATGGTCCATCTCATAAAAATAAATGAAATAAAAATAAATCTATTTTTAACCTCGTTCACACATGCTCTAACCTAGACATGAATTAATGAGATAGTTGAATATCAAATTCAACCAAAATTAGAATTTATAAGGCTAAAATTAATATCGGGTATACACGTGGTAATAATAATATGGCCATCATCACTACCACCCATTTTAAATTTCTTGTAAAATTTTTCTCGATATAATTATTTTAAAAATTTATTGTAGAAATATTCTCTGTACAATTATTTTGAATTTATTACAAAAATATTTTTCATGTAAAATTATTTATGAATTTATTGTAGAATGTTCTCAATATAATTATTTTAAAAATTAAAATTTTAAATTTATCCTAGAAATGTTCTCCATATAATTATTTTAAAATTTAAAATTATTATATAATTTTTTCCTCTAATTATTTTAAAATTATTGTGGAAATGTTATTTATATCATTATTTTAAAATTTTTATTTTTAAATTTATTATGGAAACATTCTCCACATAATTATTTTAAAATTTATTGTAATTTTTTTTCATATAATTATCTTAAAATTTGTATTCTTAAATTTATTGAAAATTTTCTACATGTAATTATTTTTATATTTATATTTTCAATTAATTTGAAAAACCAACTCTATTTGTTTGAACTTGGCCCAAATCCTATTCGACCCGAACAGGATTTGATGTTACAAGGTTTAGTACTAGATTCAACCTGAAAGAAAATGCATCGGTTCAAAATTGGTACCAAGTGCGGACCGAGTAAAAGTCGTCTGTTGTGCACCTCTAGTAGAAAAAGGAAGTGAAAAGTAGGAAAGTAAATATTTTTTAGATGATAAATGATAGAATATGACAAAGATAAAGTATGAAAATATACAAAAAAATATTTTTCTTGATTTCTTTATTAGGCCATTCCAAAACCCAGTGTGGAAAATTTTTGATTTTTTTGACTACTCATTCTTAACTCGGTCTTGTCTGAATCCAACCCAGCTTGGACCTACCTTGACCCGGATTGAAATTGATGGTATAGGATTCAACTTGGACTAGACCATATAGCACCGGCATAGGTTCTGGGTTTGGGTTGGGTAAAACCCACTCGACTTACACCCCTATGCATGACCCACCTTATAGTTAGGTTGAAATGATTTCTAATACTATAATAAAACCAAAGATTTTCAATAAGGGTAAGAAAATTTCCAAATATAGTTAAGAATTTTAACCATAATGCTTTATATACTTTAATAATTTCTCTTATTCTTGAAATTCTTCCCATACATCTAATTTGTTAGTAATTGCATATGATAGACATGTAAAAAGGAAAATGAACCTCTTCAAGTAAAAAAAAAAAAAAGAAACTTGTGACATTAACTACAGCTAGTTGTACAACTTCAAAATTTGTCGCAACACAAGAAAAGTGGAAGTTATGAAGGCTGATATTTTTAATAAAATGGACACCTTTGTAACTGTAAATTAACAATGGTACATTACTCATTTTGCATATGTATGGTTAGTAACAGACCCTGACAATGTAGATATTGAAGAACTTTTAGGAAAACGCATAGGTATTAGAAAAATTGATAGGACTATTTATCAGACAAGCACATGTGGTCCACAAATAATATAGAAGTGAATATAATATCTCTCCCATGGAGAAGGTGTTAGAGTCAATTACTAAAATCAATTTGAGTATTCTAAATCCTCTTTGATGAGGTTTAATTCAATTTGAATATCAAACTAAAATTAAATCTAATAAAGAAAAATTAAAAACTAATGGTGGCTTAGAAATCGGAAGCTCAAGATGGGTAGACCTAGGGTCATGATTTGTCTCAACACTTCATTAGTAAAAACTTAAGTAACTTTCTTAATTAACTTTCAATGATTAGATACAAATATAGGGCGTTATATTATTCATATACACCTTAAGATATTATACAAACCTGATAACCTAATTTAATTCTCTATATTTCTATGGGAATTAAATTAAATTGCAGTATTAATGTCAAATCCGAAGTAATGGCCACATGAGATTAGCAAATATATTCCTATACTTGTTAACAACTCAATCAACCTTTTAGCCAACATGAACGTACACTCTAGCATAGTATCTCGAACTCATGTTGTTAAATCTTGGTCTAATGACAAGTTAACCCTTTAAAGCATGACACATAATTCCAACAACAAATAATAAGTCATCAAGCTATTAGATGTGAAGCCCTAACCCAAGTAAGCCATATGTATGCATTGAACATGTATTTGATGATTATTTATGAATTATGGAATTATGAAGGT
>JAXCLR010000063.1:15160115-15173392 GCA_035584095.1 Annona squamosa | reverse complement strand
CCGCCGCGTGATCAGGGCAACAATCCTGATTCACATTTACCAATCGATTGATCTTGAGGTAAGGAAGTGACGTCTCGATTCGGGGCGCCACATTAGAAGTATGAAGAATCAATCAAACAAATAATCCAAACAACAAGGATTAATTAAAGGGAACTAAAAATAATAAATAAGCCTTTCTGTCAAGATTCATCATAACCCTAGCAAAGAAAATTAGTTCATGCTAGAAAAGAAAAATCTAACACAACCAATATTCTTGTAACAATTCTTTTGGGTTTTATACAAAGATGAATTAAGAAGAAAGAAGATAAATAAACTTATAGAAAATTTCTTTTCCAAGAGCTTAATCTTCTCTTCCACTTCTTCTTTGCATTCTCATGTTTCAAAACCTCTTTCTTAACCTCCCAAAAGTGCCCAAAACATGCTAAATGATCCCCTTCCTCTCCCCCTTTGTGCAGCTAACAAAGCATAACATATGAAAAACACAAGTCCCATAACATTTTGGTGTCCTAAAGCCCAACACCTTTTTTTTCCTCAAAAATCACAATTTGTCTCCCTGACAACTTCCTAGCATTGCAACTCCTATAAGAGGTCATGATGCCCAACATTCATCTATAATGTTTGCTCTTTTTTGCTATTTTTGTACTTCTTAATCCTTTATCTTTTTTCTCTTCCTTCTTCCATTTCAATGCTTTAATTATCACTTGAAATGATGAACCAAAATAACCAAGATCAAAGTTCTTTGATAAAATTTCACTGTCTATCATGTATGTTATTATGCATCCGACTTGTGAACTTATATGATGTAATTAAATCGAAAGAAATATAACACAAAAAATAGCAATCATAATACACTCTTAAACTAGCATTGCATTCCCTAAATAAGCGTAAATAACTCTATTTTCATAGAGTTATTACACTCCCAAACTAGAGGTTTACTAATCCTCAAGCAAAATGCACTAAACGAGATTAAAAAAAACAAAACACATTAACTAGTGACTATGCATCCATTGTGTCAAGGTTATGTTGCAAATGTGAGTAATGTTTAAGATAATCATCAACAAAGAATTGCATTCAGCCCAGAAATGCCTTCATAGTATGATGCACACAAGCTTAGAAAAGTTAGAAAAAGTTGGACTCTTATTTTTCTATTAAGTGTGTGAATTAAAAGCCCTTAAACTTTACCACTCATTATCCCAATCTATCTATCAACTATAACCAACATGCAAGTACTAGATTTTCAAACCTTCGAGTTCAAACCCTTCTCTTCTATCATTGCTAGCTTGTCTTTTAGACATGGGTCTTTAGGTATATACTAAAGTAATAAAAGAACAAGGTTAAATCAAATAGATAATTCAATTACCATAGGAGTCATATCTTCTCTAACTTAAGTGAGCCCATTGTTTTTCCTCTAAACTTATTTATTGCATTTCCCTTATCATATTTCAAGGTATCTGAGAATTTTTTTAAAATTTTTATTATTGTGAACTCTATCTCTAACTTTTAATGCAAATCTTGTCATTTGTAGATACTAAATCTCGGTTACTTATTATAGGTTAATCACCCCATGCACTTTTCACTTTATAAAATACAGATAACCCAACTCCCTTCCAACTTTCACCTCAAAAGGAATCACAAAGTGGCATGTTGTAAATTCAGAGAATGTAAGGTTACCACAAATAAAAATCTGAAAAATAACATATATAATTTTAAGCAAAGCAAGGCCCAATACTTCACAAAAGAATACCTTAATCATTTCATCTTGACAATTCCTATGTGGCACCCCAAACCGAGCGTCACATTCTGAGCCTTACCTCGAGATCGTATTGATTGGTAAACATGATCAGGATTGTTGTCCTGTTACACAGTGGCTTTTAACGGTGTTTAACCGATTTAATATTTTCTCATATGAATTTGATTTCTCATATTTTCATCTCAAACATATCTAAATCATTTCCAACTCATGCATAACTAAGCCATTTCAAATCCATTCAACACATATACATGACATGATGTTCAAGCAACATTTCAACACTTGCCTAAGTTAGATGTCACTGCATATATACATCATAATCATCAATATAAAACACTTCATATAGCTTACAATCATTTCACATGAGTTTTCATAACATATAAATTCTAAACTTTTTCCATTTCATCCTCAAGCTTGCACTTACTCCTCCGCCATGGCTTGTCCTTTTCCTATCTTTGGGTTTGGAAAACAAAATCGTGAGTCGAAACTCAATAAGCAAGCTATTTGCATTTTACAGGAAAATCATTTCATGCAATATTTTACATTTGAAATCATATTGGAAAGCAACTTATACCTTGCTTAAAAGTATATCTTGAAAACATGACATCTTGTACCCATCACGAGTACCATATGAATAATGCTATCTAAAACATGAACATGATTATCATAATTTCCTTAGGATGGAAGTGAGCCAGCGATCATCCATCACGTTAACTCCCATTTCAGAGAGGGCGCCGCCGGCCTTAGCCTATTTTAAGCGACTTGGCCACACTAAGGGGGGACAATCGGTCCGCTTATACCCTTCAGGTGGACCTAGTACCCTATGCACATGAACTTTGGCATAAATCCATGTTTAACATGCTAGCATGACTTTTCATTGATAAACTTAGAATCACAACATTTTTCACAACATTTATCAAAGGAGATTTCATAATATCATATTGAAAGAAAATCATATTTCAACACAATTTAACTAAGGAATGACCATCCTTAAATATCTCTAAAATATTTTCAATATTTACATCAAGCAGTTAATATAAAATCAGATTTATTCAAAACAATTTAGAAAAGCAAAAATCCTTTAGAAAATTTGCTTGCTTACCTGTGTCTCTTAGCTTTTCGAATCCGCTTTTTCTTTGCCTTTGCCTGCATGAGAATAATATTTTTTATATATTTATTTTTCTTATATTTTATTTAGTTTTTCAACCCATTCCACTCACATATATCATTTATTTGACTTCACAAGTAATTATATGCATATATAGCACATTTTTACACATTTCTTCGGCTACCACATAACATAACATATATAACCCCATACATAGGGTATTCATTTCAATCTCACAAAATTTATTCAATAATCATCATACATAGGCTTATTAACCTCAATTTTTCATTTATCCATTTTTCCAAAATACACACATGAGTGTTTCTTCTATGCACATATCGTTGCCTTAGCTTCATAAATCAAATCTAAAATTTTGGAATTAATATCAAGAAATTTTAAACAGATATATAATCATGAAATTAATCTTATTTTCATGAATTTTTGCACAAAATTACTTTTCATAAGTCATTCATCACCTATACACATTTGTCCATTCACATAAGCCCATTTAGCAATACAGACATAATGTATTTCATAAAATTTGTTAACTCAGAAATTTAATCCATATTTTAGCTTGTTAATTACCCTTTATTATCACTACATTCAGGATATTTTTATGGAATTTAAATCCATTTTCCATAAGTTTCCAAAACAGCAAGTTCGGAACCCGTTTTTCACCCGTTCAACGTGTCTTTTGACACATAACCCTAAGTAGTTTAATAAATACGAAATTTCAGAAAATAATCCATTTTTTCTAATCCAAATCTAGGGCCTTAACACATGTTTAGCATTCATAAATTAAAGCTTCTCAAAAACCTGTTTTCACTCCATTTATGCATCATTTCATAATTCTATAAAAATCAGATTTTGAGCTTATTTTCCCAAATCCTTTTGGACATAAATAATAAATTAACCCTAGGATATTTTACCCTAAATAACATTCACAAAGCATGCAAACCTATTTCCATAGCATTTTAAACCTAAAAATGAAGAATTCAGATCATAAACGTCGCTTTACATTCCATAGTTGCTAAAATTCATTCCTTAAGCTCAAATCAACATATGTTATTTATTAAAATATGTTTAATAACCTAAAAAATTATCCATGTCGAAAATCAACTTTTCATGGAGATTTAGGGTTTATTAACTTGAGTTTTCAACACATATATCATTCCAACTTCATTTCGATCATCTAAATCTTGAAAATTCATGCATATAACCTAGTATTAATCCCATATTCAATCAAAGGCATGTTAAATTATCATTTTGAGGATTCTTTAAGCGTCCCTTCCATATTCCCATTTTGGAGTTCAAAAACTCAAAATAACCAACTCAAACAACACGTATACTTACTTGGTTTAGAGCTAATTCAAACCCTAACACTTGAAGATGATTTCCACCACAAATTCTTCCATTTTTTTTTCTCACTTTTCCTCCTTCCTTGGCTGGCCAAAATGGACGTGAGCTGCTGCTATTGCTTGGAGTGAAAATTTCAGCACTTAGCCAACTTTTCCAACCTCCTCTCAAATGGACGTTCATGGGTTTAGAAGCTAGATTTTTTTTCAGCTATGGGCCCCACGATTTGCTATATTTTCCACTCACTTAAATGCTCCCTTATCTCCTTCATGTGTTGGCTTAATTATAGCCTAGTAAAAATGGATTTTTTTACCATTTTTCAAAAATCAAAATTTGCTTTAAATCATGGTTGTTCAAGCTATGCAGTTAGCATGTCATTTGCTATCCATTTTTTCTAGCAATTTTTTAATTCTTTTAATACTTCCTATTTAAGGGTAAAACATACACTTAATTTTCCTTTAATTTATATATTAATTTGGTGTTAAAAAACTTAACAAAATGGCAGCAATAAGCATATTTCTGCACGTCCCAATGCCCTATAAGTTGTCCACTTTTTCACTCTCCTTTTCAGCTATATTTTATAATTTTTATTGCTAGATATTGACATGATGGAATGCATATCTTTATGTCCTTGCATCTCAGATGCATATACACGTATTTTAAAAATTAAAAATTCAAAAAGAAACAACATGGCAGCCCCTTAGACATCCCCTTGTGTCACATTGCTTATGCTCACTTGAGCACTCATAGCTTCATCAATTATGGACATTCATTGCTGGGATTTTATTTGGATATTTTTATTTTATATTAATGCATAAAGTAATTTAGAAATATGCTGCAATTGACACCCAACTCCCATTAAAACCATACAATTATGTCAAATACTCTAGCATTAAATGTAAGGTACTCTTGAGGTGCATTAGTCAACCAAGCTCACCTTTCTCAATGCTGGTATTTTCCCAAGATTTCATACTTAATCTAAGTCATCCAAAATAAACATCTCACGATTTCATTTAACTGTTTCAAATTTCATCTCAATCCGATTTTTCTAGCTCCCGTTATAGTCGTTTAAAGTTAACGGTTGAAATTGAAATATGACCAATAAATCAAAACACTCATTTCATCAAGAAACTTCATAACCCATTAATCCCATAATATCAAGCCCAACATCATTAATTTTCCTTTCAAACTTCACTTGAATCCGTCTTACAGGCGTTGAGTTATGAAATTTTCGGTGTTTTTTCCATTTAACTTGACAATCATCACATAAATACTCATAATTCCTTTTAAATAATGAAAATGATTTTCCTTAATATATTTGCACATTTAAATCAACAAAGATGTACTCTATTCCCATTGTCTCATTTTAGCTCAAAATAATTAATCACATCATTATTGCTAATCCATAACCCTAATTGAAATAATTAGCAAAATCACATAAAACCCTCATAATTCAATAATTCACATATAAATATTATATACATGGTTAATGCATACATATGGGTTCAACATTAGTTAGGGTTTCACAACCTACTAAGGATTTAAATCTTTATACCACGATTAAGTTACCAATTAACAAACCTTTCAAGATTACATGAAACTTAGGTCAAGAAACTGACTGTGCATTTTTTTAAAAAATAATACTCATAAAATACACATTCTTGCATAATTGAATTCTTAATAATCCAGTAATGATAACCATCATTGCATGAAAATCAAATTACAGCATAACCCTTCATTAGGAGAAGAATGCACATGACCAAAAATTACAAAAAATGATCCATTCTAATGTAATATGCAAGTGTATGCAAACACAATTAATATATAACTCCCACACCTCCCAACTTGCGAGATGTAGTGGTTTCACTACATAAAACACATGCAAACATAAGTGATGTAATATGCATGAGAGGTATCAAAAGAAACTGCGAGCAAGAAGAGAAAAGGAGTTGTGGTCCTCCTTTTCAATGGATTTAGTTGCACTCCTCTTGAAATTTAGCAAGGATTTCTGGAACTTTTGGAATCCTCAACATACAATAAATAAAGTCAAAATCAAAAGAAATCCCAAACATTCTTGGGATGCTTCCCAAGTAGCACTAAATTTATTATCATAAACCAGACTTATTTACTTTGTTTTGCATAAATCATCCAATTCCTACTCTTGCATTGATTCGATCTTGTGACATGCTTCCAAATTTGCATGTGCTTTTCAAAATTTGATCTTCCTTGTAAATTTCACCTAATATTAAATCAAAAGAATCAATTTTTGAAACAAAATAAGGAGGAGAAATGTTTTCATTATTTTATTGACAAGGAGCCCCAAGTCCTCAACTGTCAGGTTTGTGATGGTGCCCCAAGTCCTCATTATTTTATTGACAAGGAGCCCCAAGTCCTCAATGGATTTAGTTGCACTCCTCTTGAAATTTAGCAAGGATTTCTGGAACTTTTGGAATCCTCAACATACAATAAATAAAGTCAAAATCAAAAGAAATCCCAAACATTCTTGGGATGCTTCCCAAGTAGCACTAAATTTATTATCATAAACCAGACTTATTTACTTTGTTTTGCATAAATCATCCAATTCCTACTCTTGCATTGATTCGATCTTGTGACATGCTTCCAAATTTGCATGTGCTTTTCAAAATTTGATCTTCCTTGTAAATTTCACCTAATATTAAATCAAAAGAATCAATTTTTGAAACAAAATAAGGAGGAGAAATGTTTTCATTATTTTATTGACAAGGAGCCCCAAGTCCTCAACTGTCAGGTTTGTGATGGTGATGTCAGAATGCTTCCATGTATTTGGAGTTGATCAATCACGTTGAGCTGCATATACCATAGACTTGAATCATCATCTTCTACTACTTGATATATGATAAATTTTCTCTATTTCATCCTCCATGGATGAAGTAACGTCTCATAATTTACATCAATTATTACGCTAGAGGTATCCAAGAATGGTCTCTTGAAAATGAGAAGAATATCACCATCCTCTTAATAATCCATCACCATAAAATCTACTAGAAAGTTCAACTTTTTAACTTTGATAAATACATTTTCGATGATATCTTCAGGATATGTGATATTTTTATTCACAAACTAAAGAGTTACCATGGTTGGTCATGCTTCCGCAATACCTAGTTTCTTAAAGATAGAGAGTGGAATCAAATTAATGCCAGCCCCAAGTCACAAATGGCTTTCCTGAAGTAGTGATTCCCAATTGAGCATGAAATTAAGAAACTTCCAAGGTCCTTCAATTTAGGTGGAAGCTTCCTCTACACAATTGCACTACATTCTTTTGATAATGCCACCATTTCAAATTTTCTCAACCACCTTTTCCTTGTAAAAACATCATGCAAAATTTAAACATAATTGTGCATCTATTTGAGAGCTTCCACGGATGGGATGTTGATGCATAGCTGCTTTAGGACTTCCAAAATCATTTCAATTGCTAGTCCTACTTTTATTTCTCAAACTTTCTAATTCATGGTTTTTAAAAGTTAGTATTTGATTATTTAGGTCATGTTATTTACCTTCTTTATAAATATTTAAACTAAAAAAGAATCATCTAGTTCTTTTTAAAAAGAATCATCTAGTTCTTTTTAAAAAGAATATGACAAAAGAAATTTGCATTGTGTTCTATGATTTGAATTTACATCTTTGAAGGGAAAATTGATTAAAAATTGTTCAATACTAAAGTATGTTGCTACCGGTATTCTTTCATTGAAACAACATTGAGATACGTAGGTGGTCTTTTAATGGCTTTACAAGTGCATAGGGGAAACCTATGTCACACAAAAATACAAAAATGGATGGAATACAAATTAAAACATACCTTAACTCAAAATGGATGGACTCCATGTAACCAAATCAATGAGTTGCATATTGACCACATTGCATAACTAATAAAAATGGAGTATATATATCTCCACACACTATAACTTAAGTGAGTTTATGCTTATCCCATCGACCAGCAATTGCTTGCTTTCGGATTAATGAGAGGCCCATTAGCTACACTAATGACCTTACATAGCAAGTTGGCGCAATTCATCCTCAATGTGAAGCTCTTAGCAATACATAGAAAGGCAATGCATTTGTAAACGACCCTCTGAAATACATAGCAAGGTGATGCCTTTCGTATATAACTTCTAAAGATACACAATAAAGAGATGCAAGTTATTTTTAATTCTAAAGATACATAGCAAGATGATGCATTTTGCTTGTGGCCTGTCAATATATATAGCAAGGTGATGCATTTGACATACAACCTCTTGAATATTTTTATGTGGTATTACCAAAGCAATTTGTTTTTTATGTCATAAGCGACTAGTTTTTAATCAAAGATTTTGTGATGAATCTTGGGCTAGTTTAGGTTATCTAAATGACTTAGGTTGACTTAGGCCATACTACGAGACTTGGGCAAGACTAGGCTAATTGAACAACACTTAGTCTCAACAAAGCCACAAGCCACCTAATTTTAAAAGTTGAGTCATGTAAAACTTACACATGAATAGTATTGGAATTCAAGGCAAATTAAGTAAAATCCATGTTTTGATGATTAACAATTCAATTTGAGAAATAATTAAGTACTAATGATGTTGCTAAGTCTTTCAAAGGTTTAAAATTCAAGATTCAAAAGATAGCAGGTCAAGTCGCAACCTGAAGTCAACTTCGCCATCGACTTAAGTCAAGTCAATTCCCTAGTCGACTCCAGAATCGACTTCAAGTGCATTAAGTTCGTCATAGCTAAAATTGAGACTCGGAGACAGGTGAAGTCACAGTCGAAGTCGACTGTGCTTGCGACTTAGTTGAAGTCGCAAACCCAAGTCAACTCCAGATGCAACTTGGGTATGACCTTACTGAAGACTTCAAGATTTTAGATTCAAGTCAGTTTCCAAGTCGACATCGCATCTCAAGTTGACCCAAGTATGCGACTTGAGTAAAGTCGAAGTTCAAGTCAACCCAAACTTGTGACTCAAGTACATGGCTACCAATAATGATTCAAACATGTCTTGAGCAACAAAATCATGGAATAATTATCTTGAATCAAGGACACAAGGAAGAACTTCTCAAGAAATGTGGATAATATTCAATTTCAAGAAAACCATCACATATCAAAGACATCTAATGAAGATCAAGAGAAGAAAGGGGATATACTCAATTAACGATCACTTGCGATACCTTAGAGTTCCAAGATAACCAATGATTGGTAAAGTCGCATCTGAAGTCGACTCCACCTGCGACTAGGTCAAGTCCGAGACCAAGTCGGCCTAAAGCTGGAACTTAAAAGTGGAAGTCGAAGACTAAAGTCGCAACCGAAGTCGACTTCAGTCTATGACTTGGGTGAAGTTACACCTGAAGTTAACTCCACCATGTGACTTGAATGAAGTCGCATGCCAAGTCAACTCTAAATGCGACTTGGTTCTTAATGGTTAGAAAAATTTGAACGTTGACACATTAAATGCACACCGCCTACCACCAAACGTTCAAATTTACTTTCTATTATATAAGAAACTTCAAGTGAATATAAATGAAGTTGGAAAAAATGTTGAATGAGCTTACCTTCCACTCTCTCTTGCATTTAAGTTGGTCTACAAGAAGATTGAAGAAGAACTGTACTTGAAAATTGCTAAAAGCTGCCTTGCTTAGTCATCTACTATTTCTACAAGTTCTTCTAAGTGCTGGAAATTGCTTACATGAATCCGTTAAGTGTATATATTTTCATTTATTGAATACTTATTTTTCTTACTTGGTTTGATATTAGAGATGGAAACCTAGTGAAGGCAAAGTAGTCTGTGATTGGAGTGAAACTCGTCACCTACTTATCTGACATTGTACAAGCCCTTAGAGCTAGAATCTAGAAGATGGCTGCTGCTCTAAGTTGTATTGAAATATAATAGTGGAACCTAAGCCACAACGGGTATGTGCTTGGAATAGTGGAGTAGGGGAGGTTGCCTGAACCACTATAAATTCGTCCCTTGGAGTGACTTGATTGTTTGTGTTTTATTGCTTTATTTCTCTCTATCTTACTAATTATTTCGTTGAGGGGATTAATTCCATAAAAGAAAAAATTTCTATTTAAGCAAAGAATTTTAAAATATCCAATCTACCCATCCCTTATTGGGTAACTGCCATAAACTCGGGACCAACAAATAGATCATGATGGATCTAGCAAGGAACTGGCATCAGCTTAGTAAAAGAGATTCTTATAACCTTTTTTATGCTTGTAGTTTTACCTCTTTGGATTGCACACATCCACGAGGTATGCTATAAATGGTTTGTCCTAGAAATCGTGCATTCTCAGTATAATAGGCAAAGTGCTGATATGGAATTAAGTATAATGACTTCTTGCCAAAGCAAGAGTAGGATCTAACATACAAATTTACCATGATCCAATTTCTTAAATCACAAAAACCAAGTAGGGGTTTTCGAGTTTAATTTAGTAGCATGATGACATGATGACTTTATTGGATAAATGCAAAAACTTTTATTGGACAAGGGTACATGTGATACCCGGACCCAAGTAAGGTTTATTTATATGCAATTGACATATAAATATGAAACAAGTATAATTTAGTGGAATTATGAATGATTTCCTTTGCAATATTGATGATTTATCGCAATTATGGCAAGTGATTATGAATGATCAATGAAAGTCGATATGGGTCAATGTGATTAAAGAAGCTTAATGAAGATTAGGAAATGTGAAAATATTGAGGATAATTTCCTCATGTATTATGGTTTAACTAATGGAGATTTTGATGTTAATTATGGATTAAAGGAGGCAAATGCTAGAAAATGCATAACTCAACGCCGGGAAGGCGGATTAAGATGAAAATTGAAAGGTAAGCACATAATTTTATGCTTAATATTATGGTAATGATGGATTATGAAAATAAGAATGAAATTAGGGTGAATATTGATCCTCACCGTTAAAAAATTCAAATGGTCATAACTTGAGCTAGAAAAGTCGGACTGAGATGAAATTTGAAATGAATGGTTAAAATTATGAGATTAATGAAATAGGAAGCTTGGATTAAGCTAATTATGATAAAATTCAGTGATTAATGACATGATTTAAAGGTTATTGGATTAGCTCAAAGGAGCTTGAAAATGTGGCCATACGTGTGGACGATCAAGGGGCCATATACTTCATTTTTTTAATTTTTAGAAATGCAAAATGTGTATTTAAATGACCTAGGAAGTTAGGGGGATATGTGGACGAGATTTGGGCTGACTTTTTTTGCAAGAAAATGCCAAAAAGTCCATGATAAGTGGACCGCACGATATGGACAGCAATGGAGCATGGGAGAGAGGTGCACGTTCAAGCATATTTTGTGATTTTTTATGATTTTTTAATAGCTAAATTGAACCCTAATTAAGCTAGCTACCTAGGGTGATTAAACATCCATTAATTAAAGTGAAATTTTGGTGGAAAATTCATGCAAAAGTTTCTACAAGTGGACCCCACCTAAGTGGATAGCTTTATCTAAAAGCTGGATAAGGCTATGGAACAAAATCCAAAAAAAATATTAAATGATTAAATATGTGGCTGAAAATTTTTGTACAAACTCTAGGGTAAATTTGAAAAACTTTACCCTCAATTTTGGATTAACATTGTTAAAGGAAAAATTAAAAAATAAATACTTATATAAGCAGGCAGTGTGGACGTTCCAAATTTCTATTTGGGAGAGAAAAAAAGAAAAAGAATCAAAGGGGTAGTTGCTAGAACGGTCCAAGGGATGAAAAAATGAAGAAATGAATGGGATTTCAAGTGCTCAAAGGATGGATCACTAATTAAGCAACTAAATATATGATTATTTTGATTTTATGTTTCAAATCTAGAAATTTTATGATGTTATAAACTAAAATATGGACGGAACAATAAATGGATGAATTTTGGCATGAAAAGTTTTGGAAAGAATCCTTATTGTGATTAAGGAATGAAAAAAAATTTAGATGAAAAAGATAAGTATTTGTCAAATTAAAAATCCGAGAAGATTAGCCCAAATAGGGTAAAATGGGTGACCGGATCAGCTGTAGAAAATGATTTTTCATAATTTTTATACATGGATTTTTGGCCTGAAAATTTTAAATATATATAATATATATTGAGAATCATACTAAAAAATTAAAAATTTTGTTTTTATGGTTATACATATGCCCCATAATTCACGTGATTAGGGCTGACCCAAAACATACAACACTGTCCAACAAAGTGAAAATGCGAAAATAAATATATAATGTTTATATTTCGTAATGAAATATTTGTGAAATTTAATTAATTTATTTATTGAGGTATGGTAGAAATGTTAGATCAAAAATACATGATTTGATATTAATTCAAGATTTTGATATTTCAGTACACCTAATTTCAGCATACATGGATAGTTGGAGAAAAAAATCAAAACGAAATATGAAACCTATGTAGAAATGACCCAAATTGATATATATGTTAATATACTAAATTTGATTTAAGAAAAATTGGATTAAGTTCTGAAAATTCGGATTTATAAAACTGTTTAGGGTTTTGTGTTGAGAAACACGTTAAACGTGTGAAAAATGGGTTCCAAAGTTGCTGTTTTGGAAACCTATGATTAGTAGATTTAAATCCCATAAAAATATCCTAAAAAGTGGTAATTAGGGATAATTATCATTCTTAATTAGTGACCAAATTTCTGACTTGGGAGATTTTATGAAAGGCCTCATATCTGTGTTGCCAAATGGGCATTTGTAAAAGGATAAACATGCATAGGTGATAAACAACTTATGTAATGTGATTTTGTGCAACAATGCATAAAACTATGATAAATTTTATGAATATATTTCTGTTTAGGATTATATGATATTAATCTCAAACTTTGGGATTAATTAATGAGACTTAAGGCAATAACGGGTGCTTAAAATGAGCAACGATGTGAGAAAAATGAAAAATATATTACAAATGATAAATGGAGATAATGAATCTCCAAATAATGATTTAATGAAGGATTATTACATGTATGTAAGTTTACCCTACATAAGGGTATTAAAAGTGAACAATATGACGTATAGGTTATGATA
>JAXCLR010000063.1:15131255-15150507 GCA_035584095.1 Annona squamosa | reverse complement strand
CTTAATTCCAAAAATCATGAAATTAATATATCATTATTTCAACATCATATTTATCATATTCATTCATCCCAAATCATTATTTATAAATTTTGGAGCACTATTTACACATATCATATGCTATCTTCCCGAATGCTTTATCTTTACTCCAAATTTTTAATGTTCTGGCACAATTTTGATTAAGCATTATAACTATACTTATATTCTCATTCTTAGGCATTATCTAAACATGATTTTACCCTACTTAGCATCCAAAAGAAATTTAGATAAAATTCACTTACCCGAAGTGGAGATATCCCTCTTTTTCTCACACTTTCTCTCTAACTTTCTCTTCTTCTTTCCTTGGACATGTGGGAGGTTTTGGGAACTTGGGATTGCTCAAGTGGAGCTGAGATGATGCATTTGGACATCTCCCCTTCGCCCTATTTATAGCATTTGATTTTTCATGAAATTATAATTTTCCCCTGCTTAAGATATTAAATTGCAAATGTGCTTTTTTCTAATTTCAAAAAGGTATATGGAGCCATGTGCAGGCCACCCTACAGCAGCTCAGCCCCCCTATGGTAGCCCTATTTTTATTTTTTATTTTTTATTTTTAAAATTAATTAATTTAAGCTAATTTAATCTTAACCCTAGATTATGATGATGATGAATGTGGACCATTGATTTTGGTCAAAATTCCCAACCACCCCCTGTTCACGCCCCTGCCATTGCTAATTTGCATTTAATTTTTAAATTTTTTTAATTATTTATATTTAATAAAAGTCAAATGGAATTTAATAAAAAAAATAAGTTACTTTTTAATCTCTAATTGACATTTTATCTTGACCCTTGATTTGTGATTTCCATCAATCTTAAACTATTCATCATGTTCATCATTAATTTTTAACCATCCATAAAAAATTTCATTTAAATCCGACGTCCGGATTGCAAATTATGAATTTTTCTTTAGTTTTTCACTAAAATTCAAAATTGTTTTAAAATATAAAAAATTGTTATTTCATCCTGTAGTGATTAATCTCCTTGTTGTCTTTTTGCCGTTAGGTTAATCCAAGTGATTAACTCTTAATCACGTGTCTTAATACCTAGTTATTATTCATATGCACTATTCACGTTGGTTAAATTCTTAATTGCATTATTTTAATCTCCAATATAGATATCCATCAATATAATTTATGAATTTTTATTCATCATAAAAATTATTTACAAAAATCTAGGGTTTACAACATGTATATTGCCTGAGAAGGCTAGTTTCACATTAATAATTTAATCTAGATATTGTCTATTAAAGGAGAACAAACCCTAATTTATTCTTGCACCTTCTCTCGAAACCTACAAGGTGTACCTTAATTTTCTTAACTACATATTTTCATAGGATTAAGTTAATTAGAATCTATTAAGTTCTGTGGTTTGTTCATGAAATTCCTCAAGGTCATTATGCCTATTCTCATGGTCTTATATTTCCAGATTTAATATCTTAATTATCGTATATTAGGTTTCCACCTCTCGGTTTCATCTCCTAATATACAGAATTATGCCAAAGTACAGGCCAATGTACAAAGCAAGCATTAAAATTACAAGATTTAAATTATCAACAATATCCACCATAAATAAATTAAAAACCAATACCACGCTATATTGTACGCATGCTACATCCTAAACCCTAGATTTAGGGTTGAACCAAGCATGTTTAAGTCCAAAATAAAATTAAAATTTATTTTAAACAAGACAATTAAAATTAAAAAGGGAAAAAATAGAAAAGCTTATTGTTTGAAGCCCCGATGGTGTGTCGGCCACTCCACGCAACTTGTCAGTCCGCCTCTTGCTCATGCTCTCCACCTCCTCTCTCTCTCTCTCTCGTTTTCTCTCTCTCCAGATTTCTCTAAAAATCTCTGTCAAAATTTCTCTCAAAATTCTGCTGTTGGAATTTTTTCTCTCTTCCTAGAATTATCCCCATTGCATGTCCAATTTTCTCCTCATTATAAGGCTGGAAATTGTGTATCTTGTAATGGGTGGGACCCATCTTTATTTACGCAATCCAAATTGCATAACATCAAATTACTCAAATCAGCTTGGATTTTTGGACGGTTTACATGCTTTAGCTTAATTTAATCAACGCCTGGATTGTGCAGCAAGATTAATATGGACGGTCTGTATTTCTGAAAATTGGACGACTGATATTTTGCTTTGGTTGAAGATTTGAACGGTGGACAACTTGCTTTAAAAAACACGGACAACAGGATGGACTAGATCATGGATGTTGCATGTGATTTTCTAGTGGGTCCCACTAGAAGTTTTTGATGGTTGATTTGCTGGATGTTGGACCGTGCTGCATGCATTCCAACTGCTGGAATTTCACATATGCTAATCACAAGATTTAAGTGGCGGGCCGCATGGCTGGAATTATTTGGGCGGTCTGAATCGCTTTGAATGCTTGGGCAAAAAATCGGGACAGTTGAAATAATGAATGGTTACAAATTTCTGGACGTGATCTGTGTTGCTAAATTAATCTGGTTGCTGGATCTTTGCTTTGGACGGCTGAGATCAGCTGGTTTGGACAGATTTTTGGTGCAGATGATTTGGACGGCTAGATTTAATTAAGGCATGGATGTGGGCGTGATCTGGCCATTGAATTAGCTTGGGACGGAAAATCTGGATGGCTTAAAAATATGATGGACGGTTGGATGGTGGTGATTCAAGGGACTGGGCGGTGCTATTTCGTTTACTGGTTGCAACAGATGGACGGTTTGGATTAATCTGGGCAATGATTTTGCTGGATGAGATGAATGGTTGGAAATTGGACAGTGGTAATTCAAGCATGGAATTTGGACGTTGATGATTTTGTGGGTTTGCATCTGTACGGTTTTGGTTTTAGATTGTATGATCAGATTTATGTGGGGTCCACTTGCTGGAACTTTTTTTTCCTGCATAAAAAAATTTTTAAGTCATTAATTGCTCAAATTAATAAATGGGTTTCCAATAAAAGTTATTCAAACTCATTTAATTTTATGTCAATAAATAAAATTATAATTTTAAGCCAAAAGATCACAAAAATTGTTTAAATAACTTGAAATTAAAATTTAATACTCACATGTTGCAAAACCACATTTTAGAGCAAAGTTCATATTAAACTCAATTAATTTACCCACCAAATTGGTATAAAATATCAACAAAATATGTTATTAATTTCCACTTATCACATAGCAATTAGGTGTTTTGTAATTAGCTTTATATATGTTGGAAGATATATATAAAGATCATTGAACTTGGACTAGTAAACTCCTACACAATCTAAAGAAAAGGAACTTATCCGATATAGTTTAAATTTAAGGATTCCCAAACATCCCATCTGTCATCCCTATTTGATAATTCTTTTTTGGTATTCCAGCTATTCCGTTAAACTCTTCTCCATTTCTTTCACGCAATTGGTATTTTCAACCTTAATTATAAAATCTCTTCATACTCATCGAAAGCAATTAAACTAATTAATAACATTAGTTAGATCATATCCTCGTGGGAATAAAACTTAACTCACTCTTTATTACTTGATTTGCACGTATATTTGCGTTAAAATGAGCATTTTAATTATACATACACGCAACTCATCAATCTTATAAAGTAATTATATTACACTAAAAATTTCTTTTTAATTTCAAGATTAGAGATCAATGCTCACGCAAGTATTAAGAAATACCAAATAAATGTCAATGCTCGAATTACTTTTCTGTCATTTCAACTTCCTCTTATCTGTCATTTAGACTACTTTATCTTGTGTTGTCCTTCTTATCTTTCAATTTCAGTTTACTCTTGTTATCATGAGTTATACTTCTTCTACTACAACTTTCTCTAAGCTGGTCCAGAATGGTTTAATCATTTATAAATTTTTGCTGAAATTAATACCTAAATAATTGAAAACTAGTTAATCTTCCCCTACACCACATATACATTGCGGTACATAGAGTAAAAACTGATGAAAATTTTCCTTGAAGTAAAAAATTTTGAAAGGAAAGAACGCAATCGAATTTTGTGTTTACTTGATAGAAAAGTAATTAAGCAAGCTACCAACACGGAAGACACGGTGCCTTGACAGACAAGGAAAGGAAAGAACTGCCTCGTGCGGCCATGCCTTCTAACTACTGCTATTGTCGATTTTGCTGCTTGAATTTCCCATATATTCATTAATATTCAAGAGAAAAATAGACAATTATCATGGTTTTGATTATTGGACAAGAGTTGCATATCACTATCATACTATCACCGGCCATCAGAAAATTAAAAGAAATCGCAATATCGCAAACAACATTTGACATTTATTTATTTTTTTCTTTTTTCTATACAAAAATCCCCAAGAAAATTAAGGAGGCAACTATTTTTAAGGAAGTAAACAGAAGGAAGAAATTAAGTCCAGATCAGGCAACACCGGTCCAATTAATACTGCGAACGTATTCAATTCTCCGACTGGCAGAAAGAAAACAAGAAAAACAAGAGAGAGAGAGAGAGAGAGAGAGAGAGAGAGAGAGCACGTTGAGTGGGTAATCTATACAAGTGAATTTGAATTGGAATTTTACTCTGCCTGAATTTGCGTACGCCAGCCCATCAACCAATGGTCATGGGTGGGAAGAAAATCTAGGAATCCCCAACTGAGATTGAAATTGAGGAGCCGAGGCGCGATCTTGAGTGCTGGCGACTCATCATCTCACGCAGATGCGTGGGATTGGGCAGCAGTAGGGACGGATCCGAGTCTTCTTCTCTGATTTTCTCATCCTCTTCTTGGATTTTCCTCACTTGGATATGGATGGGGAAAAAACCACCGAACTCGCTTTTCCATCCTACTCCTGCTTCTTCTTCCTTTCTCTCCCCCATCTCCTGCTTGCTATTCCTCGCCATCTCTATCTTCAAGAAAATACAGAATTTTTATAAGAACGGGCTTCTGTCTGCTGTTTGCCACGGGAATCCTCTTACATATATATACAGAGAGAGAGAGATAGAGAGAGAGAAGGCCTTCCACGACACGCACGCTCCGCTCGGGGATCGTTTCAGTCAAACGTCCTTGTTTCGGTGGATTTCACTCTCCTTTTTGTCTCAAGAACGCGGAAAGACATTACGAATTGTGTTTAAAGTTTAAACTCGATGGAGTGAAACGGGTTCCAGCAAGCCTCTCCATTTGAACCTAATTTATGATCAAATTCAAATCTAATACAATAAAAAAATAAGAAAATTTTTAAAATGTACTCATAAATTTTGAACATATTCTTTATATATCCACCTATTTTTAACAATTTCTCTTGTACCTATCAAAATATTTCTAAGATTACTTTTATACCCACGCGGTTAGTATTTGCTAACATCTGCTGTTAATACATACATCAAATGAATAATGTACTCCTAATAATTTAGGTGGAAGGGGCTAAAGTGCACTTGGGTACATTTAAAATATTTTTTTAATTAAATTTTTTTTTTATACAATCGTTAATTTAAGTGTATTTAACATGTGTATCAAGTTTTACCTTTTTGGATTTTTTTAATTTTTTATTTTGAAAATGGTGGCATTTTTAGTAATTCAAAAATAAAAAGATTAAAAAATCTCCAAAATTTATAAAACTTAATACACATATTAAATATATTTAGATTAATAGTTGCATAAAAAAGTGAAAAAAAATAAAAAATGAGTTAAACGCACCTAAGTGCACTAAAGAAAAGTACATCCATCTTATCAGTGCCATAATTTAGGATTGTGGAAGCACTTTGTTATTATAAGCATTAACATTCATCATTTCACGCTTCATGCATTGTTGAGAAGTTATGTAATCAAGTATGGTTAATGTCACAACTGTTTTTTACTTAAAGTGGTATATTAGTCATTTCATGCATGTGTTAATAACATTCATTAATAGAACTTAATAATATGGGTATGAGAGAAATATTGAAAAATTCATGGCTAAATGAATAATAAAAAATATGTGGGTGTATAAAAAATTAGGTCAAATTTTATAGGTAAATTTGAAAATTTTCAGTAAAGTAATTTTGATCCAAATTGTTTAAAGATTGTAAATTTTGAAAAGATATATAATTGTATAAAAATGACTTATACAAGATGTCGGACAATATGGATTAGTTAAGGCTGCATATCAAACTCCATTGTTTGGTTGGATTAAAATCATAAAATTAGAAACTAACCTCACTACCACAATCTAAATGTCACTTATTTGGTGTTTTAGTAGGATATTTGTTTGTCAATTAATTTAATAAATCTTATATTTTTAGAGTTAGTGTGGGATATGATTTACCATCGGGCCTTGCATGACTTTAACTAAATGGTTAAGAAATTTGAGTCAAATTAATGAATCAAATATTTTTACTTGTCCAACATTAATTTCAGGTAGCTAGGAGCAAGATGTTTTTTCAAAGTCAATGATTATTGATAAAATTAATAATTTTGAGTTATAATTATAAATTGCGAAATAAAAAATTTGGGGCCACATGCGAATAGACAAATAGTGCTTATATTTATTGTTTCATTTGAAAAAGGGAACTTTTTAGTGGTTAAAATTATGGGCCCATATAATCCGTGAAGCTAATGATGGCCATTCTAGTTAATGGAGATCAAACATCATCCACTATGACTACCCCACGAGCCACTACTTTGGGTGGGAGTAGATTACGCAGGCGTCCCTTGCGAAGCCCTGCGCATGTAATTTAATCCGTCAATTTTTTGGCTCAACTTGGCTGAAATTCCGTGATTCTCCTTCTTCTATCATGGACGGTAGATAAACTTTTGAGTTTGAGGTTAGTCTACCTTCGAATCATAAGACCTTAGAGCAAAAACCACATCGAGTGGACCAATGAAATAGGTAGCCGCGTATGGTGGCATTTAGAATATTTTTAAAATAGGGATAAGTTAGGATGAAGTTAGTTGCACATGGGCCCTACTTTGTTGATGAATCAAAATTAACCTTATTCAATGTATTTAGAATTATTTATTTATTTATGAAATTAAATTTCAACCAATCAACAAAGTTTATGGGCCTCATTTGAAAAATCGGTAAAATCAGTATAAATAAAATTATTTGATTTATATATCAATATAAAAACTATGCATTTAAACAGCCTAGAACATCATTCTTACGTGAATAAATAATTTTTTAAAGAATCAATAATTCTAATGCACCTATAAATAGATCTAATTACTTTTTAATGCACACATAATTACCCATATTTTAAAGTAGATATGGCCTACTTAATATTCAATTGAAATAAGGTTTTTACTATCATTTAACTACCGAATTTTAACCAAATGATTACTTATATTTTAACACCAATATCATATGTGAGCCCCATTTGCAACCAACTTAAAATTGGCTGTACCGTAGAAATGTTATCCCAACATGGTAAATTACAGTGAAAGCTATAATGATATATTTCCACAATGAAACTGGCATAAGCATAAATTTAACTTGCTAAAACTAAATTTAGGTCCACACTCGCTAATATTTTAAAAGCGTAAATTAATGCGCAGACGCCATATGGGGTGGATTTTATTGACCTTGTTAGGACGGTGTCACGCTGCGAAATGAAATTTTGGATTTTTTAATTTATTTTGTAGACGGTCAAAATCAGAGAGTGGTGCAGGCAGTTTCCACGACCCTCAAACATGAACTTCTCAATTTACCTGCTATTGGTTTCGCACAGTACAGTTATGGGTGCTTTCACATTGACTTTTCCATTTTTTTTATTACTTTTTAATTTTTATAACTAGGGCACCTAGGTTGGATGACCAAATACATAACAAAGATGCGCTTCAGGAAGTAATAACGAGGCCATTGGTTCATTGAACTTCGAATTCTAGGCTCCCTACTGTAACATCTAATACACAAATTGACTTTTAGATATTCGATAAATATACAAGATATTAATTAAGTCGAGTAACTCCAATTAAAAAATATAGAAATCAAATAGTCTAAATGTTTAGTTAGGATAACAAAAATCAAATATTTCAAAAAATTTACATATTATTTATTTATTTTTAAATTTTAATAGTTTTATATTCACTCTCATATGATGTTCAATATTCGTAATATATAAGTTCCTTAATAAAGTGACTTTTGACATCATAGATATATAATATTAATTCATAGTTTACATGGATTTCGTGTAAAAAAATTTAAAAATTGTAATGGTACCCATTGTAAAAACCATTCATGCAAATGTTTAAAATTTAGCTTGCTTATTTTTGTTTAAAATTATCTATTTTATGATATTCCTAAAAATCATTTCGATTAAAGGTTTGGATGAGCTATAACTACTTTAATAAATTTAGAATCATATGTTAAACATAGTGATCCATTAACATATTTAATTGAATGTAACAATGTCTATAGGATTAGTAATCTATATACTAAAAAATTGTTAAATGGCATCAATGTTGAATTAATAGTTTCAATATATATTTCAAAAAAATAGTTTTAATATATATTTCAAAAAAATAGTTTTAAAATAGATGTATCAAATTATATAATTTTATTACATTGATTTTATACTTTTCACTTTTATCAAATGAAGCTCCTATAAATATTTTATTTGAATGGAACTTAATTTCCTAGTCAAACAGCAATGAGCTAGTAGAGTTTTGATTTAATCATCAACTTCTCCCGAAATAGGTAGCAACAATAAAATCTTCTATGATTTAATCAAATATTGACACCAAAAGAGTTTTGGCAAAGATGATATACATGGGATATTAATGCATACATTCATCCTATGCAATAATAATGGTGCAAGCTGCCTATCTAACCTTTCATGTAGGAGCGTGTATGTGCATTTGTGAATCGGTGCAGATGAGAGAGATAAAGAAGCGACATTAAAGCATATAGGAGTGAGAAATTTTGGGGAAATTCCAAATTGAGGCAATGAGCGTGTATGTGCATTTGTGAATCGGTGCAGATGAGAGAGATTAAGAAGCGACATTAAAGTATATAGGAGTGATAAATTTTGGGGAAATTGCAAGGGGGTTTCTGCAAGGGGGATGTTAGAAGTAGAAAAATTCCTATCCCTTGTATATTTTTTTGAAATTAAAAATCTTGAGTGGGCGAGTGTTTGCAATCTCACCGCAAATGCACGGGTCGTAGATTGTAGTATATAAATATCGATCCACAGGGAATTTGAGACTTAAGACGTTGGATCTAAACACTTTTTAACTAAATAAGATAAGGAGAAGAAAAAAAAGGAAAAAGAAAAATTGATCTATAGAACGTAGAATAGAGATAAAAAATCACAAGATTGAGAGCACCTAGGACCTAGGATTTCACATACGTCTTCTGCAATGGATACGTGAAGTGTTTATTTAATATAGATTATTATGTGTTAAAGGAGAACTATCCCTATATTATCCTTGTACCTTCTCTCAAAACCTATAAGGCGTATCATAATCTTCTCAACCGCCTATTTTCATGAGATTATGTCAATTATAATCCATTATGTTCTGTGGAAGTTCATGGAATTCCTTAAGGTCATCATGCCTATTCTCATTGTCTTGGATTTCCAAGTTCAATATCTTGATTTTCTTATATTAGACTTCTACCTTTCGGTTCTATCACCTAATATATGAGAATCATTGCCAAAGTATAAGCTTTTACATCAAGAAAGTATTAAATCACAAGATATTAAATTAACTCACAATATCAATCATAAATAGATCAAACCACAATATCCGCTACATTATACGTATGCTACATCCTAAACCCTAGATGAAGGGTTTAGCCTAGCATGTTTATAATAAAAATCAAATACAAAATAATATTGTATTCAAAGTCCATCACAAACATGACAACTAAATCAAAATACAAGAAGAACAGAAAAACTTATTGATTGGAAGCCCCGATGGTGTCTCGACCACCTCAAGCAACTCGCCGCCTCTCCTCTCGTCTCATGCTCTATACCTTCTCTCACTCTCTGAACCTCAACCCAAGCTCCCAGGATGTTCTCGGATGCCTTAAGATGTTCTCCACAAGTGTTTATATAGAAGTTAGGGGCATGAACAGTAACTTGGCATGAATAGGAATTTGCGCAAGAACAGTAATTTGCATGAATAGTGCAACACATGAACAGTAACTGCGTATGAATAGTGTCTTTCTTGAAATGCAGTTTTGCTTTAGATTTGAGCCTTGAATTTATAATTTACTTTTGCTTTCATCGACGCTTATCAATTTCTCCATGTTGTATACCAAAATTGCACGTATTCCTCCTACTTTACACAAATCAATCAATCATGAGCATTTTATGCTTTGTAAAGCTAAATCAATCAAAATATGATTTAAAGTATTTTAAACACTCAAATTTTTCTCAATTAATAATCAAAATTCATAATATAAATGTAACTCAACAAATACCCCGCACTTAATCCTTTGCTTGTCCTCAAGCAAATATGAAATAATCAAATCATGAAATTTCAAGACTTGGCCTTTTGAAGAACTTTGAGAAAAAATTAAATGTAAATGATCGTCAAAACTAGTGAGTATTTTGAATAAAAGACTTTGAAACAGAGCATTTGTTAAAATTTCAATCAAAAATCTCTTTTCATTAGATTAATACTGTACACCCTGTTACCGTTTCTACTTTCAATCACTAAGAGTTCAAAAACTCCCGCAATATAAACTCCTAATTATCAAATATCTTCCCCTTTTATGTAGTTATTCAATACACACATTCAACAATTCAAGTAATAGTAGTGATGTAAAAAAATATTTGTCAAATTACCTCATTTACATCTCATCAAAGTCTTGTATCCAAATTTTCTCTACCAACTCAATCAACCAATTCATGGATCATAAGGACTTGTTGGGACAACGATTAAATTTAACACAAGAAATAAAATTTCAAAACTTGAACCGTCTCCACATTGATTTAAGCCTCTTTGCAACAGGAAATAATATCACCCTCACTCTTAGTGCTTTCATTCTTTTTTTTAAAGCTTGTTCTTACCATTGGTTTAATAGTTTTTTTATTTGGAATTTATTTTTTTAAACTAAGCCCAACAATAATTTCCCTCACCATATTTCAGGGTATCGAGGAAACTCTATTTTTTTCTTTTCTTTTTTTTACAAATAACTCCCTTAACCATATTTTAGGTATCTAGGAAGTCATTTTCATTATTAGCACAAGTTAGGAGGTCAAACCTTATTCTTGTTTTACCTTTCAGCTCAAAATTCAATTTTAACTTTGGTTCAATTAAGTGGGAATTAAGCTTTAAAGAAGAAAATTTAAATTCATGATTGATAGGGTAAACAACAGCTATGCTCTCAAAGATAAGCTCATCAGAAAAAGAAATGCCTTAATCATATCCATGAGCAGGTCAAATTGAGTTGTAGCTGTGAAAATTCTTTAACCATAATAAAATTTTCATGTATATGGAAAAAACTACATTTCAAAATAGCCAATTGTGTGCATTAGAAACAACCTTTAACAAATTAGAGAGAATTAATCTGATTTTTGTAACAAAGAAAAATTGGTTTCTTGGTATATTAGTTTTATCAAGTAATTTAGGACAAAAATTCAAGTATTTTCAATAAGTACATGTTCAAAAATAAATTTAACATCTCACTAAAATTCAGTTGTTTGCCGAACTCCAAGATTTTGAAATTCCACGTATAGTTTGCTTACAACACTTACACGAGTTCAGAGTAGGTCTTAATTAATTCAAGGTTCAAAATTTTCAAGCTTTGCCAATTTTTTTTTTAAAATATGACAAAAATTGTAATCAATGGGGTAGTGAAAGAAATAGTTAAAGAAAATAGTGCAACGCATTCACCCCCACACTTGAAACTAGCATTGCCCTCAATGCAATTCATGCTATAAAAAAGATATATTAAAATTAGCTAGGAATTTAAAGAAATGTGAGATGTTAATTTTTCTATTTTGGCGAGTTGAACTGACTCTTCATCTCATGGTGCTTCTTATCCAGGTAAGCTCTAAAAAGTAACCAATAAAACTTCAAATTAAAAAGTATCAAAATTCTAAAACAAAAGAAATTGAAAGAAAAACTAAAACTCCCTTGAAAGAAAATAAAATTTTTTGGGTTACCTCCCAAGAAGTTCTTTGTTTAAAGTCATCAGCCTGACTTCAGATTGCATCAACCAACACCCAATCTTTCAAATACAAGTTCATGCGGGTCTTTCTTTAATTTCTCTTGTAGTGCATTCTACACTCTTGTGAAATTTGGGCTATCACCAGATGTGATATCCAATATCTCATTTTGTAACATCATCTTGTTGTGGTTTCCTGCAAAATCGTAGATACTGTTATTATCGAAAAAAGATCTAAATCAGATGAAAGAGAAATTTTCCTAAAGTTATAATAATTAATTTGCATCGCTTTAGGATTTGTATAATATTCAGTGGCTTTCTTTGGAAAAATAAATGATAGAATGTGTAGCTTTCATGGTATAAATGACTACTCGATCATTATTTCTTTGAATAGGCTAGTTGCTTTAGTTTTCTCACTGCTTTCATCTTAAGTTTGCTCAAAATTTGATTGATTTTGGAACTGTTCTATATTATAATCTTGCACCTCATTCTCCTCCTTGTTCTCATCATTCAGAATGTCTTTGTGATATGACTGGTTTGGAATCTGTACTTATTCATCTACATGTATCACATTCTTTGTTTGATTTTTATTAATCGAGATAATTTCATCATAATCCTCAACAAAATTTATAGAGTCTATACATGGTTGAATAGGAGGTTTGTTAAAGTTCTCATTTAAATGGTTGACTTATTATGCAAAATTTTCTCCTCGAATCAGAAGATGCTTTTTCATTTGACCAAGTTCTTGAAAAATATGTTTTAAAATTTTGTCAGTAGCAAATTCTTTAGGCCATGGTGAAACTATTGGTGAAATGGAGGGAGAAAAATTTTCTACCATGTTTTTATAGTAAAAGTCATGATAGTGAGGTGGAAAGCAGTTTTATCATATTGAAGAAGATGATTATCAGATTAAGGAAAGTTTGAATGTGTTGCCTCATCAAGATTGTGAGTGCTTGATAAAGGGTTTTGAACAAGATGGAAATTGTCATGGTTGTAAAAATTTTATTGCTCATATCCCAAGTCTTGTCGGTATAGTGTATTTATCATGGAAGTCCCCTCTCCATATGAATTATACTAGTCCACTACTTCACAATTCTCATAAAATTCATTAGCAATCATTCTATCATCATGAAAATATTCATCACTCATTCTATCATCATACCATTGATTATAATATGCCATCAAACAACTTTTTAGAAAAATAAAAGAAAAAAATCTTATAAAAAAAGATATACAAATAGAGAATTAAAAAAATAAAAGAAGAAAGAAAAGACAAGTATTTAAATACAAAGTCCTAAATAACAGTGAATTTCCCCGCAACGATGCTAAAATACTTATTTGTAATCTCACTGCAAGTGCACGGATCATAGATTGTATTATATAAATTTCGATCCACAGAGAATTTGGAACTTAAGACGTTGGATCTAAACACTTTTTAACCAAATAAGATAAGGAGAAGAAAGAATAGAAAAAAGAAAATTTTATCTGTAACTAAATAAGATAAGGAGAAGAAAGAATAGAAAAAGGAAAATTTGATCTGTAGAACGTAGAACAGGGATTAGAAATCACAAGATTAAGAGCACTTAGAATTTAGGATTTATACATATGTATTCTGCAATGGATACCTGGAGTGTTTACTTAATTTGGATATTATGTTTTAAAGGAGAACTATCTCTATATTATCCTTGTACCTTTTCTCGAAACCTACAAGGCGTACCCTAATCTTCTTAACCACCTAATCTCATGGGATTAAGTTAATTAGAATCCATTAAATTCTGTGAAAGTTTATAAAATTCTTCAAGGTCATCATGCCTATTCTCATGGTCTTGGATTTCTAAGTTCAATATCTTGATTTTCATATAATAGACTTCCACCTCTTGGGTCCATTATTGAATATATGAGAATCATTACCAAAGTGTAGGCCTTTACACTAAGCAAGCATTAAATCATAAGATATTAAATTAACACACAATATCAGTCATAAATAAATCAAACCACAATATTCGCTACATTATACGTATGCTATATCCTAAACCCTAGATGAAGGATTTGGCATAGCATGTTTATAATAAAAATCAAACGCGAAATAATATTGTATTCAAAGTCAATCACAAACAAGACAACTAAATCAATACAGAAGAAGAAGAGGAAAGCTTACTGATTGAAAGCCCCGATAGTGTCTCGACCACCTCAAGCAACTCGCCTCGTACTCTATGTCTTCTCTCGCTCTCCGGACCTCAACCCAAGCCCTCATGATGTTCTCAAATGCCTTAAGATATTCCTTACAAGTATTTATATAGAGGTGAGGAGTGTGAATAGTAACTTGGAATGAATAGTACTTTGTGTATGAACAGTAACTTGCATGAACAGTGCACATGAATAGTGCAACACATGAACATTAACTGCATATGAATAGTACTTTGCTTGAAACACAGTTTTACTTCAGATTTGAGTCTTGAATTTGAAATTTACTCCCTTTTTCATTGACGCTTATCAATTTCTTCATGTTGTATACCAAAATTGCATGTATTCCTCTCGCTTTACACAAATCAATCAATCGTGAGTGTTTTATACTTTGTAAATTTAAATCAATCAAAATATGATTTAAAGTATTTTAAACACTCAAATTCTTCTAAATTAATATCAAAATTCATAATATAAATGTGACTCAAAAGGGAGATTTTAGGAGAACAACACACCATGCAAGAGAGATTGTGGTAGAAGAGAGAAGAGAAGTTTTTGTCCATGGACGAGGAGCTATTATCACGCATGTCATCTCAGTCTTAATTTTTATCGTTCTCTTTGCTAATCAACAAGCTGAATAGCCTCAAGTAACCTATCTTTTCTTACCTTCTTTGCTCCCCATTGCTTTGATTTTCCATTCAAGCTATCACTATGTCCTAGTTTTTAATATATTTTTTAAGGCTTCCAATTTTTTTTATCAAAACGGGACTTATGAGTGCTTATCATAGATTTTTTTAATTTTTAATGAATCCACACATGAATGGATCATTATATTTAGCCCAGGTGAAAATCAAGCATCCTTTTTGTTACAACAATATCTTTTGAGGAATTTGTGACAAGTTCATATTAGGATCCTAGAAGTGTCATGACTGTGCTTCCTCTTTACTTTTCCTATGGAAAAAATTATCTATCACAAAATATGAAGATGTTGTACTAAATGCATTCTTTTAAATTTATGTTTACTTTGTCTAATGAATTTTATAAGGAAAAAAAGAGGTTAGTATATGAATCAAGTATTTATCTATATATAAATTGAGTGCTACTACATGTGACATAAGAACATTGTGAGAAAATACATATAGTTCTATCATTAAGTTCCCATTCGAATAATTAAATGATAAAAGTGTCTTCTAGCAGGAAAGATTCTATGATCATATCCAAAAATTGCTGATATATTTGGTTTGTTAATGTACTATTTTGCTACAAAAATAGCGTGCTCAATTCACATTTTCTGTGCTCATACTTATCTAAAAATTTTCAAAGCAAGCATTTACATATGTATGAAAAATAACATGCTAATCGAGCATAATGATTATTTATATATTTTGCAGACATTGTTAATTGTTAGCTACTAAGATGATTGCCTATGACTCTTATAAAGTGAAAATAGATAGATATTAAAAATTAGACAATGTGTGTTATGTATCACTTAATTACAAAATTTGTATATACTAGTGTTGTGGTAAGTCTAATTGAAAATGAAGTCTTTGAATGCTTCATTCCTAGATTAAGCTTCATGCATGTGACTCAAATTAGTTGACCTAGATTCATAAGTAGGAGATTATTATAAGTGGACTTGATTCGGAGTGATTATTTGATAAAATTTTTATTTCTTTGCTATATAATTTTTTCTCTCTTATCTTCATGAGAGTTTTCTTAGCAATATGTAACATTTAAAGATGCAATTATACTATCCATAGATATTGTTACTTCCAAAACAATTGAAAATATTTCAAAACTAGCATGCTCTTAATTAAACTATTTACATTTAGAACTAATTGTTATCGGTTCAATATTGTTAATTTCAATGTATATCATGGTAGGCTTGCTAACTTATTGATTTAAAAACTTGGCAAATGGTTAGTAGCTTCTAATATTCAAGTTTATTTCTTTCATGGTCTAATGTGAACGGTAATAACAAGGGGAAAGGAAAAATAAATTAAGCTAGCAAATTAACAAATTTGCATAAAAAAAGGCGAAAAGTAGTCCTAGTTAAAAAAAACATAATTAACATGTACTTCAAACGACAAAATATACTATGTTCCTCACAACGAGTATTAAATGATTAATTACAGCTATTGATCGAATGATTAGTTGTGCGGATCTATTCAGAAGGCAGTTGGATAAGCTATGTTCAAAAAAGATATCCATTGATGGTGAGAGAGGTGGGTCCTCAAGAGTGGTAGTTTCCATAAATACTCTGAATAAATATTTAAGTAATATTTTGTGTTGTGAGTTTTAACAAATGTATCTTGCATGTATTGTTACATTATGTGATTTTAATGATGACAAGGAATTGACCTGCTTTATGCTTGACTTTGATTTGATTTGATCTTGACTAAAATGGCAGCTTCTATAAGTAGATAGGCATATTTCTCGTGATCGATCATGTTTTAGTAGTTAGATGTAATTATTCTTGGTGGTGCTTGGATGTCATTAATTATGATTGAGCTAGATAAGTTTTTTAATTATTTTATGTGAAACATGGGAAACATCACATGTTTTGGTTAAAAAATGTTGACTAATAATTCTCATAACATTTTTAACTTCCAAATTAGTCAACTGACTTAAGGAAAAACATTAGACCTTTTTAAAAGGTCAATAGATCAGGCAAAAAAGGTCAAGTGATAATTTTCTATTTTCTACTGGCTACCAAGACAACAACAAATGTTTTCTATTAGCTACCAAGACAAAGAAGCTTAGATGAGTTGTCAACTTATGGCTATAAAAGGAAGTTTAAGACCAAGGCAAAAAGAATGTTTTTTAAGAGCAACTTGTGAAGGAGAGCAAAAGATTAACAAGGAGAAGTTATGCAATACCAGAGCATTTTAAGATCCATAAATGTAATTTAGGAATTTAATAAGTATTAATTATATGTTTTGAATTGGATGAATGAGATTAGGGTAAATGACTAAGCAAGGTGATTAAGTTAATCACCCTTGCTCAATGAAGATTAATGTGTACAAAAAGACAAAATAAGGTGTAGAAAATGATGAATGGTATGATTATTTAATTCCATAAATTATGTTATTTTGTTATTAATTATTGGATAAATTAGGTTATTGCTTGAAAAATTCATAACTCGAAGTGTATAAGACAGATTGACATGAAATTTGGAAGGTAAGCACATGTTGACGTGCTCTACTCCATAAACGGTGTGGATTATGATAATCATGATTAAAATTTTGGTGATAATGATTTAATTTCATAAAATTTCATGAGATACTTTCGAATGCTTATATCTTGCACTAGGATGGTCAATTTGGGGTAAAATTTTTTATGAATGGTTAAAACAAGGTGATCTACTATATGGATGGATTCAATCAAACTAAATCATATAGGAAAATGTTAAACCACTTGTGGTTAAAAACCATTGACTTTTTACTTTTAAAAAATGAGTTTCAATTAATGCAAAGTCAATACATTTAATGATGAATTTGAGGTGTCTTATGAAGAAAATTTTGGGGCAATTTTGCAATTTTAAAAATTCAGAACAATGCATGGAAAATGGCAACAATTAAGGACATTTAATGGGGCTGAAATGGGCAACTTTTCATGCTCACAAAAAAAAAAGGTAGTTTGGTGGACGTGATTCATGATCATATTTTTGAGCAATTTTTGTTATATATATATACAAATTTATAAGGGTGAAATGGTGATGGGACATGTATATATAAGTCTGGTAATTTTTAAGCTCCAAATGAGTTGGAAAATGTGGATTAAATGTACCATTATAAAAGAGAAAAAAAGGGGGCAGCATGACTGTTCCTTTGTGGATAGCAAGGAGAAAAAAAGGACCAGCAAGGGGACATCCAACCATGGGGAAGAGAAGAAGAAAAAAAAAAGAAAAAGAAGGGAAGAAGAGGAGAATCCAACTAGGGCAGGGAGGAAGCAATCATAATATTTCAAGTAGGTGGTTTATCCATACTTTAATTTTCATGAATAAGATGTTCCTTACTCAAGTGATGCTTCTCAAATTTGGATTCATTGAATGGATGGTTTACATAGCCCCTAATGTGGTTAATGAATGACAAATGAGTAGGAAGTTTTACTTCAAGCATTAAAGAAATGATATGTATGACTTAGGGTTGTTTTGAACAAGTTACCCATGCTGAAATTTGAATTAATTTTAGACATATGTAGTTGTCTTGAGCACTTTCTGTGTATATTGATTAATTGAAACAAACCAAGTTTGTATAATGAACCATTGTTGAGCGAAATTTTGGATTAGTAACTTGGTAAATTTTTCATCCATTTAGGGTAGAAATGATGCTTAATACATATGGATGATTTTGGTGTGAAAAGCCTCACCTTTGGAAGGAATATGGGATGCCCAAATGGTTAGGTTAAAAGATTAAAAATCTGTTTTGTATAATTATGTGATGGGGACATCCAAGGTGGAGAAAAAGAAAAGAAAATTTTTTGTTTTGAATGATTTAATTGACGGACTTTAATTTCATGATTGTACCCTAATTTATGTGTAAAAAAATTATCTAAGCTAAGGAAAAATTAAAGAGAAAAATTTTGTTTTATGTTAACTTGCTTATCACATGATGTATGTGTGATTAGAGAGTGCACATAAAGGGTATGGATGACAAGGATAATGAGTAAACATTTTATTTCATGTATATTTAGCTTAAGTACCAAAAAAAAAAGAAAAATATGACAAAATGAGAAAAGATAAGGCTATTTTGGGAAAATTATAAAATCTCAAAAATTCAAGGTTGAAATTAGTAGCTCTAACTTATAAATAAATGCCTTAAATGAACATTAAAGTGGGAATGCAAAGTATGAGTGTTAAATGATAAACGGAAGGTTTTAAATTTCCATACATTGAGTTAAACTTTATGATTATAGTGTTGGAAATATGTGAAAAACTAGCTAAATCCATGTTTTGATAATTAACAAATCAATTTGAGTAAGTCTTGGCTACT
>JAXCLR010000063.1:15116459-15129210 GCA_035584095.1 Annona squamosa | reverse complement strand
TATGATGATATGGATGAGTCCACTATGAATGATGACAAGTATGAGCTTATATGATGAAAGAAAAGAAAAAAAAATTTTGACGAGATCAAACTAAGACTGCCGCATGTTCAGGACAACAATCCTGATCACATTTACCAATCGATAGATCCTGAGGTAAGAATGTGACATCTTGGTTTGTGACGCCACAAATTATTTTAATTTTCATGATTTAATTAATGAAAATTAGAATGATAATTACGAAATTATGTTGAAAAATGTAAAAAATTCATAACTTGACATCTATAAGGCGGATTGAGATGAAATTTGAAAGTAAGGTCATGACTTTGGGCTTAACCTTATGGATGGATTGGATTAAAAAAATGTGATAGGATTAAGATGATAATTATTTATTTTTATCTCACACCCAAATGATAATTTCAAATGATCATAATTTGACATAGAAAAGTCGTATTGAGATGAAATTCGAAACGGGTGAATAAAATTATGAGATTAATACTATGGAAGGATTATATTAAGATAATTACCATGGGAATATGCTTAATTAGAAAAAGATGAGTAGCTTTGACTTTGTGCACCATAAAGTACCATAACATTTATTAAAAAGCAATTAGTTTAATAACTTGGGTTAATGCCCATGAGAGGTGTCAAAAGGAGGAGCTTTGAGCTAGACTTTTTGGATTAATATAAGGGCTAAAATCCATGGAAAATCAAGGGATTAAATGCTTGGATTTAAATGCCTAAGGTGTAGCTAAAGGAGACTTAGATGTGGTGTCAAGCATGAGTACACCCAAGGGGGATAAATGCATGGATTTTGATTTTTGCAAAATGGCTAAATGTGTATCTAAGTAGCTAAGCACCTAGGGTAAGTGATGGGACATTAAAGTATGTACAATTTTGAGGCACAAAATGCCAAAAATGGAAGCAACATGGGGATGTCCCAAGTGGACAATAACATGGTCCCATTATGAGCTTATTTGATGATTTTGATAAATAGTAAATGTATATTTTACTTAGGAAAGAAATTGCTATGTCAACAAGGGATAAGTAAGCAATAAATTACCCTTAAGACATGTGGCAAAGTGGGTCCCACAATATTGTAAAAAAATAATAAAAATAAGGAGCTACACAGTGGGGCGTCCATATGCAAAAGGGAGAGAGAAATTCTCAGAAAAATCCCAAGGTGAGGAGTAGCCTTGGACAGGCCCAAATCCAACATGAAAGAAGGGGAAAAGATGAGAAAAAGAGAAGGAAAAAAGAGAAGAAAGAGAAGAGGATTCAAGCTAAGGAGGTTGAATACAAAGTTGAATCAATTCAAGTAAGTGAATCTTGAGTTTGAAATCATTTAAACCAAGTTTTCTTACCTCTATTTATGAATCATGAATATGATTCATTAAGAACTCTTAAAGGATGAGTTATGATGCCCTTAATTAGGGTATTGAATGATATTTGAATGGTATAAATGAAATCAAGAGTTCAAGAGGGTTAAATGTGATGTTAGGATATTTCAAAGTTCAAGAGGGTTAAATGGGATGTTAGGGTTGATTTTTTAGAGGAAACCTATCTTGAAATTTTTTAAAACCCTAAACCAAGTTTCTGTTTGGTTAAGCATGATAATTAGAACATTATTCATGTTATTTTGGATTACATATGTTGATTTGATTATATATTAATGATTTTAGCAAAAATGGATCTTAGGGTTTCATGTATTGCCCGATTTTTTCATTTTTATGTTAAATATGATGCAAAGAGGAGCTTAAATGATTCATGGATGAATTATAGGGTAAATTTCCCTAAATTAAGGGTACTTTGGATATTCAAAAGGGTTTGAAAAGATTTGCCCTAAATCTTTTTTTATTTTTTTGGGCATATACATAAGGACGTCCAAACGGGTAAAAACGGGTACCCTACATGCATGTTAAGTTGCTGTTTTGTAAATAATTGAATTATGGATGATTTAGAGGGTAAAATACTCTAAGATTAAGGTACTTTGGATGGCCATAATATATTGGGAAGGCATGCCCTAAATCTGATTTTTAAGGGTATGTAAAAAGGTGTCCAAAGAAGGGTACAAAAAGGCATCCAAAACATGTATGGAAGTTGCTGTTTTGAAAGTAATTAAAATATAAATTTTAAATATGTAATCATGCCCTAAATTTGAGTTAAGAAAAGCATCATTAGTTGCTGAAAATTTTGGTTTAAAAATCTGTTAAGATTTAAGTATTGAAAGAGGTGTTGAAATGATGAAAAACGGGTCCTAATGTTGCTATTTGGAACCCAATGATAAGTAGATTAAAATTCTATAATTAAACCCTAAATTATATGTTAATTAAGGAGTTTAATCATGTTGAAATTGAATGTAAGTTTCTATGTTGAAAATTTTTGAGAAACACATAATACATGTATTGTAAGTTGAATGCATGTGGAAGGATATGTATGGTTGAATGATACATGACTTATATGAATTGTTAAAATGAAAAAATACATGAATATGTGATGAAATGCATGATTATGTTGTTGTATTAATGATTATTGATTATCTTAAAATTTGAGATTAATTTATGAAGCCTAAGACGTCAATTATGTGCTTAAAATGAGCCTTAACATAGGAAAAATGAAAAATAGATGAAAAATGTAAATAAGATATATAAACCCCCACATGATGGTTAATGAATGATTATTATATTTTTTCCCTACATACGGGTTTAAAACACAGTATGGAATGAATTGTGTGATGCACAAGTGAATGATATGTATGTATGCTGACTCAAAATTCAAGTTGGTTATGTGTGAAATGGATTATGGGTTGGAAAATTGAATGAATGCAAGAAAATGAAATTGTTATGAATGCAATCCCATTTTTATATTGTGGTGCCCCCAACTCAAGCGGCACATCCTGAGCCTTACCTCGGGATCGGTATTGACTGGTAAACGTGATCAGGATTGTTGCCCTATCACACGATGAGTTTTTTAACGGATAATTATCTAATTTAATATATTTTCATAAGAGTTTATTTCCTCTTAATTATATATCAAATAATAGCTAAGTCATTTCCACCCATTCAACACACAACAATGCATGTAAATAAGAAACATTTCAACACTTTCCTAAATCAGATGCCACTGCATGTTATAACCATGCTTGTCCTTATGAAAACAACAACTTAATTGCATTCATTCAACATAAGTTCTACTATATCATAATCACTGCAAATCTTTTTCTCATGCTTAATTGATATTTTATTTGCTCCTTTGTCGAATCTCTTCATTCACCTGTCTATGGGTTTGGAAAACAAAAACGTGAGTTGTACACTCAATAAGCAAGCATTATATATATTTCCAAGCAAATCATTTTAAAGAAAATCTTTTTCAAAAAAAAGGTTTCTCTCCATTTAGTAGAGACACTTATCAAGTGATCAGCTACTTGCGGAGCATAAATCTTTTATTTAAAATCATCAGGGAAAACAACATTATACCCCCTCGGGGATATATAATGACACTGAAATGAATGAATCATGATCCCTTAGGATGGAGGCTAGCTAGGCGACCATCCGTCTTCATCTCCTCTCACACAGGGAGACGTTGTCGGCCCTTAGCCTATATTAGCGACTCGGTAACACCAAATGGGGACAATCGGTCCGCTTATTCCTTTAAGGTGAACCTTATGCATTGTGAACATGTATTATCCATGACATGATAGTATGATTTTTCACACATAATATCATAGAACAACAATTTTCATTTATCATAAAGCAGTTATATAAATCAATTTAAAATACCTAGTGAACTAAGGAATGGCCATCCTTAAAAATTTAGAAATAAATTTTAAATAACATTTACTAAATCAAGAAAAGTAGTTAAAACATTATTTACAATTATTTCAAAGAAATTTTAATAAATAGAAATTCATTTAGAAAATTTACTTGCTTACCTTGTTCATGAGTGCTTCTCAGATCAACCTTTTTCTTGCCTTTGCCTATGAGAAAATAGCATAATATCCATGTAAATTCTATTTTCTTGCATTTATTTAATTTTCCAACTCATTTCCATAAATATTCATAACCCATTTAATTTCCAAGTCGGGTATGCGTATTTTACACCCTTACATATATCAATTAGTCATTATATCACATATTTAATTCCCATAATTAAATCTCAAAATTTAAGATTATCAATTCAGCAATTTATTTCACATTTTTCATCATATTTTAACATATTTTTTCATTTTAATATTTTACATAATGCATTTATCATCTTATTATGTGCACTGCTTCACATATATACGTCTAACAACATCTAATTCATATATTTCTCAAAGTTTTTCAAATTGAAAACTTGCCCTCCAATTCAGAAAGTTTATATACTTCATTTAACACCTACTTAGTGCATTTTTATGAATTTTTAATCTACAAGTTTCAAAGTTTCAAAAACAGCCACTTTGACATCCATTTTCTACACTTTATACGCCTCTTTTGAATTCCAAAATAAACAGATTTTTATCTATTTAATTCCAGAAATTTATCCTAATTTTCTTGACCCAAATTAAAGATATTTTCACATATTTAAAATTCATATCTAAATTATTTCCAAAACAGCAACATTTTATACATGTATAGGATACCCGTTTACACCATTTGGACGTCTGCTTCTCATTCCTATTAAAATCCGAATTTGGGCAGTTTATGTAATGTCCTTTTTCACTTCCAAATTTATTTAGGATATTTTACTCTATATTTCATCCAAAATTTATTTGAATCATTTCATATATCATTTTCATCATTTAGAAGTGAATTTTAGGTCTTAGAAGATACCGTAACTAGCTTACCTTCTATACTTCACAACACATGCTAAATTTCAGATATAATCAATACTAAATCATGAATTATCATGTGATTACATCCACAAAGTAAAACAGTAACTTAAAACACAAATTTTAGCATATTTAAGCTAGTATAGAAACTCATATATCACATTAGACATTCTCTATTCACGTCTAACTCTTAATTATACTACATGCTATTAATTTTCCATTAAATTTTCTAATGAAAAACATCATAAATATTCATTAAAATATTTTTTATGAAGGATATTCATATCTTAGAAATTAAGTTAGAAAATCTAAATCAAAATCATTCAAACACAAGCATATATTTACTTGTATTGAATATCACGTAACTTCTCTTCTCCAACAAGCTTTCTCTCCTTAACTCTTCCTTTTCTTTCCTTTTTTCTTCACTTAATTTTGGGTTTGAAAAATGATGAAAGGGGCGACGTGAGCTGATGTTGGAATGGGAGATCAAAATTTTCAGAAATTTTCTAAGTCTCCTCCCAAGCACATGGACATCCCACCTCTTTTTAACCAATGACTAAATATTTCCAGCTAGTGGACCCCACATGCCACCTCATCTTTGCAAATTCCAATACAATTCTATTCTCTTAGCTAACATGGAAACTTATAGGCCACTTAAATTATTTTTTTCCTTAATTAAAAATTCACTAATTATCCATTGCATTAAACCATCTCAAAATTGTCCATCAGATCACGTCCAACATTAGTGCTATTTTCCAATTTTTTAATGAATTTTGCAACTAATAAATGCACATTTATATTCCCTAATACCTAAGCTAATTATCCATGCATTTTTAAATTTTTAAAAAATATAAAAAATCATATTTTGGTCACTTGCACAGTCAAATTTTTCTTCACCAATTTTCTATTGCTTGCACACGTTCCACTTTTGCAACAGCTTATCTCATCATCATTAATTTTTTTCCAGCCTTATTCAATTACTCATTTAATTATCTAGTAGTGTAGGGAATTTAGGGTCATTTTTGCTTGATAAAAAATTATAAAGTATGCATTGAGCTGCCAAACCGTCCACATCTCCCATGGAATATGTTGCTGTTCATTTTTCCTTTTCCCATTCAACGGTCCAAATCATCTCCTATTAAATCCGAATTTCACTTTAATTTAATGCAAAATTATCCTCATTAACTCATAGTTGACTTTTGGCATCCATTATATTATAAAAATATTTTATAAAATACCAATACATGGCTGTTTGCACGTCCTTGCTACCACCTCCTCCATATTCCCTTTTGACCCATTTAATTATGTATTTAATTAAGATATAATTGCAGGCATTTTCTTATTTTTGATAATTTTCATAATACCCTACAAATTACCCTCTCTTGACACTCAAATTTGTCTTCTTTCATTTATTTATTTTATTCAATTTTATCATAAATGCTATTTATTTCATGATTTGAAAAGTCAAATCTCTAATCCTAATTTCGTGAAATATTAATCCCTTAATCATTTTCATGATCAAATCCTTACAAAACCTTGATTTCCTAATTTTATCTATTCATTTCAAATTTCATCTTAATTTGATCTTTCTAGCCCAAGTTATGATCTTTTTAAGTTTTGATTGGTGATGATCAATTTTCATCAATATTTTCATAATATAATTTTTCCATGAGATTAAGCACAAAATTATGTGCTTCCCCTTGAAATTTCACCTTAATCCGATTTAAGGTCACCAAGTTATGAATTTTTCAATATTTCCTCAACTTGTCTCTATAATTAGTCTCCTAATATCCATTGATCACATTATGAAATTGAATTAAATTTTTCATAGCATACTAATATTTATCCATCCTCAATATGACATTTCAATCATATTAAACCACATTATCTTCAATTAGTAAATTTAAACAATCATTCACACAGATGACATAACTGCAAAAATCTTAAAAATTGCAAATACTTTAATTATGAATACATTATTCATACATAAATCATTCAATAGCATTTATATGACATCTATTCAAATTAGGGTTTCACATATATATAGGCAAAGGAAAAGAGAAAGTTGTCACGGAAAGCTAAGGCGTAAAAAGTAATCGATTTTCTAAATGCTTTTTATTTTATCAAAATGTAATGAAATGTTTGCTTATGTTATTTCAAATTCTTTGGATGGTTTAGCAAATGAATGTTTTAAATTCTTTGGATGGTTTAGCAAATGAATGTTTTAAATTCTTTCTAAGATATTTAAGGATAACCATTTCTTTATCTCAATCTGTATTGAAATGATATTTCCAATATGATAAATGAATTATTCAATGTTTCTTAATTATTTATGACAAGTGATGAAACATGAATTTATGAATGCAAAATTATGCTAGCATGTCAAAAAGAATGTTTATGAAAGATTCATGTGCACAAAGCATGAGGTCCACTTAAAAGGTGTAAGCGGACCAAACGTCCCCCTTTGGTGCGGCTAAGTCACTAAGATAGGCCTCAGGCCGACGGCGCCTCCCTAGATTGGGAGAGATGTGAAGACGGATGGTAGCCTAGCTAGCCACTATCCTATGATGTCATGTTTTAAAATAATGCATTGCATTGTTTATAATATACTCTTGACGAGTACAAGAAATCATGTTTTTATACCCTCAAGTGGGTATAATATTGTTTTCCAAGATGTTTTAAATGAAAATGAATTGCCTAAAAACTTTATATCTTGCTTATTGAGTTTTGACTCATGATTTTATTTTCCAAACCCTACAGACAGGTGAAAGGAAGCACCAAGCAAGGAGCATCAAGGATTAATGAATTTTTATGAATTATCTGCGAATGAACTTATGGTTGAATGGTTGTATGATGACATTAAATATTTATCTTAATGTTGTATAAGAATCATGTTATGAGTTGTGACTATGGATGATGAAAAATTTTATGGTCAAATGTTAAGGTATGAATTATTATATTGTGAATGAGTATGAATTTTATGATATAATATGTGTATTCTCAATTGTTATAATGACCTAAAAGGGCATTTGATTGAAATTGGAATGTGTGAAATGATATACACTCCTAAGAAGTTAAGTTTAAGTAGATAAATATCCAATAAAACCCGCCATGTAACAGGGTAACAATCCTGATCACGTTTACCAATCAATGATGGTCTCGGAGTAAAGCTAATGTTGTGATGCTCGGGCCGGGGCGCTACACATGTAAAGGCTTTATGGAAAATATGACTTGGAATAAATGTAAGAATATTTTATAAATGACTTGACATTTTGCTTAAATGAATGGTGCCTTATTATATAAATTGATATAAATGCTTTGATACCATGTTAAAGGAAACAATGAAAATGAGATTTGGACTTGGATTAATGTAACTTGCAAAGAAACACATGATTTCACAAGTTGTAGCAATCCATTTGTTCAAAAGAAAGTTCATCTCGAATTAGTTTTATCAATCATCAGAAAGGAGGAGTTTGTTGTAGAACGAATGGCAATCAAGCACAATCCATGTTTTGATAATTCATAATTCAATTTGAGAAATTTTAAGGCACTAACATTGTGTATGAGATGATTCAAGGTATAAAGTTTTCAAGTTCAAAGAATGCCAAGTCAAGTTAACTCAGGCATTGACTTAAGTCATGTCGATACCCAAGTCGACTCTAGTATCGACTTCAAAGGATTATTTTTGGACAACACTTACATTGTGAATGCATGACCAGGTGAAGTAGTAACCAAAGTCAACTTCGCATACGACTTAGATCAAGTTGCAACCGAAGTTGACTCAGTCGACGACTTGGATGATCTTCAAGGGTTCAATTCTAAGTTTGATGAAGTCAAGTTACAACCCAAGTTGACTCCGGTATGCGACTTAGATGAAGTGTTAGATAAAGTCGATTTAGACATGCGACTTGGGTGAAGTTGCAAGTGAAGTTGCAAAGCAAGTCAATCCTAGCATTCAACTTGAGTATAAGAAGGTTAAAACCAATAATTTCAAGTCCAAGGATGACATGAATAACTCAAGCAATATTATATCAATATGATTCAAGATCCAAGTCTCAAGCCTATTAAAGAACTTTCAAATAGATATGATCAAGCTCAATGACTAAGAAGTACAAAGGCCTATTTGTACGAACAAAAGTTTTCAAAGTCACAATACAAAGGAATGAGAAAATATATGTTATAAGATTAAGTTTGAGAACCATTAAAGTTCCAATGAGCATGATAGTGTTTGAAGTCGCAGCCCAAGTCGAATTCACCTGTGACTTGGGTCAAGTCTGAGACCAAGTTGATCCCAAATGAAACTTGGACTGAAGAGTTAAAGACTAAAGTCGCACACTAAGTTGACTTTGTTGTGAATGAATGGAAAATTAAGCACAATCTATATTTTGACGATTAACAATTCAATTTAAGAAGATTTAAGGCACTAACATGTATGTTGAGATGTGTTAAGATTTAGATACTTCAAGATTCAACTTGGTAGATCAAGTCACATGCCAAGTCGACTCAAGCATCAACTTCGGTCAAGTCGATACCAAAGTCGGCTCCAGCATCGACTTTAAAGGGGCATTTTTCGATAGTGTTGACAAGTGGACGCATGAACAGGTGAAGTCGCAACCAAAGTCGACTTCGCATGCAACTTGTTTTAAGTCACAACCTAAGTCGACTCCATCAGCAACTTGAAGTATCTTCAAGGGTTCGAAGCTAAGTCTGACAATGTCAAGTTGCAACTGAAGTCAACTCCGACATTCGACTTAGGTGAAGCCGCACATGTAGTCGACTCATACATACTACTTGAGTGGAGTTGCAAACCAAATCGACCCTAATATTCAACTTGGATAGATGAAACTTGCATCATAAAATTTCAAGCTCAAGGATGATAAGCTTACCTCAAGAAACATCATACTATCATCTAAGATAAGATCATTCAAACTATTCAAAAGATCTTGACCAAATTCAATGTTCAACGAGTTTTAAAAGTCCACATATACAAGCAAAGACTTATTAAGATAAATCATGAAGAGACAAGGGCAATTATACTAAAGGATCAAAATCACGCTATGTCAAGGTTCAAATGAACCAAGTCGAGAGCAAAGTCGCAACCCAAGTTGACTTCACCTATGACTTGAGTCAAGTCTAAGATCGAATTAACCTAAAATAGAACCTAACTGAAGAGCTGATGACCAAAGTTGCAACTCAAGTCGACTCTAGTTTGCAACTTGGGTGAAGTTCTACCCTATGAAGACTCCAAGTGTGACTTGAGTCACAATGGCAAAAAAATTCAAATATTGGTGTATTAAATTCGTGCCACCTACCACCAAACATTAAAATTTACTCCTCTTCTATTTAATACACATCAATGAAAGGGAAAAGGAGTTAAGACAATTAAGTAAGTTTCACCTTGTAACTTTCAAGCATTCAAGTGATCATTAAGGAGACCTACAAGAAGAACTTTGCTTTTCGACTGCAAGTGCTCAAGTACATATCTATTCAATCATTCTACAAGTTCTTTCATGAGCTAAAAATCTACCTACACAACTATAAAGTATAGACTTCTATTTTCATTCTTTTATTTGTGATTTCACTTGGTTTAGTATTGGAGATCAAGACCAAGTGAAGGCAAAGTAGTGTGTGATTGGAGTATAACTCGCCACCTACTTGTGCAAAAATTATAAAGGCCCCCTAAAGCTAGAATCTAGAAGAGTACAAGTGCTCTAATTGTATTGCTATTGGCATAGTGGAACCCAAAACACAAGGGTGTGCTCTTGGAGGAGTGGAGTAGTGAGGGTTATCCCAAACCACTATAATCTCTTGTGTTTATTTTTTGTTTGCTCTACTTGCTATCTTATTTTCACATTTTTCATTCAAGAGGACTTAGTTTACAATGGGATTACAACCAACACACCTAAATAATTTTTAAGAACCTAATTTGTCACTCCGCTTTTGGGTTTTTTCATAAACTTGGGACCAATAAACTCTAGTATACAACTAGGGAGTTGCACCTGGAGTCAACTCCAAGTACGACTTGAGTTATAACGGTAAAAAAAAATTTGAACATTGGCGCATTATATGGGTGCCAGCTACCTCCAAATGTTTAGATTTCTCCCCTTTCTATTTAATAGATGTCAAATGAAGTGGAGAGGGTTGGTTAGAGCATTGATTAGGCTTCCATCTTCCAACTTACAAGTATTCATGTGCTCATTAAAGAGATTTTTAAGAAGAACTGTGTCATTCATTGCAAGTGCTAAAGGGATCTCTCATCAATTCACTCTACACATTCTTCTCAATGCTAGAAACTTTTATATACATATGTAAAGTGTAGATTTTTATTTTTATTTACTTTTGTAATTCCACTTGGTTTGGTGTTGGAGACCAAAATCAACTAAAGGAAAGTAGTGCATGGTTGGAGTGTGACTCACCACCTACTTGTGTGAAAATTATAAAGGTCTCCCTAGAAATAAAATTTAAAAGAGAACAAAAACTCTAGTTGTAATTCCATTGGTATAGTAGAACTCAAGGTACAAAGGTGTGTTCTTGAAGGAGTGAAGTAGGGAGGGTTCTCCTGAACCATTATAATCTCTTGTGTTTGATATATTTGCTCTATTTACATTTTTATTCTCAATGTTTGTCATTCAAGGGGACTTAGTCTACAAGGGTTACTCTCAACATACCAAAAGAAGTTTAAAGAACCCAATTCACCCTTCCTTTCTTGGGTTTTGGTATAAACTCGGAACCAACACCATCTTCATTATATGATAAGGTGAAATACATATCTTTTAAAGCTAGTTGGGATAGAAGCTTATAAAAAAATATCCTTTTAACAAATATTAACGCTTACCATGGGTGCCTTTGATTGAAGTATATTCATCCTCTTATTCTTTACCATTCCAGGTAGATGACGTACATGAAGTTAACTTCATTCTTTAGACGTTAATGGAAAATTCATTATGTCGTTTCTCCAGTAGAAAGAAAATAATACTATTCAACATTGAATATAGAGGAAAAGATCTCTTACCACATCCTTAGTTAAAAATATTCAATAGGGGTTAGGATATAATCCACAATGTGATAAGTTTGAAAAGACAAAGAAACAAACCTGATTAGCAAGTATTAGATACATATATACTAAGTTAGTCGTAGCTCATGAAATTTTAATGATAAATAATGAAGTTGATGCGAAAGAAAAAAATGTTGTTACTTGTATACAAAAAGAAAGGTGGTACACTCACACAATTTGCTAAAAATTATGCTAAAGTACTAGCACTTCAAGAGTGTATCCATTCAGAGTAGGAATGAATGGACATAACAAGATATGTGGGCTTGCATTTGCTTGAACTCCCCAACTCTTAGAAATCTTAAAAAAAATGGAGTTGATAGGAATTACAGAATAATGTAAAAAAAAATAAAACTAAATATTTAACTCTAGAGGATGAGACATTCAAACTTAGAACTTTTAAGGTTCTAAAAAATGTCTTCATATTGGAAATTATTTATCTACTAAAGAAAGAAGTCAAATCATCACTTTCTTAGGACATAGTTAATCAACTTCATTTTTTCTTATAAACATATGCTTAGACTTGACAAAAACTTGATCAATTGTCATTTCCCCATAAAGACGAGTCATTAAAGTAGAAATTGAGAAGATGTAATTCTAAATAGATATCAAAAATAAGGGATGAGGTAATCAAGCAATATAATGCTGAATTTCTTATTGTATCTCATTATCCTCAATCGCTAGCTAATATTATTTTGATCGCAAAAATGATTGAAAAGTGAGCATGTGCATTGACTATTAAAATAAAGATAGTCGTTGACACTGTTGATCCTGAGTTTGTGGCAACACTCAAGAGAAGAGGGGTGTGGCGCCCCAGCCCGAGCGTCACTTCCTTACCTCAGGACCTATTGATTGGTAAACGTGATCAGGATTGTTGCCCTGTCACACGGCGG
>JAXCLR010000063.1:15022636-15040579 GCA_035584095.1 Annona squamosa | reverse complement strand
ATCACGTGTCTTAGCCCTATTCACGTGTACTATTCACGTGCACTATTCACGGGGTTAAATTCCTAATTGCATTATTTCAATTTCCAATACACATATTCATTAATATAATTCATGAATTTTCATTTATTCATAAAATAATTATAAAATTACAAATGTCCAAATGACGTATAAAATAACGTGTATACGGTCAGGGTTCCACAGCATCCCTTCTATATTGGGTTTCACTAATACTACAAAATACAAGTTAAAAGTAATAGTTCTCTTCTAGATTGTAGCTCTAGGGGGCTTTTCATAAACAAAATAAGCAATCGGTAGACACCTATAACCAACTATTTATTTGTCTTTATACATTGGCCTTAGTCTCTAACATTGTGTCAAGCACCAACAAACAACAATAAGTAGTCAAATAAATAAAATCTATGCTTTATAATCTTTTGTAGGATGTTAAGGCATAACAAGGTCTTGATTTGAAGTAAAGAATGAGCAAATGTTATAAGTTTTATAATATGTTTGAGAGCTTGGCTTGAATCTTTATGCTAGTGGAGTTTTGAATGCAAGCAAATAGGAAGGTGGGAATTCAATGAGTATTCTTGTTAATCCTATTAACTCTTCTCCACAGGGTATTTATAGCCTTGAAAGATTTTGAACACATGAAGGTAGGTGGTGCGCATTATATGCACAAATATTCAAGTTTTTTATGACCATTACAACCAAAATAGCTTGTTAGGTTAGCTTGGCTTGTGACTTCACCCATGTCACAACTGAGGCCAACTTGGCAATTGCCTTTAACTTGAATCTTTTTCTCCAATAAGGCTTTCTTCATGTTCTTTTTCTAAGTAATTATTAGAGTCAACTTCGGGTACGACTTTAACTTGAGCTTTTATAGTACCCCCATAATTTTCAAGGTTTATGATATTTATTTATTTATTTATCAAAGTATTATGGTGTCTATGGGGCACAAGAGTGATGATTTTGCATTTAGGAGGAAAGGATAAAATTGATTTGCATATTGTACATTAATTGATCAATAAAGATTTATTTTGGAAAAGAAATAATATTAAACAAAATAATTAATTCATTGAGAAATTTGAAAGAGTGGAAAAGGACAATCTAGATTTAATAGCCAGTTTAGGGCATTTAAAGCAAGAATTAGACTTCAGGGCTTAATTGGAAAGTTGCCAGGAACATAAAAAATCTTAAGGTGAACCACTTAGATAGAATATTTAAGTTGCATAAATAATAATTCTAAAAATGGTAGATTTGTGCCAAACAAGGAAAATTTTAAAAATAAAAGTTTGTAACATGAGCTTGTAGCTTAATTAGTTATGGGCTAGCTTTCTTGGTAGGAGGTCATAGGTTCAAATCTCACTATATGTATTTATGCAATAAATTTTGTTTGTTTCTGTAAAAATAAAGAAGGTAGAACCCACAACCATGCATGTGGCATGTGTGGATGACTAAAAGATGGGAAAACCTAGCTAAGAAGAAAAAGGGAAGGAATGAAGGGTGGGGAGAAATGTGAGCCATCCAAGGGGGTATATTGAAGGGAAATATTTTATTTATAAACTTTCTTCAAACTTTTCTAGAGAAATCTCAACGAGAAGAAAAGGTAAATTGTTCTACGCAATTTTCTCTCTGATTTAAGATCTATATTGATGGGTTTTCTATATATTGTAGATGTTTTAGGGCTGCCATATTTTATGCAAGGAAATTATAATTTTTTTAGATCTAAATCATTAAATTATTTTATTACAATGAGTAGATGTCAGAAGTAGGATCTCAAGAAGTTCGGTAATAATTTTATTATGACTTCATGATGATTATAATGGAATAATGGAGGAATAAAGGGTTGTTTTATTTGCTTTTATTTTGAAGTTTTTTTTGCTAATCCATACCAATTTATACATAGAGAATGATGAATTATGTAAGAAAGATATTAGGACGGTTTGATTTCACTTTTGTTGATTGAATTTTTGAATGATTGTTAATGAATGGCTTTGATCGTTGAATATATAATGGTAAATATTAATCTATGAATATTGATGTTATTAATTATTTGCACGATAGATGGATCAAGAGAAATTTAGGGTTGATGGGCTGTTTGGATCGATTTAATGAAAAATCATTGCAAAGGGGTCCTAAACATATTCAAATAGCATATCGTTAAGAATAGAATGATCCAAGCCATCTAATTGCCATTAAATCACCAATAAAGGGTCTATTTTACTTTGTCTATGTAATTACCTTACTAATTGTAATAGACTTAAATTTATTTTTTGTTGGTTTTAATTGAATTAGAAGGTAAATGTATTCAAGTAAATGAAATTAATCCAAGAAAGTATTGACGTGTAAGTTTTGACCACACCCAATGGTTAGCTAGTGATTGATGATCAAGATCTCTATATTTAGATAAAATACAATCAATGTTTAATGATAATTAATGTTCTGCTATTCTTTGGAGGTCTTGAGATATAAATATACACTGATTATAATGAGATTAAATTGTTTCAGTGGGGGTTATAGAAATTGATTATGAGCAATGGATGAATTTTGATCAAATCGAAAACATAAAAAGAGGCCTCCTAGAGACAAATACATAGGTCACTTCTTTAAAAGGTAAGTAACTTTCATCTTTATTTACGATTATGGTTACCATGATAAGATTTTTTTATTTTTATTGTGAGAAGGAAGAAGTTTATTAAGACTTTATTTCCTCGAGGGAAGCCCATGCATGTTTACATGATCGGGAAGGGACTTATCAAGGGTTTAGTGTTGAATTGTTGTGTGAATGCTTACCTTATTCTTATTAAGTTCGATGCATGAGCTTTTATTTTATTTATGAGATTTGCTATTTATACACATCAGTTTAATTGTATTCATGGTTTATGAGTGTGTATGAGCTTATGTATGAGGTTGTATGTATTCTTGCGTATAAGTGTATGTGTATGCATGAACATGAGAATTATTTATAATGTATGTATAAGTTTAATTCATGCCACTTAAAGAGCTATAGTCTTGGAGAGGATCTTCTTCATTGACTAACAAATGACATTGAGAGTATGGTGTAGTTTTAAGTGGTCATGATGGCTAGAGTATCATCAGTGATAAGAGTTGCGTCAGTAGAGAGATGATGTATGCCAAGAGGGGTCATTAGAGAAATAATTTCTCCTTGAATGGTAAGGGTTTTACACCACTAGAGATATAATATTGCTATAATTTACCTAAAAAATCAAGAGTAGTCACTAGTGTTGATCATATGCTTGCTTTAAGAAAGATTAATTTGATTTTGATGATTACCAAACACTTGAAATATTATTAAAAAGGATATAATAGATATGTGTAAGTGTGTTTAAGTATTTTATCTCCAATTATATGTATGAAAATAAAAACGTGAAATAATTTAAGTTTTAAGAGCTCAAGACTATATATAGTAAGTTTTAAAAAGTGACGTCTTAACCTAAATCGACTTCACTTGCTACTTGATGAAGTTCCATAGTCAAGTCGACTTCGCCTGCAACATCGGACAAATAGCAAAGTGAAGTTTCAACCCAAGTCGACTTAACTTGCGACTTGGGTGAAGTCTTAACCCAAGTTAACTTCGCCTACGACTTCGAAGGCAAAATTTTGGACAACAAGTGGATAGCAAGTTCTTTCCAAAGCGAAGTAGCAACCCGAGTCGACTTTATTTATCCCAAGTTGACTCCACTCATCCCAGGTCAACTAAAAAATTCAAACGTTGGAGCATTAAACGCACGCCAATCTCTACTCTAATGGCTATATCTTATTTTTCTCTATAAATATTATTGAACTATGAACGTGAAAAAAAGAGAAATACAAAATGAACTTACACTTTTCAATATTTAAGATTATTGACATCATTTGAATAAATATTGAAGCTTCAAGTGCTACTACTTCAAGTGAGCTTAAAAAATCATCTTCTTCATATAACAAGAAGCTTCCAAAAACAATTGATTACATGTTATAAAGTATAAATTCTCTTTTGTCTATTTTATTTTGTGTTGTTACCTTGAATCAGTGTTTGATATGAATTTAAGAAGAAGCAAAATAGGGAGTTGGTTTTAGTTTGTCTCAATAATGAGTTTTGCTTGATTGGTTTGAGTTTTGTCTCACCGACGATTAGACTTCGTTGGTTGAAGTTGATCTTACCAACAAGTGATTATTGCATATGCCCCCTAGAGCTGAATCTAGAAGAGAGCAAGTACTCTAAATTGTATTTGATATATAATAATGGAACCTAAGACACAAGGGGTGTGTGCTTGAAATAGTGGATTAGGGAAGATTGCCTGAACCATTATTATTATTATTGTCTCTTGTGTGGTTTGATAGCTTGCATTTTATATTCTATTTACACCATCTCATTCTATCTCTTAGCAAATTTCATCAAGGAGACTTAGTTTACAAAGGAGTTACAACTAATATACTAGAAGAATTTTTTTTAAGAACCTAATTCACCCCTCCCCTTTTTAGTTTTGTCATAAACTTAGGACCAATAAGTGGTATCAGAGCAGATCTCTATCTTATTTGAAATGATCTCTTTTATATGTCTATGACAACCCGCTTAACTTATGTACCTGTATTTGCTGAGGGCCAATCATTTTTTAGGTCATCTCTATTTGATGACAATAATTTTATCTATTGGAAGTTGAGGATGAAATAACAAATTATGACAATTAGTAAGGATTTTTGGATAGCCATACAAGATGAAATTATATTACCAAAAGGGGACAAGGCGTCCACTTTGATAGAAGAAGATACCATGTTTGTCCAAAGTAATGCTAAAGCTATGAATTTCTTATTTTATACATTGACTGCTGTAGAATTCGACAAAGTTTCTTCATGTATAATAGCTAAGGAAATATGGGACAAATTGATGTCTATTTATGAGGGTTCCTCCCAAGTAAAGGGAACTAAAAGCAATATCCTTGTTGGTGATTTTGAAAGCTTTCAAATATTAGATGGTGAATCTATTTCAGAAATGTATGCTAGATTTTCTAAAATACTAATACTTTTAAAGGCCTAAAAAATTCAATTTTCAAAAGCAAACAGACTATGAAGATACTTAGAGCATTGCCAAACTAATGGAATCAAAAGGTTATAGGAGGAGAAAAAAGACTTAAACAAGCACAAAGTAGATGACTTAATTAGCTTACTCATGTCTCATGAGCTCATCAAAAATAAAAAAGAAGAATCTCACAGTAGTAAAATGTCTATCGCATTCAAAAGTATGAAAGATAGCTCAAGTGAATCTACATCAAGCTCATAATCTAATATAAAGAGAAACAAAAACTTTAGCTCATATAAGAAAATGAAGGATAAAAAAATGAATTTTCAAAATGTTATAAATGTAGTGGTGTTGGATATGTAAAAATTAAATGTACCACACCAAATGACTTTGAAATTCAAAATAAGAAAATTTCTTAAAGGGAAAGACTAGAAGAATGCTTACAGATGAATATACTACCTCAAGCTCTAATACTTTATTAAGTGAAGAAGAAGTTGTAGTATGGTTGGTTTATATTATATCTATGCTTAGGATTATCATTATTAATTGTTAGTTGATGGGGACCTTATCATTTGATTTGTCAATAATAAATTTTATTTGTAATCCAATATGTAAGACGGGAGAGTGCTACACAAAAAATAGCCTCTCTATTCCTACTTTACTATTATCACACCCTTCATTTTACAGTGGAGAATCTTCTGGAATATTGGTGTGACAACTTTTCCTCTAATACAGCCTTCTTTCATGTTCTATTTCCAAGTTGCTATTGGAGTCAACTTTAGGTATGACTTCAACTTGAGTTTTTCTTCTAATGAGGCCTTCTTTCATGTTCATATTCCAAGTCACTATTGTAGTCAACTTCAGGTAGTGACTTCACCTAAGTTATGCATGAGGTTGACTTGACTAATGACTTGTGAGGCCCTATTGCTTAGGCATCTTCAATGACTAGTCAATGGGTGCCACATGATTTAATAAAAGTTCGGCGGCATCTTCCCTAACCTACAAGGAAGTGGTATAGTATACAAAATCCGTTATACATAAACATCCTAATTTCATTCAAAGATATAAACACTTAGCTCTATATTTACATATTCACATGCCCATACTATAAAGACATCAACAAGGAAAGAAAATCATCACGATCCATCATTACTGTACAAAATAGCCCAAAATAACCTATACATACATAAATTATAAATTAAGCTAAAAAATATCTAAGTACAATATGTTCTTCATAGTTGGGTTAAATTAGGTAAATGTCTACACTATCTAGTGTCAAAAAGAAGTATAAAACTCAAAATAGCTAAAAGCATAAGCCTAATCTATTGAATTTGATCTTCAAGGTTATATCCTCTACCAATCCCATCTTGAGGTTCTTCTCCTGACTTGAGGTTTAAAAGTAAAATAACAAATGATGTGAGTCTAAACAGACTCAGTAAGTAAATAGCAGTTAGCACGAAAATAGAAGCAGATAGGAGTTATGATACACTTGTCATGACAATGATGCAGGATGTCAACTACTAGATGACTGATGTGAAATCAACACCCATGCTAAGAAAAACAGGTATATAGTCACATGTCTTCAACCGGTCATGCACAACCCTCCCTCATGTTAATGAAGGGTCATGAACAACCCTTTTTCTCATGTCAATCAAGGGTCATGAACAACCCTATACAACTATGCAACCCATTCATATTTACAGTTATATAAAAATTTAAATGAGATAACATACCCATGATAATACTCATGCACAGGACTACCAAGCTACCGTCACTTATCTCGAATGATGCATTATCCCATACACACAAAATGAAAATCATAAATCATGCATATAACATCATTAAAATCAACAAATATACACTTTGATTTAGCACATCACTATCACACAAGCAATCCGTCAAACGCCAAATAGGCATTAGAGGACAAACCTCTAGTTCTCCAAACTAGTTAACACACCTAGGACATATCACATCGTAGTTTCGTGAATGCTACAAAGATGTCATCTATTTCACAATCCTACCCAGAAATATCTTATTTCCTAAAAAACATCTAACCTTAACTCATCAGAATCTCAAAATGCCCTAACTATGGAATTTCTTAGACGAAACCCACTCCTACAAATTGTATTATACATTTAAGAAGAGAATCCATCATTAACTTAAGAAAACAGAACATCTACTTACCTTGATGGTTATTTTTTTCCTAAGAATAGTGGCCCTAAACTTGAATTTTTGAGATTTTGAGCTTACTTGAAATGAATTGGTGATCTTCAAAGTAGTTTGGAAGAGCTTTTGGCGTGGTCTAAGGTTGGATTGAAATAGAGAAGAAAGGAAAAAGAAAGAAGAAGTAGAAGGCGAGAGGATAAGAAGAGAGAAAGAGGGGCAGTGTGAAAATGAAGCCCTAATGGGCAAACTATCATTTTAATTAGGCCCTCATTAAGATGGGTCGGGATGGGCCCGAGCATAGGCCAAGCCCAAACACAATTTTGAACTTATTTTTCTCACCTGTATAATTTAGTAACTTAAAATTTTCTCTAAGGGTGCTACCCCGTTGATCCTCGCAGCCTGACTAGGTAGGTCGAACCCCATATGTACTCTATGAAATGAAATATAGTCATACTACCCCAAATGGCACCTCCATCATACACCTCTAAATCAATACCCAATAAATCATATTATAAACAAGTGACACAACTACAGAAACATGCCAATGCCACAACTCATACTTGTGTTCAACACGCTAATAAATGGTGTCTCAAACAACCCAAAATATCAAAAAACATTTATTCCTAGTAGCATATTTGTAAATTATCTCATGGTCAGGAATGAATTATAATAATAATAATAATAATATGAAAGTACCTAGTCCTCACATGACTTAACTCGCACTTGGTGGCTTTCTTTCAAATCCATCACTAAATTGATATTTGAAGTCGCTTTTGAAGTCAAACTAGGTTTCGATTCACCCAACTCGCATAAGAGGTCCATTTGACATGTAACTTTAGTTATGTTGCACTTGTATTTTGAACTAGGAATTTTTATCTGGCATATTCTTAACTAGCACTTTATTAGTAGCTTTATTTCATTTCAATTGAGCTTTTAATCATTATTCAGTTCATTCTGAAAGTGCACGGGTCGTAAATTTAGCATTTAAAAATATCAATCTTATAGAGAATTCGAGACTTAAGATGTTGAATTTAAATACTTTACAACCAACATAAAGATAATAGAGTAAAACTGAAGAAAGAAGTAGTAAGAAAAAAGGTGAGTCTTGAGAATGTAGAACAAGGATTAAAAATCACGGGATGAGAGCACCTAGAGTCTAGGGTTTTACATACATCGTCTGCAATATATACGTGGAGTGCTTACTATTTTATGTGAAAGGAGAACTGACCTTAAATTATCCTTGCACATTCTCTCAAAACCTACATGGTGTAATTCTAATCTTCTTAACTTTCTATTCTCATGAGATTAAGTTAATTAGAATTCATTAAGTTCTGTGGAGGTTTATGAAATTCCTTAAGGTCATCATGACTGTTCTTATAGTCTTAGATTTCCAAGTTTAATATTTTGATTGTAGTATTTAGACTTCCTTCTCTTGGTTTCTTCACCTAATACATGAGAATCATTGTCAAAGTGTGGGCCTTAACACTAAGTAAGTATTAAATTCTTAAGACAATAAATTAATACACAACATCTTTCATAAATAAATTAAAACTATAATATCTACTACATTGTACGCATGCTACATCCTAAACCTTAGATAATGGGTTTAGCCTAACATGTTCATAATAAAAATCAAATACAAAATAATATTTTATTCAAAGTACATCATAATCAAGCCAATTAAATCAAAAGGAAAGAAGAGAAGGAAAGTTTATTAATTGAAAGCTTTAATGGTATCTTAAAGACTTCAAGTAACTCGCTATCTCATTCCTTGCTTTGTGCTCTTCACCTTCTCTCTCTCTCTCGAACTCAATCGAAGCTCAAGGAATGTTCTTAGATATATGAGAATGTGTACAAGGTGTGTTTATATAGAGAATAGGGGAAGACTTGTGTACACAGTCCGCAATGGATTGAAATTTGTCCAACTAGAGGGCGACATGGCCTAGGCCATGTTGGATCCTATGCACATGCAATTCATCCACAAGTTTGCTGGATCATCTCTCGTTTCAACTCGTTTCGTGTTGAAACTTCTATGACACATTATAGACATTTAATTATTGTTTATTCTCCTTTTAATTCTTCAAAATCATCAAATTAAATGGGTCTTGGTCCTCGTGCTTCGAACCTTCTCAAATGAGACGTGTGTTGCACCAATTTCACCTAACTTTGCACAAATCAATCAAAAAAGAATGATTTGTATTAAACAAAGCTAAATTCATCAAATTATGATTCAAATCATTTTTAACACTCAAATTCTCATCCTATTATTGTCCAAAATAAATAGCATGAAAATGACTTAATAAATGCTCCAACATTTGAACTTTTAGTTGTCCTCAATCAAATGAAAAATCAAATCATTATATTTCATAATGAAATCTTTCCATAACTTTGAGAAAAGAGTGAATACTATTTTATATGAATCACAAATCAATAAGATTGTTGAAAAAAAATTTTCTAAGCCTTGCACTTATCAAAGAAACTAGTCAAAAATCTTGTCTCACTTAACGAATATTGTATACACTATCACCATTTTCTGTTTGAGAAATAAAACATTAAGATTTCAAAAACCTTGTGGCATAAACTTCTATTTAAATAAATTTTTTCTTTCTATATTTGTTGTCACAATATAAACATTTAACAATTCAATCCTTTAATGATAATAACATAGAAAAGTATAAGTCAGATCACCCAACATACATCGCATCAAATTCTAACATCAAAATTTCCTCCACCAACTTACTTGACTAGTTTATAGAATCATAAGGACTTAATGAGAAAACAATTAGATTCTGATCAGGCATTAAAAATTTAGAATTGAAATCATTTCCACACTATTTGAGCTTTTATGTAAGCAGAAAAAAATAACCCCCACACTTAGTACTTTTATTCTTGTGAGAGCCCTTATTACCATTGGTTTAGACTTTTTGACTAGGTTTAACATTGGTTCCCCTCACCATATTTCAGGATATCCAACAAACTTTTTTTTTTCAATTTTGTACAAGTCATGTGGTTAACTTTATTCTCATTATGCTTTTTGGCTAAAAATTTTGATTTAAAGATCATTCAACTCAAATAGAGGAAATTAAGGACCATAACAACTCAAGTTTAGGCTCAATGTGGAGTAATAATAAAATTCATTCAAAACTAGGTTCATTTTTAGATAAAAGAATGTCTTACAAACAACTCAAGTTGAGTATTAGTCTTGAAAATTTTTCAATCGTAATGAGATTTTCATGTCTATGAGAAAAACTTACCTTCTTTAGTTCATCAACTATGTGTATTAGAAATTTTTTTTGACAAATTAGAGAGAATTACTCAAGGTTTGAATGAAAGCAGAAATAGTGTTTTGGTATATTCATTTCATTAAATGATTTAAGACAAAACTATGGGTATTTCCAATAAGTACATGATCATAAAAAATTTAACACCTTACCAAGTTCAATCATTCACCTAACTTAAAGTATGTGAAATCCTAATTGTGTTCTACTTAAAGGAATTACACGAGTTCAATGTGGGTGTCTAAATTAGTTCAGTGTGTCGCCCCCAACCCAAGACGTCACATCCTAAGCCTTACTCTAAGATCTTATCGATTGGTAAATGTGAATCAGGATTATTGCTCTAATTACGTGACGGGTTCTTAATTGGATTTCGTCCAAATTTTTTCATTTCATTCCTTTTATCCATCATCATTTCATGCCTTTGCATTCCACATCATTCAACTTACAAGCAACGATACACTTGTAATCAATTACACATATCAAGTGCGGATTCCATTCATAACATCTCAACTTGTTCTTTTATGTTAAAGGTCCTTTTGACCTGATTATGACATTTTCATTCCATGCATACATAATCCATACATTCCATGTCAATAAGATACTACCAATCTTTGCTTGGATATCAAGCTCTCTTATATCAAGCCTTTTCATTCCATATCAATAACAAAGATCCATCAACTCTTAGCATACAAGAACTTATCATTTAAGGCATTTGTTGTCTCAGTCATATCATATCTATACAAGGCCTTTACAATTTAATCTTTTACTTTCTCAATCATAAAGGATGCCAAGCTCCGTGGTATCATATCCACCTTTCATGGTGTAATTTTGCTTTTCCTTACACATTCAGATTATATTTGCAGACTTATCATAAACGTAAACCCTAGATCACAATAGGGCATTATTCATGTTTCATATACAAAGGATTACAAATCTTTAAAATTTCCTTTTTCCTTTTCTTAGGGAGAACATACTTTCCATCACTTGATTTCCCTGCACCTGTCTTTAGGGGGGAAATAATACATGAGTCGAAACTCAATAAGCAAACATCTTTCATTCTCATTTAAATGCATTTTCCTCTATTCTATAAAAGACACTTAGCAAGTGATCAACTACCAATGAAACAGAAACCTTTTCATAAACCCTTCATAAACCATTCATGAAAATCATTCATGTAAACCATTTGTAAATCTCAATTTTTGGGCATTTCATAAACATTAGATGTGAAAATGCATCATTTCTATTCATGATATAATCCTTCATATGAGGGTATGCTAGCGCGGGGAACATCCTTTCATAAGATGATCATTTCCATCCATGACGCCGGACATTCTGACTTGGCAACATCAAGGGCGAACTCCTTGTCCTGCTGCTGCCTTGACTAGCCTACTTGATTTTCATTTCATGCATGACTTTTAGTCACACCGACATTATATACCTCTTAGACATGGTAACTTGTCATTCTTATGTAGAGAATTCTTTACATCATCCATTTAAACATCATATCGATGAAACATCATTCAAATTCATGCTAGCATGCCATTTCCAAATAGAGAAGAATTTATTCAATCATTTTATTAAAAGAAGTAATCAATTCGTAACAAAGAGACAAAGGGATGGCCACCCTTAAATAGCTTTAGAAAAATTCAAGTAAAACAACTTTTAGCATTTGAGAATAAAATGTCATTTTCAAAAGTCTTGCTTTCTTACCCGTGGTGATCCTTTTTGCACCTTCCATCCTTATACATTTTCATCATATGTTGTGCTTGTATTTCTTATCTTTTTCTTCAATTCGCATATACGTGTCATATGGGTTTAATCCCATATGGTTCATAACACATTAACTTTAAATCATTCTTTCTTTGGAATGTATATCCATCTTCACTCTTGTCAATGGTCATACACACACACACACACACACACACACACATGACTTACTCATAAGTCTTTTGATACCCATATAACTATGTAATCTTAGTTAGTGGTTCACTTTCTTCATTCCATTCACATATTCACAATAATATAGGCATATATATATGCAATAGGGTTTTCAACTTGCATTTAATCTCCTTTTAATCAATCAAAACACTTGGGTAACCCTCACTTGAAACTTCAACAATCAAGTTCAAGCAATGTTTCTCAACTTCATATTTCTTAAGTCATATGTATATCCCATATTATTTCTATTAGCTTACATAATTCACTTGTATTTCAAGTTAAGTGTTCGTACATAGAAACATAGCTTATATATCATATCATCTACTCATTCATTTTTAATACCTTTATATAGGGTAAACATTTAAGCACATTATAACCCTTCTATTAAATCATTATATGGGGGTTCATTACCTTTGATTTATCATTTGTTACATATTTTTCACATTTCATACATCGGTGTTCATTTTAGGCACATAATTAATAACTTAGGCCTCATATATTAATCTCAAAATTTGAGATTATAATTAATCATTGACGAGATGCGTATATGTCTATTAAAATGCTCTCTTTTAACGCAAGTATACGTGCCAAATCAAGTAATAAAGAGTGAGTAAAGTATCGTTCCTACAAGAAATTGTCTAACTGGAATTATTAATTAGTTGAACTGCTTTTGGTAGGTAGAAAATTTTGAGTTTTTGAATTTAAAACTAAAGCTAACAAACACAATAAGAAATCAGAATAGAGTTCACGAAATCGCTGGAATACTAAAAATGGGTTTATCAATTGGGGATGACAGATGGATAGCTCAGAATCCTTGAATTTAAATTATATTGCATTGGTTATTTTTCATTGGATTGTGCATGGATTTACGAATCCAAGTTCAATAATCTTTATATAAGTCTTCCAATGTATATAAAGTTAATTATACCCTATTCAATTGGTATGTTTCTATGCTATTAAATAAAGTGAAATTGATAAGTTCATAACCTATTTATTGACTACACAGGGTTTAATGGTATATTTCTATCCATTAAACAACTCCTCTTACCAAAAAAGAAACCTATGCCCTACACACATATCAAGAAGTCCAAGGATTAATCAAGCAATTAAATTATCTTACAAGGTAGCTAATCTTGTAAAAAACATTAAACCACATGTACAAGGGTAAATCTCACACAATCATATAGAAAAAATCAAATATTCATTCCTGAATCTTAAAAAACCAATACAATATAATTAGATATCAATTCATCCTAACTATCCATCTAAAGGAAGTTTAGTTTAAAGACATAATTATAAAATCCTTTACATCTATTATTGTAAGTATCTAGAAAAATAGAAAGATAAAGAGAAAACTGGTTTTTCAGTGGTTTCTACCAACGATGTTGAATCTTCTCTTTAATCTGTGTTTCAATCAAGTTATCTTCCTACTCTGGCTATCTATTCTGGCTTTGGGCTCCCTCTTTTTTGCGCGTGAACCTTAAGTTTCTATTTATAAAGTGGAATTGTGCAGCACACGTACTGAAATTCGTGCATATGGATGCATAGTAGTGCCTAGGCGCTAACTCTCTATGTGCTGGGAACTTAGAAACCTTTCTAGAAACTCTAGGAATTGATGCCTTGGCACCTAGGCACCCCTAGTTGGCGCCCAGGTGCCAACTCTCTGGATGCTATGTGACTTGGAATCTCTCCTGAAACACCTGTATGATCATGTACTGGCGCCTAGGCACCAACTCTGTCTGTAGGTTGGTGAAGTGGCGCTTGGGCCCCCCTAGCTGGCACCTAGGTGTCAACTCCCTGGAAGCAATTGGTTGCTGGATTGTGTTGGAGTTCTGGCAATGGCATGTAGGTTGGCGCCTGGGCACCATCCACATGCCTCGTGACTTGGTTCTGATATGAATCCGCTTTGCCCACATTGCTTGTAATTCGCCCGTCCTTCCGGCAAAAATTACATAAACTAAATAAATTGACTAAAACTGCCTAACTTATGGTAAAAATGACTAAAAACTAAATAATGCTCCTAAAATACAAAGCGAGTGAAATTTAAGTTAAATGAATGCAAACTATGCCTAATCTCTTGGACTAACGTACAAATATAGTCTGAAATGGGCCATGATAACTCTCATTTTTACGAGTTATCACACCCCCAAAATTAAATATTGCTAGTCCTCGAGCAACACATACAAACACAATGAATAAATGAATGATGAATGAATGAATGCGGACCCTGTCAACTCCATTTGCTTCTCGTATTGCTTTGATCAATTCATTTATCTATTCAACAAGGTCAAGAGTATTCTAAACTTGAAAAATCATCCATTACACAAAATAGGGCATGCATTGTCATTCTTAAACCAAGTTACATGTGGGTGACAAAATTTCTTAGTACATGGTCATAATTCAACATGCTAATCTTCCATTTGATAAGACAACTGGTTAGAAAATCACTGAAAGTAGGCAAACCAAGGTTTAAGCTGAACTAACTAGTCACAGAAAATAATAATAATTCATTGGATTCAATTTTTTGCCAACTGCACATTCTTTTCCCCCCAAACTTATTATAAAATTCTCCTTACCATATTTCAGGATATCTGAAAATCTCTCTTTTTTTTTGGCTCCCCTCACCATAGTTCAGGATATTTGGGGAGAATTTTAATTTTAAAGCATTATTACTGTGATTTTTCTTTATTTTTTTACCCGAACCTTGTCATTTGTTGATGTCAAGTCTCGGTTACTCAGCTCGGGTCAATCACTCTCTTTTTATTGTGCCTTGCTAGGGGTACTAAACATGTCTGTGTAATTTTTTTTGTGAAATATTACCATTTTTGAACCCATTAATTCCCTTAAAGTACTTGGTCAGCATTTATTTAATTCAGTTCTCATCATCTCAATCTGGAAGATTAACATATAATTGAATTAGAACAATGTATTATGAAATCCTTTTAATTCTTTCACATGTCAATTGTAACTTGCTTTTATACTTGGTCCTTAATCTGAATTGCCCATTTTTTCATGAATTCAATTTCAAGTCAACATTAATCATAACCTTGCACATTTTCAATAAGATAGATTGAACAAAGATAACTTTCATTAGCTGGAATTGACATAATATACAATGTAAACAATACGTGAAAAACTAATCTATGGCCGAGAATTATACACCCCCCAAACTTGAGAGATGCATTATCCTCAATGCATGATGACCTAGGATCACCTAATAAAGAAAATACAAGAGAAAGTAAAAATAAAGAAATAAAAAAGGACCAAGACTTCCTCAAGAATCAAACTCGGTGGTGTCCTTGTCCTCGTTGTCTCTATGCTGTGCCTGGGATGGCTGCCCGAAGCATGATTGAAACTCCGGGGGCGTCGATGGGAAAGGCAGGAGAGTCGAGGCATTAATATGGTGGTCCTCCATTAACCGTCGGAAGTGGGCCTCCATCGCCCTATTGGACTGCTGCAAAAACCTAGCCTGAGCCGCCATCAGGTTCTCCAGGTTGGTCAGTCGATCACTGGTAGTCGACGGTGCAGAGGAGGGTCCCGCTAGTGGAGCTACTCTGGGGCGCGTCATGACGGCAGAACTCAAGGCTGGGTGTGGTAGGAGAGGTCGTCAATGATTACCTGGTAGTTCAAGACCTCCTCTGTCTACTCCCATTTGACTCTGGCCCGCTCGTAGAGTCCGATGATGAGTGATGGGAAGTAGTAGCTGCCCCGGGGTGTTGTCGCACAGGCACAAATCTAGTGGTGGATCAGTCTGCCCATGTCAATTGACATGCCACTATATATGGCGTGAAGCAGCAATGCCCTGTCCATCGTCACCTCGCTAATGTGAGTTGACAGCATCATCCAGGCTAAGATGAAATGAAATATCATCCTCCTGTGGTAAAGCATCTCGCTTCGCTTGAAGGAGGTAAGTTGCCCACTCGTCGACTTCTAGACAGGTGGCCTCTCATAAAACTGCCAAGTGATGGAGCTGACGTCTTAGTCTTTTCCCTCCAGGGAAGCCTCGTACTCGTCTAGGCAATCAAAAGAACTCAACCCATAGTAGGAGTTGATTGCCTCAACATGGAAGGGGACAATATTGCCCCGAACTTTGACCCACCCCTACTCTTGCTCCATCGTATTAGCATAAAATTCTTTAACAACAGGTGTAATAGCAGGCTAGGGTTGTGCCATAAAATACTGCCAGCCTCAGGCATTCAGGTTGAGGAGTAGAGTGTCAGAGAGTGCATCGATCTTGATTCCCCTCTTCGGAATCAGGTGTCGCTTTTGAAGCAAGTCCATGTACCGCTTGAATGCCTGAGCGAACATGAACCGGTTGGCGTCGAATTCCACCAACTCTTGAACTTTCTTCCTCTTGGCAGTTAACAAAGAAGCCAAGTCTCCAACAAATAGTCTCAAACAATCCTTGCAAGCAAAAATCCAAAAGCAACCAAACAAGCCAACCTCCAAAAATTGCACACAAAGCAATCCACGCACAGTCACCAAGCCAACCTCCATAAAACCAACCATTGAACCAACAATCACCAAGCAATCTAACCACACAAGCCAACCTCCAATCCGTCGACCAATCCATAAATCCAATCCAAACTTCCACCTAAAGAATCACCAAGCAACTTCAATTTAATGAAAAAGCCTCAAAGATGAAGAAATTTTACCCTTGGAAGCTTTCCACTTGAAATTCGGCCCTATTGCTATTTATGAACTAGCGCTAGGTAGTGGCACCGATCTGCTGACAGCGGATTTCGGCGCTGGTCGAAAGAAATGATGGTGAAATGGCTTGAAATGGAGCTCAAAGCAAGGGGAAATTGATTGGAAATCAAGTGTAGGGGCGGGGCTTGGGATTTGGTAATGAAAAACTAGAGTTTTGGGTGGATTTAAATGGATCTAAGAAAATGGGAAAAAGGGAGAAAAAGGAATAGATGGAATGGATGGATGATTTGTTGATGAAATTGGGATGGATTTGAGTGGAAACGGCTTGGAATCAAGGGGAGATTGATTGGCAATGAGAAAAGTGGGAAAAAGTGGTCCTGGGGTGTGGGGTTGAGGAGCAGAGCATCGGAGAGTGCATCGATCTTGCCGCTTCTGAAGCGAGTCCGTGTACCTCTTGAACACCTAAGCGGACACGTTGGTGTCGAATTCCACCGGCTCCTGAACTTTCTTCCTCTTGGTAGTTGATGAGGAAGCCATGTCTCCAACAAATAGTCTCAAATTCGGGATCTTCATTATGGTGCTAGGGCGCCCCCATGTGGCTCCTAGGCACCGATGTTCTTCAGCAAATTTTTGAATTTTTTTCAGCTGCTTCCAAGCATGTTCTTTAAGAAATTACCTTCTAGGTCATTTTCTTAAAAATAAAAACAAAAACAAAAACACAAATCAAAATGAAAATGAGTAATGGGTTGCATCCTATTCAGCACTAAGGGTGTGTTTGATTGGAGGTAAAACTTTTGATGAAAAGTTTTAAAGGTAGAAGTTGTCAAATTGATAGAAAATGATGTGATATAATAGGGGTAATAATGAGAAGTAAAGAGAATAAAGTTA
>JAXCLR010000063.1:14975045-14999067 GCA_035584095.1 Annona squamosa | reverse complement strand
AAATGTCATGCCCATATATGTTATGTATCTATTAATATCGTAAAATTCTTATTAGCATGTTCATAAGTTACCTCATAGATAGAGAAAAGTTGTAATAAAAAATAAAATAAAATACCTGGTCCTCACAACCAATGATTTTAAAAATGTTATACCTCCATGTACGTTCGTGTCATTAGCCTTCTAATAACTTTTAAAAATTCTCACGGGGAGTCAGCTCCACAAGTAAGCCAGCTGTACATGACTCACTTTTAATATATAACGAAATGAATATATTTGAATAAAAATATCACGTAATCTATAACATATTCAATAAATTATAGTCATATTAGAAATATTATATAATATTAAATAAATTATACTACATATTAGTCAAATCAAAGAGAAATTAAGGAGAATGGAAGAAATGAAAAAGTGCTTTGAAAATTTTATGTAATTGTTGAGTCTCAATTAAATTAAAAAGAAATTTTTATAAAACTATGTTAGAGCAGGTATGCTTTATAGGAGCTAAATGTTGGGCAATTAAAAAATAATTAAAAAACAACATACATATAGAATAAGCATAATAGAAATGAGAAAGTTAACATAGACAAATAGTATAATAAGATAAGATAAAATTAAAAATGAATCTAAAATAAATTCAAAGTGACTATTAATATAAACGTATTTAACATTTGTATCAATTTTTACTTTTTTGGAGATTTTTATATTTTTAAAATTACTAAAAGTATCATTGATTTTAAAAATCCAAAAAATATAAAGATTTCTAAAAAGGTAAAAATTGATACACATGTTAAATGCACTTATATTAACATCTGTGTAAAAAAATTTCAAAAAAATTAAAAAAAAATTAAATGGACCCCGGTGCACAAAGGTACGTGCACCCAAGTTCGTGAAGTCACGTTCCGAAGGAGACGAGCTGTTCTACCCATTCTCGTAATCTAGAAAACAATCCATTGAAAGGACTTCTAGATTTAGACTTTAGTGCATTTGGGAAATGCTGACGAGAAAGGGATGCGAAACACATTTTCACGTATGTTTCAATAATTATTTTACCTTATTAAACTATTCTACAATTTCTATTATTATTACTATTCAGTCTTTCAAGGATTTTCTCACACAATTGCGCTATTTATTCTCATCATATTTTATCACTTTTACAATTTTCAAAAAAATTTCTCCTTTTCTATGCATCTGAATTCCCAATTCGATAGCTACTGGATTATATAATCTGTTTTTCACAATTATCAGCTGTATTTGTTACTGTATTTAAGCGCACAGCATAGTTGGTACATGGTCCTGGCCTCAGTAAGTTCGACCACGTGAGAGCACTTCATCTTCCAGTTGCTAGGAGGGGTGTCTCTTAAAAAATAAAGTTCAGATATTATTTATTAAGCAAAAATTTCGAACAAATTAGTTTAGATGATCAATTGAGATGTAGAAGGAGATCTTGTAAATACACATAGTTAAACGGACCAAAATGTAAATTACCCATGAGAAAACGAAGATTCTAGAAGAAGGGCGAGATTGAAACTTGAAACGCACTGATCAGGATGACGAGTAAATGCATGAAGGGACTTCTATACTGCGTCACCACGTATATGTTGTTGACTTCTTTTTCCCACATCCAATAGCAAGTGACGGGCGGATTAACGACCTTCAGAAAAGGGGAATATTAATATAAAAGGATTATATTATTATTAAAGAAGGGATAATTATGTTAAAATGAACAGCCTTTTAAAATATTTTACAAAATTTTTAGTACCTGCCAAAAAATGTATTTTTTATGTTTTTTTTTTAATACATATGCTGGTCTTGTATAAATACTTCAACGCATAAAATCTAATAATTTTTAAAATTTATTTAGTATTTTATTTTATGCCTTGAAAATAGATAATATTTACATTTTAAAATAAAACGTAAAATAAATTTCAAATAATGAAATAATTAAGATGCATGCAACTACTAGTGACTACAACATATATATTAGAGAAATGATCCTATTAACTTGCTAAGTAATGCTTACTTAACCTACTCAAAAGATTTATTTAATTTTTTTTACTATTTCTTCATAAACTTGTTAATATATATATATGTAATATAAATCAACTTTTACTATTTTTAAATATGTATATAGTTTCTAGATTTTTAAATATAAGGGAATTTTAGTCATTTTTAACCATTTGAAAATTGGCTGAAATACTCTTGTGTTTAAAAATCTTTAAAATATATATAGACATATATTCGTAAGTGGTAAAACTTAGTTTGTGTGTTAAATACATAGATTAATTGGTGTATGAAGAAAAAAGTGAAAAAAATTAATAAATTTTTTTCACTTTTATACTTAGCATGTGTTTATAGGATCATTTCTGGTGTAGTATTATCATGACCAATTGGCTTGAAGCACACGGTGTTAGCATCTGGTTAAATTCTTGGAAAGGAGGTAAACCATAGCTTTAATTTACACATATGGAAATATATATATATAGAGAGAGAGAGAGCTGTTCCGGTGCAGCGTCACTGCACCGAAACAGCGGTGCAGTGGCCCAAAATTGGGCCCCACGTGATCATGAAATCATGATCTACTCCACCCATTGTATTTAGAACAATGTATTCTATTACCATACTAATTTTCATCCCAATCAGATACTTTAAAGTTGTTATTTATATCAAATTATTTTATTACATTGGATTTATACCATTTTCAGATGGGGGCCATGTACATATCTCATTGGGATGAAAATTGGTATGGTAATAGAATACATTATTCTAAATATAATGGGTGGAGTAGATCATGATTTCATGATCATGTGGGGCCCATTTCAGCGATGCTGCACCAGATATATATATATATATATATATATATATATATGAGATATATTCAGGTGCAGCAATGCTGCACCCGAATTCCCATGTAGGCGAGCTGCCCGTAGAATCCAGACCGTCCCCGGAGGCGTGCACAATCCTGGTCGTTCTCTCCCTCCCGCGAGTAGGCTGCAGAGTAATGCAGGTAACGGGCGTGCTGAGTATGCGTGTATGGGAGAGTAGCAGCTGGAGCTGTGGTTTTCGATGGTGTCTCGGTTTCCAAGGCAGGAGAAGACGTTCTGAGTGCGCCAGAAGACGTGCTAAGTGCAATATCATATTTGAGATTCCACGTCATCTATTTCTGGCTATCCGCATGCTAAATGATGTATCGACATACTATATACAAAAGTCAGTGTCTATTTTGTTACTGAAGGTCATCTGTTTGTGACTATTAGTTTTTTGTCGTGTTGAATGAGCATGCTATACCTGCATTGTGTAAAGTGAAATTGCAGGACATCTATTTCACCTCTGGTTATCAGAATGCTAAGTGTTGCATCAGCATGCTAAGTGTTTCTTTTAGAATTGAAGGTTTTTGTTCGTCCATATCAGCATACTAATTGTTGTATGAGCATTAAATGCGCAACAGTTTTTTGCAGTGCAAGCTTGCTGCCAACATTAAATGCACAGCAACTTTTTGCAGCCGCCTGACACTTCTCTCCCATATACACCGAGATGCATGTTGCCTCTAGCTACTACTCTCCCATACACGCACACTCATGTAAACGGTACCAAGCATACTTTGCGACCTACTCGCGGGAGGAAGAGAACGGCCAGGATTTGATGCGCCTCAGCAGACAGCCTGGATTAAACGGGCAGCGCGCCTAAACGGGAATTCGGGTGCAGCGTTGCTGCACCTAAATATATCCCTATATACATATATATATATATATATATATATATATATATATATAAACCTCCTCTACGTTTGTTTGGGATTGACTTCACTTGCTCTTTTGATATGACGTTCTTTCGAGCCTCCGACATGGAAAGTTCGAAGCTATTTCATGTAAACTTTTCATTTTTAATATGTTAATGATCGGTAGAAAATCCATTTTACTCACTATACTTGGCATCATTTTTTTTAGCTAAGAAATTAATTTCCATTGACACCAAAGATGTGTAGCTACATTTACTTAAAAAAAATATGTCCGTGAGAAAAAATTGTGAAAATACTTAGATCTATTCATATATGCATTTGGATAATGTAAAAATATTTTATAGAATTATTTACCTCATATTAATAATATTTTAAATAATCTAGATGCTGAAAATAAAACTTAAATTAATAACTAACGTCAAAAGTAATTGATTTTACATATTTTTAGATGGAACTTTGCACAACGATAGTAGAAAAATAAAAGGTTTATAGGGATGATGTAAATTATGTTAAACACAACTAATCAAGTAAATTTGTCATAAATCATCAAGGGTATAAAAAGAGATAAGTTACATAGAAAGGAGTTTATATAAGCAAATCTGATCATGTAAAATATAAGAAGAATAAAATATATAATATAAAAATAAAAATGCTAAGTTTCTCATTTTTTTTCTTTTTACTTCATTGTTTGAATAATTAATTGTCACTTTGTCAAATGCTTCCCGGTGGAGCTCTACATATTTATAGGTCATCTCACCCTTACACAAATTGAGGTTCGAAATAATGTTTTTAAACCAATCTAACGACATATATTTTCAAATTTTTTTTATAAAACTATTAATCTGGATGTATTAATTTTTACCATTTTTGAACATGTGTATATTTATTTTTCATTTTCGAACACTAGTGTATTTTAGTTATTTTGAAGTGTTGAAAATGACTAAAATACTTGTATTTAAAAATCTAAAATATATATATTTTTTCAAAGTAGTAAAATTTAATTTATAAGTTAAAGATACCTAGATCAATAGTTTTAAAATTTTTTAAAAAATAAAAATATGCTTTTGCCCGATGGCAAATGTCCTCCGGGCGCTAATGATCATGCGCATACAAATCATCCAACAAGTTGTTGTTGGAAAGAAATTATGGGAGAGAACAATGAGCATTCTAAATCTATATTTTCTATTTTAATTGATTTTTTATTTTAGATATTGTGGGAATAACTTTACAATAATTTTTGTTTAGGAATTAGGTTTTTAGATTTTATGAATTTTTTAATTAGAATGTTAACTGTAGATTTTTTTAAGACTTATTTGGATAGATGGAACAGAGGGGCAATTACGTATATTCAGTTTTTGATGAATTACTGTCTATAGTATTCTTTCATAATTGTAAAAAGATTTAGCCTATTGCACAACGTGATTTTATCTTCGTAATTTTCATTTTTAATTATTTTGTTTCAATTAAAAGTAAAATATAGTGGGTAATAACTTCTATTAATATACATAAAATGAATATTTGCAATTGGGGCCCGATCCTAAGCTGTTAGAGCATTGAGATTGAATGTTAGCTTTTGCTCCATGGAGCATCTTGTGTTAAAAATAAAATATAAAAAATTCGACGTCTGTATTTGGTACTAAGGAATATCTGTTATACATGTAATTTTCCTTTTTTTTCATTTTTAAATACTTTTTTGAATTTTGAAAGTGAGAGAAAAAAAAAAACTTTCATGTGCTGGCGCATAAAAATGGAGTTTTTTTCTTTCAAAATTCAAAAAACTATTAGAAGAAATCAACACAACATAAAATCACATACATGAAAACTAAATGTGCCTGTACTTGATGTCGAAATAAAATTCTTCCGAATGGCAGCATTGAAACTCAGTAATCCCGAAAGCATATGATCGTTGGGGTTTGCAATTTATTAGTTTCTGATTTGAACTTTTACTATTAATTTCTCCACTCAAAATTTTAATATATTTGAAATTTTGAATACCTCAAACATGGAAATAAGAAATTTTCAATCTTGAGATGGTATCGAATTATAGGAGGGCCGCTAGCGCCCATTTGCTACCTTGATAATATATTAACATGCAATTTATATTTATATATATTATTATTTTTTAGTTTTTAAAATAAAATGAAACCTAACAACATCATCTAAAACCTTATAATGTGCTTTTTTTTTTTTTACTCTTTGTAAGGTCATCTATGCCTTTGATATATATTTTAGAGTTTAGTTAATAGGATTTAATGGATTTGCATATATCAAATAATATCTAATGACATCTTAAAACAAATAATGACATTTAACAACATTTAACTTTTATTATTAATAAATTAATCATAATTTAACATTTGTAATATATTGTTAGGCTCTTTATAACGTTATTAATACCTTAATATATTAATTAAAACTTAGTTATTCGGATTTAAGGATATTTATTCAAATCTAATGATATCTAACAATATTCAACAGCATCTAGCAACATCTAACTTTTATTATTAATAAGTTAATCATAATTTAATATTTGTAATATGTTCTTAGACTCCTTATAAGGTCATTTATACTTTAAATATATTAATTAAAACATAATTAATAGGATTTAACGAGATTCACCAAAATCTAAAAATATTTAACCGCATCTAACGACATGTAACAATATCTAATGACATCTATCAACTTCTAACTTTGTATTATTAATATATTAATCTTAATTTAACTCTCATAATATATTGTTAAGCTCCTTATAAGATCATTTGCAAATTAAATATATTAATTAAAATTTTTTTTATAGGGTTTAATAAAATCTACTTAAATCTAATAACGGTATCTAACAGAATTTATCAACTAATAATATCTAACTTTTTTATTAAAATGCTGATCCTAATTGAACGCTCATAATATGTTTCTTAGCTCCTTACAAAGTCATTTTCTCATCGATGGTCGTTGGAGAAGATGGACAGAAACAATGAAGCGTGAATGGTTCCAGGTCCAACGGATGCCTAGTTGGAAAAGTGACTTGAACGAATTGCCAGTGGTGACGATGTTAAGCAGGAATGGGAGCTAAAAGATGGGTTCATGAAGAATAAGATGGTAGAGCGTTTGGATGTTTCATAGTGGGAAAGAAAGAAAGGCAAGTATACTACTTCTACATTTTTCTAAAACAGGTGCGTCCAGCTAAGATTATTACCATATGAAGGTTTTTATTTTTATTTTTTATTTTTCGCATATATTTTTTTCATAATAAAAAAGGGCAGGGCGCACATATCCATCTCTATATTTTTATCTGGAAAAATCAAAAAAATATTTGTAAAAAAAAAATAAAAAGAAAAACCAAAAATAAAAAGGGGATTTCCGGCTTGCTTGAATTGCGGCGGACAATATATATGATAACGCCCATATATTCTTGATTGATCAAAAAATAATAATAATAATAATAATTTCTAGAAAATGTTGCAGAGACGAGACAAAGGGCGTGCCACGCGTGGGAGACTTTTGGTCCGTCGAGATGCTTCTAGAGAGATGCATACGGCAATTGATTAATGTCCATTGCCCTTTCAAAAAAAAAAAATTGTCCATTTCTGATCAGGTGGACCCCACATCTGGTAGACTTGCCATCTAGCTTGTTGTGTTCTAGAAAAGCCTACATTTTTCCGCTGTTACAACTTCTGGGAAATTAGTGTCCCCTTTATCGACCAGCGAGGGTTTGGAAACGTCCATTTTTATAGCTTATAATAAGATTCTGAACACCTAACCTACCCACCCACCTAATAATTAAGCTTTTGTCGCTAACATGGCATGACGTCATATTTTCATGATTAAACTCCCAACGATATATGCAAGGATGCAACGGCAAGTGGTGGGCCCTGCTCGTTAACTTATCAAACTAGTAGCAGCATCATTTATTAAGAAATATTTTTTTAATTTTGGTAATTCTACTTCTAATAGCTACAAGTTGACTAGCATATCATATATATGTAGTTGGTCGTCCATTATTATTATTGCAGCCAGCAGTGGTGGCGGCGTATCGAGTTGGCGTGGTGTGGGAGTACAAAGATGGAGAAATGGATAATGATTAATAATGACTGGTGCCTGAGGCGAGCGATTGGAGAATTACGTGCGGTTATGGCTGGCGCGGATGGAAGCCGCGCAGTTCATCAATTGCTGCGGGCTTGTCGGCCGCACCAACCAAAACCGCCGGGAATCCATGGGCGTCGATCCATCAACTGTCCATGGCTTGTTTAAACTTCAAAACCTGTGCAGCAGGGATTGGATTACTGTTACAAGATGCTAAACTCGACGAGTTCTATAGATTGGAGTTCCACTTAAACTCATTAAAAGTTCCGCACTCACAACTATGAGCAAAAAGAAAAAAAAAACTAGCAAAAATTGAACATTTTGCATGTTTATTGTAAAACTTTAGATTAAAAACAATATTTGCACGTTGAATAAGGTTGACAAGTTATCTTCCGAAATTTATCATGTATTGTGCAGAGCTTAAATCACAATATAAGCATAAAGAAAAGAATCATCTAGTAATTTGCATTAAAAATAACAAACCACAATATTATATAACCGTAAGTGCCATCATAATTTATTAAGTCATGTGATAATGTTCGAACTTAAAAATAAACCTTATAATAAATTCATGCTCTAACAACATTTTAGATAAAGTTATCAAGATCCATCAGCTGGATTATCTATGGGCCAATGAAATACTAAAAATGAGTAAAACTTAACAAGTTAAAAAATAAAATATAGCATGTGTGTTGTGCACTCTAAGATCATCTAGAATGTAGTAACATTTATATACCTTTCCAATTGTCAGACTTAGTAATTTATCTCCTAAGCTAACATGATGACCATAAAAATTTCATCTTAGGTGGGTTATAAAGTAGTGATAACTAGGCTATCACTTTACATAAGGCTACCCATCAAAATCTCATCATCATGGCCTCTAATGATAAAATGATATTTCCATCAAATTCGGAACATTTAACAATATGGAAATCAATTATTAGATCATCCAAACTAGAATTAAGGATCAAAAGATATTTAAAGAACAAGTTGGACAGCTTCGAACACACTGCATGTTAAATCGAAGTTAGTTACTAGCTGACTACTGTCAGGACTAACCTACTAGCCAACCTCCTAATCCGTGCTCATTAGACTTTGAACTTGTGGGTTATTAGCTTTAGTCCCCCACTTGTTTGAGCCCATGATGCTTATGATGCTCAATTTTATTTCATGGAACCTGCCTAATACATCAAGTGTGCCGCGCTTGACACAACCCAATAACAATGGAAAAAGAGCCCAAAGCCATTTTGCAAAAATTCTTGTTTGGACCACTTTTCTATATTACTTTTCTTTAAAGTAGTTTTAGTAAAATTCTTAAAAGTTCCCCAAAATCATATATGAATAACGTATTCTTCCTTGTTTGTTATAGGGGAATGGGGAAGTAATAGCTACCAACCCCAATGGAAACATTTTTTTTTTTGTAAAAAAAAATAATTCAACTTAGGCTTCTGAACCCTATTATCATCCAAATTACAAATAAATAAATAATTTACATGGATTTAGAGATTTGCAATCTTTGAAAAATATATCCCATTTTTTAACCCATGATTTACCTTTGTATGATGTATAACATATGCACTTTAAAAGTTGGTAGATTATGAAACTTTAAAATTTCCTAAATAAAATTCTCAAATCCCTACTTATAGTGATTGTTTGAAGAATGAATATGGTGAAAGAATTTCCTTTTCTATATAGTACCCCGTCTTCTATCTCCAAACTCCACCATTGATTTCAAAAACAACTCAAAAATCTTAATCTACCTCTTCCTCTCTCATCTGTCTCATTTTATAATCTTACTTAATAACTCATCTCTATCCATAACTTTCCTCCTTAGCTGCGTAACAAACGGAGAAGGGAAGAAAATGCTTGCAACAAAAAGAGAATAAGAAAGAAAATGGATGAAATATTAAAAGGAGAATCTTATATATTTGATGGAATAAAGGGCCCACTTTCTAAAGGAGAATAAAATCTTTTATTTTTATCATCATTTACCAAAATTAGTGATTATAATCCTAAATTTCTACTAATAGAAAAGTGAACAATCAACAAGTCAACTTGCCATTTAAGGTGCCAAGTTGGGCACATTATTTTTGGGACTACTTAAATCTCTCACTCTTTATAAAAGGTTTCATTCTTTAAATTTCTTTTTTCTAAGGTGTAATTTTAAATGAAATTTGGTTAAATTTCTTAATTTCTTCTCGTGTTCTCACATGACTTTATTCTCAATATAGTGACTCCATTAAACTAGAACTTGTTTGACACATCTCTTTTTAACTTCTTTTCTAGTTGTTCAAGAATATTTATTAGCACTTTTGGTTGAGTTAAGGTTTCTTTCATCTAGTGCAACTTTACTCGCAACACATGTGAGAGATCTAACTCATATTTTCTTAGTCATGAGATATGAAAAACATTGTGAACACTCACTAGTGATGGTGGCAATGCTAAGCGAAAGCTCCTCTAGTTACTTCTAAAATTTTGAAGAGGCTAAGATATTTAGGTCTTAACTTCTCCTTAATGTTGAATGCATTTCTCCTCTAGCTGGCGAGAACTTCAAAAATGCATGCTCGCCAACTATAAATTGCAAGTCTCTTCTTTTGTCATCTATATACCTCTTATGTCAGTCTTGACCTATTAAAAATCATCTTTTGGTTATCATTATAGCCTCTACAACTTGAATAATTAATTACAAAGTCTCAATTTTTTGAGTTCCTCTTCTTTCTAGCAAACTAGGGTGTAATTCCTCTTTCCATATAATATTTCAAATGGAATCATCCCTATAATTGCTTAATAACTATTGTCATTAGCAAATTTGACCATAGCCAAATGATTTTCTCAAGAAGCACCAAAATAAATATTGCACAAGAGCATAATAAGTTCTCAAAGATCTGGATCATTCTCTTAGATTGGTTATTTGTCTAAGGATGATACATATAGGCATAACTCTATACCCATTGTGGCTTGTACTTTGTACCAAATGCCCCAAAGGTAACCAAACCTCCATGTAACCTAACTATCTATTTCAAGTACAAATTTTCCATTTGATCCATTTTGAGTCATTTTATATAGTTAAAAATGAGCAAAATTAGTTAACCTATCCATTATTACCTACACTGCACCACACTTATTTTGATTCTTGATAAGGTTGTCACAAAATCTATTGTGATATGCTCCCATGTCCACTCTAGGATGTCTAAAGTTTAGATCAATTTAGCTTTTTTCAAGTTGTTAGCCTTTGCTCATTGACTAACTAAGCGTTAGGCTACAAATTGAGCAATTTTAACTATTATTATTTCCATGGATATTCCTAACCAAAATTTTGATGCGTCTTTGTACTACCTAAATGTATAGAAAATTTCATTCGATGGGCTTCTTCTAGTAGTTCCTGTTACAATTCTTATTTCTTAGAACCACCAGTTCTTTCTGAAATAATAGTGTTTCATCTACATCCATTTGAAACTAAAATGCCTATCCCTTTTCTTAATTTGTTTAAGACTAGTGACATGAGTATATCTTACTTTTGCAATTGCTTTATTCTATCAACTAATGTTGACTATATCTATAGCACATGTAGGTGAATAACCTCTTTAGAAGTTACAACATAATCTTAAATTTTCTAATTCCCTAATTAACCTTTCCTATCTAATAATCAAGATTGCGTTCATGCATGCCTTATGACTCAATCCACCTACTATCTCATTAGCTTTGCAAGGGTGGTATTGAATTTTGATATCATAATTTTTCAAAATTTTTATTCATCTTCTCTACTAGAATTTTCATTATTTCCAACTAAAAATATATTTCAAACTTTTATGATCTTTAAAAATCATTGTACTTTTTCCATACAAGTAATCATGTCATAACCTAAGGGCAAACACTACGACTTACATTTTAAATCATGGGCTAGAGAATTTTGTGTTGGTCTCGAATTTGTGGCAAAATCCAAGAGGGGAGGAGCAAATTGGATTCTTTAAAATTCTTTTGATAGACAAAAACTTAACTCCTTATAAGTTATATTCCCTTAAAAAAATATGAAGAGTAGCAAATAGAAATAGTAGGAAGTAGACACAAGAAATTATAGGGTTTAGGACAACCTTCTTTACTCCACTTTTTCAAGAACGCACTTTTGTATCTCCAATTCGACTATATCAAATAGATGTACACTTAGAGTTTTTGCTCTCTTCTAGATTATAGCTCCGGAGGGCCTTTACAGTCATAACACAAGTAGACGGTAAGTCTCACTCTAACTATACACTACTTGTCTTTACTTGGCCTTAGTCTCTAATACTAAGCCAAATAACAATTCAAGAAATTGAATTAAAAGAAACTTCTATACATTACAGATTATGTAGAGAATGTTTCGGAACAGAGAAGAACTTGGTCGGGCTTGAGATTGATGAAAGACTTCAGCACTAGCAGTGAATAATGCAGTTCTTCTTTTGTGGAGCACTAATGATTACTTAATTACTTGTAATAGGAAGGTGAAGGTTCAATGAATGCTCTTGCTAACCCTTTATTGTGCTTTAAATAGAGGAGAGGTTATTTTGAACGTCGAAGGGTTGGTGACGTGTATTAAATGCACCAACATTTGAATTTTCCGACCGTTGTGATTTAATTCGCACTTGGAGTCATCTTTGGGTGCAATTTCAAACAAATTATAGGCTGGAGTTGATTTAGGATGCAACTTCAGTCTTCCATACTTCCTTCCCGAGAGTTTTGTCCTTGTCTTTAGTTTCAAGTGGCATCTTAAGGTCAACTTGTTCTAGGACATGACCCAAGTCGCAAATGAAGTCAAATTAGGTTGCTTTTTTACAAGACAATATATTCTTTATAGCTTCAAATCTTCATGAATCAAGTGCTTCGACATATGTGCTCTTATAACTTTAAGTTTTAGCTCTATTTGTCCTGTTAGACTTCAAATGTGAAATATACTCTTCATTGTCTTGAGTTGTGTACTTGAACATCAAGCATTTGTGACTTGATCTGCAATTTGTGTCCTCTATCTTTGATTTAACAAGATACGAGTTGCTTGAACTTTTTTGATTGATCTTTGAGCTTCAATTCTCTTGTTTTGAGTCCCATTATGTTCAGTCAAATATTGGGTCGACTTGAGTTGTAACTTAACCTAGGTCGTATTTGGAGTCAACTTGGGTTGCGACTTTAATGCCCGTTATATCCTTGAAACTTCGAAATCCTTCAATTTTGCATCTTTGTTAAGTTGCATAGGTGAGTCGACTTCATCTTGGACTTCACCTAATTTGCACATTGGAATCAACTTGGGATTAGACTTGACTCATTCAGATTCAATATTGGAGGCCTGAAATCTGCAAGTTGTGACTTGACCTAAGTCGCATGCGAAATTAACTTCAGTTGTGATTTCACCTACTCATGCATCCACAATTTCATATCTAATTGAGAAATCACTGTTGAAGTTGATCTTGGAATCGACTTGACCTAAGTCAATGCCTAAGTCGACTTGACTTTATGACTTGATTTGTTATGACTTGCTTTTGAAAGTTTCTAACTCAAAGACATATCAATGTACATATTAGTACCCCTAAGCTTTAAAATTTGAGTTTTTAATCATCAAAATATAGATTTTACTTGATTTGGTAGTTTAGTTTATATTGGTTTATAACAATCTCCCCCTTTTCGATGTTTGACAAAAATATTTATGAGATTAACCTTTCTTTGTTGAATAAAAGATTTTGAAATTTAAACTTGTCAGTCCATGTAATTTTAGTTATGAATAAGTATCATATGACTTAAGAAGATTAGATTAATTCACAAACATTCAATTCTTTTCATTTAAGACATTTCATTTAATCAAGTCGAGTCATTTCATTTTCAGATTGAATTTTTCATTAATAAAATAGCCCTGATTACATGCTACCCTTCCCAAAATTTACACATAATTCTCAAAACTCTCTCCCTCTTTTTGTTAATCATAAGAGATGAGACATGAGAAGTCAAAAAATATGTGATGCTTTGTGAAAAATGAAAGGAGTAATGAATAGGATTCATTGTCTAGGACTATACGATGTGGAGGGGATGAGGAATCATAAGGAGTAAAAAGGAAAGTTCTATTTTGAACAGTAGTATGGGAAATATGGGATTCCTCCCTATCGAGGTCAAAATCAAGAAGGCTTAGGATTGGTTGACTATGTTTGGTACTAAAGGCAAGGGTGTATTTTATGGTTTTAAGCTCTTGTTCTATTTTATCTTGCCTTATACACATGTCCATGAGGGAGAGATTAACGGTTCCAATCTCTTAGGAAATCCTACTTTCCATGACCTTTATATATTCTAGAAGAGCATCGGATGTGGTTAGATGGGATGGGGAATGAGCAAACTGATCACTAGCTCTACATCCTTAAGGTGAAAAAGGAGGTAGAGATCCAGGCAAGGCAAGGGCCTAAGGTATGGGTGAGGGTTGAGATTGAGAGTGGATCTGCTCATGTGGAGCGGGGGCCTCACCCTCAAATGGTGCCTCCTTTAGGAGAACTTCTTTTGGTTCAGGTGGAATACCTCCCATCGTTGCTTAATGTTAGGATGCTCTAAATACCTCAATATTGACCTTCATTCGAGTTAGGAGGGCTCTATTTATAGTATTTGTGGGTTTCAAAATCTCATAAGGCTCCCCTTCCAAGTCTATCTCAAAATATTCTAGGAATTTAGTAATCCAAGTTCCATAAGGTAGAATTTCTCATGGATTTTCCTTTTTAGGCTCTAAGGCCTTAAGAAACAATCTAGGCAAGCCGACTTTCCTTTTATTGGCAACTTTCCACAATATTTTAGCTTCGTACGACTTAACATTGTTACTTCCACCGCCCTTGGGCAAATTCGGTGAGCAATAAGTAACTTTAGCACTCTCAACTATGGTGGAAAATCCATGTACTGCTAGAACTTGATGCTCGAGTGGTGTTTGTCACTCCCAGTTAATTAATTGTACTACCTTGTTAGAGTAAGATCCTCTGGAATTGGATTTTCATCTTGGGTCATGCCTAGCATTTTTCCAATATTGAAATGAGCAAAATCACTTGAAACATATGCTCCTTGACCAAATACTATTTCTTTTCCTTTGACAAAGGTTTTCAACTCTTTAGTATCCCATAGATAATAGAATTCTCTAGTTAAATCTATGTAGATTCTACCATCTTTCTTCAATAGACTTGTTTATCCTCGAAAATTCAATAATTCTTCTTTCTCAAATTCATATTCTTTTAAGAATCCAAAATCAATAATCTTTAAAGGAAATATTTTTCTTTCATGAAAGTGCTTGTAAAATCTAATGTGTTACCTTTCATTCATGAAGTATTCAACAAGAATTTTTAGGACTTGCTCTATAAGTTAGGAATTCTTATTCTTTGTCCTACAATTTCTTTCTCTCCACTTGTTTCCTCTATAGGAATAAAGAAAGGATTACCTTCCCTAAATCGGACCCATCGACCTGTGGGGGTGATTGCCTCAACTTGCACACTTGGATGGAGTATGTTGTCTCTGTGAGACCTTTGCCCGAGTATTGAACTTAGATGGGCAAGAAACATGTAGTTTGGAAGGCTTAGATGCAAACTTTGGAGGCATTGTTGCTATTAATGGAGTGGAATGTGAGAGGTGTGTATAAAGATTTCACTTTGAGACTATAGAAATCGAGGATTTGAAAATGGATTTTGGAGTTTTTTGAGCTTTGGTAGGAGATAGGAAGAGAAAAAAGAGTAGGAAATTGAAGAAATCTATTTTCGGTACCTAAATTAGGTAGTCAAGCTATTGCTTGTGGAGTTGGCTTCGAACCCTAAGTCGAGTTTGAATTCGATTTTGCTCAGCCGAAGTCGACTTAGGTTGAGTGGAGTCAACTTGGTTCCACCGACCTAGTTTAAATGCATGCTATATGTCACCCATTTCACCCAAATCATATCAACAAATTAATTAATTCATATTTCAATTACAAATAACATATTTATTTAATAATCAATCAATTTTGTACTAATTTCGGGTGTCGATGTCATTTATACCTGTTTCTTTTCTAATTTTATAAAATGATTCAATTCCTAAAGGTTTAGTGAAAATATATGCAATTGATCTTTAATTTTAACATATTCCAAACAAATTTTATGATTTTCAACATGTTCTCTAATAAAGTAATGTTTGACATCTACATGCTTGGTCCTAGAGTGTAATATAGAATTTTTTGTTAAAAAATAGCACTTGTGTTATCATACCTAATTGGTATATCTTTATATTCAATGCTATAATCCCTCAATTGTTATCTCATCCATAATAATTGGGTATAACAAGCGACGACTATATATTTGACCTTGATTGTGGATAGAGCAACGCTAGTTTGTTTTCTTGAAAGCATGAAACCCTCATACTTTCAATAAATTGATAAGTTTCACTAACGCTTTTTCTATCCACTTTGTAACTGGAAACAATTGCATCCGAATAGCCAAGTAGCTCAAATGTTGAACTTTTGGGATACCATAGGCCTAAATTAGTAATATTAATTAAATACTTGATAAATACTTGAAAAATCTCTTTATAGCTACCATATGGGATTCTTTAGGATTTGATTGAGAACACATGCATACACTAAATAATATATTCGATTTATATGTAGTTAAATATAATGAAGATCTTATCATGCTTCTCTCTAATCATTGATTTACTTATTTACCTTTTTCATCTTTGTCCATTTTAGTTATAAAAGTCATAAGCATGTTTACGCCTTTGCTACCTTATATGTCGAACTTCTTAAGCATTTCCTTGACATACTTGGAATGATTTATGAAAAGTCCCTCACTTTGTTGCTTGATTTACAATCCAAGAAAAAAATTGAGTTCTTCCATAATGGTCATTTTAAATTCATTTTACATTAGCATGAAAAATTCTTAGCATAAAAGTTCACTAGTAGCTCCAAATAAAATATCATCTACGTAAATTTGAACAATTAAAATATCTTTTCTTTTGTACTTAGTGAATAAGGTAGTGTCAACTTTACCTCTTTAAAATTTATGATCAATCAAAAATTGACTAAGTCATTCATACTAAGCTTTAGAAGCTTGTTTTAATCCATATAAGGTTTTAGTTAACTTGTATAAGTATTTAGATTGATCGTTTTCCTTAAAACCAAGAGATTGTTTAACATACACTTCTTCATTAAGATATCCATTCAAAAATGCACTTTTGATATCCATTTAAAATAGTTTGAAGTCTGAATGAGATGCAAAAGCTAATAAAATGAGTATGACTTTCAATCTAACCATGGGGCATATAATTCTTCAAAATGAATTCTTGTTTCTTATGAATACCCTTGGCTACAAGTCTAGTTTTGTTCTTTACTATTAGTCTATTTTTGTCTAGTTTGTTCCTAAATACCCACTTCGTACCAATAATCATGCTTGATTCCTTTCAAATTGATTTAATTTTTTTTTGCATCGCAACCATTCAATTTTCATTATTAAGAGCTTGATCAATTCAATTTGGCTTTATCTTTAATACAAATGCAAAATGATCATATATATTTTGCCTAGAACCTCTAATTTTTATGCCTTCATATATGTTTCCTATAATTTGCTCACATGGATGGTCTTTTTGAATTTCTTAGAAGGTTTATGGAAAACATTACCTTCACTTACCCCTTGGTCCGCACTTTGATCTTGTTTGAGCTCCCTTGCTTTCTCATTTGTAGTTTTCTAAAATTCTTTAATAAATCATTTGCATCATTAATCTCATCCTCCTTCTTTGGAGTAGGGTTAAATTCACTAAAGGTAAAATGAATTGACTTTTCTACTATTTTAGTTCTTTTATTGAATATTCTATATATTTTGCTATTGGAAGAGTAACCAAGAAATATATCCTCATCACTTTTGACATCTAATTTTCCAAGGTTGTTTTTCTATTATTTAAGACACCGTAAATGCAACCAAAAGTATGAAAGTATGAAATATCTTATTTTCTACCTTTCCATAGCTCATATGATTGATTTAATAGTAACTTGATTCAAAATATGATAAATTGTGTTTACAACTTCACCTCAAAAATTTTTGTATAACTTTCATTTAATATAATTCTAGCCATCTATTGTATGATTCTATTCTTTTTTCTACAACTTAATTTTGTTGTGGAATTCTTGGTAAAAAAAAATATGAAGAATTCCTTTTTTATTATAAAATTTTATGAAATGTTTGTTTTCAATGTCACCACCATAATCACTACTAATAGATATTATTGTGTTTTTCTTTTCATTTTGCACAAAATTTGATAAGCTAATAAATATAGAGAAGACTTCATCTTTACTAGTTAATAGCATTATCCAAGTGAACCTTAACAAACTATCAACAATGACATAAATATATTTCTTTCCTTCAAAGCTCAAAATATTGGATGGTCTATAAAGGTCCATGTATAGTAACTTAAGTGGTTTAGAGGTTGAGACTTTATTCTTCGGTGAAAAAGATACCTTTGATTGTTTGGACATTTGTCAACTTTGCAAATTTTTTCCTTATCGTATTTGAGCTTTGGTAAACCTTCTATCAAGTTCGTTTTCCACAAAGTTTTAATATTTGACATATTTATAGATCAAAGTCTATTGTGACTTGAGTGCATGCTGTATCCTTGAAACTTCAAAATACTTCAATTTTGCATATTTGTTACCTGAGTCACATAGGTGAATCGACTTCATCTTAGACTTCATCCAAGTCACACATTGAGTAGACTTGGTGTGACACCCTAACCCAAGTGTCACAACATGAGCCTTACTCCAAGATCGTTTATTGATTGATAAACATGAATGAGATTTTTACCCTGTCACACGACGAGTTCATTGCATTAATATACATTTATAATCTACTTCATAGGAGTTTATCACATGGCACTTAGTCATTTATGCATCAAATCGCCCTCTTTGGCCATCATCAAGCCCTGATATATACATTCAATGTTCATTTCCTACACATCATGCTCCATCATATAACATAAGTTTTTATAACATTCATATCATGTTATAATACACATACATCATCCCTCATCATTTTTTCAACAATTTAACATATTCCAGTCTATATCACACACCAACAGTGTAAAATTCCATAAATTGCAACAAGTTTGTAAACTTTCATTCCATAATACATTTCCCATCATGTAAGTGCATATGACACAAGAAAACATGTGATTTATCCCAAGCCATGGGTCAAGTGCAATTTATGTTTTCCTAAGCTTATCCAAGAAATGCAAATAGAACAACTCATGAATGCATATTTGGTCTCTCTTTAGCCCAATGCCATTATGCCTTGTCATGCTAATGCCACACGTAATCCAAGCAAGCAATCAACTATTGTCTTTCTAACCTTCCTGCATTTATTTCAACTACGTGTCCCTCCAAGGCCCTTCTTATATTCTTAGAGCAATCAATTACTTTGGGTCACTACCCCAAATTGGTGTCCATATGACTCGAAGTGGTGCCCAGCTAACTTGATTAATCTCACATGCCCTCCTGGATCATGTGACTCAAACCTAGGTTTCTCCCAGCCCATTAGGTGTTAGGATAGCTAGTCTTCATGCACAATAGAGGATAGTTAAATTCGATACCAAAAATAAGAACATACTCATCTTCCAAATCCACACCAAGCAAATGCATTAATCGTGTTATGCAATCTACCATGAATGTCCTATATCTAGTAACAATATGTGTGAGCCCTTGGCTCAAGCAAATGACATGTATGCCAAGACAAATGTTAACAAGTTGGAGAGCTCAACTTCACTAATCATGGCCTCACAGTTGTGTACCTAATAACATGCTCTATCATACAACAAACATGAAAATCTTTTATAAAAAAACTCACATGATAATATTTAACTAACTCATTTCTCACTAAGTGCGCTATATAAGCGGATAAACTCCCCAAATCAATCCTAATAATGAGTCTTATGGATTGAGTTTATATTCTCATAAGGTATAGGATTTCATCTCTAAAACATCTCGAGAATATAAGAATTCATATTTCTAAGGTCTACACCCTAATTTCCTATCTACACACAACTATCAAATATCAATATGTGTCCATGTTCACAACCTCACCGTGTTCACAATCTCACCGCAACTGTCCATGCTCGGGACTATAAACTTTACTTTTAAACACTTTCGTGTCGAATATAAAAGAATAAAATGGAATAAAAAGTAGAAAAGTGAAAAGAGAAAATAACAAGGATGCGAGTATCTACAGTTTAAGGTTTCACATGTGTCTTTTACAATGGGTAGTGGTGTAATTATTTAATCCGGATATTATTTGTTAAAAGAGAACAAATTCTAATTTGTCTTTGCACCTTCTCTTGAAACCTTCAAGGTGTCCCCTAATTTTCTTAATCACCTATTCTCATGGGATTAAGTTAATTAGAATTCATTAAGTTTTAAAGCTTGTTCTTGAAATTCATTAAGATCATCATGCCTATTCTCATGGTCTTAGATTTTTAAGTTTAATATCTTGATTATCGTATATTAAATTTTCACTTCTTGATTTCATCACCTAATATATGGAATCCTACCAAATTACGGGCCCATATACAAAATAAGCATTAAAATCACAAGATATTAAATTAACAATAATATCCATCATAATAAATTAAAACCACACACCACCCTATATCGTATGAATGTTACATCATAACCCTAGATTTAGGGCTTAGTCAAGCATGTTTAAGTCCAAAATAAAATTAAAATTCAAACCTATCTTAAACAAGACAATTAAAATTAAAAAAGAAAAGAGAAAAAAAGCTTATTGGTTGGAAGCTCTAATAGTGTGTTGGCTACTCTATGCAACTTGCCACTTCGCCTCTTACCCAATGTTTTCCACCCATCTGGAATTTCTCCCATATGAATTCTATGTAATTTTCTCTCAGAATTTACAATGTAAAATCTGTGTGTAAATTCTGTCCCCACTACTTAGCCAAGTCCTCTATTTATAAGAATGATTTTCGTTCTCAAATATATGCAGCTTATTGCTTGTTGGCTGTTACGCAATCCACCTAGTTGAGGACTGGAATTACCCATGATTTTTAGACGCTTAGGCGAATTGCGTAGCTTAGAACACCATGGATTACATGAGGCATGATCTTGATTACTACTAAACATGGTCAGTGAAAATTTGGATAAAAAGAAATAATGCAAATAAGACATTGCATTCCAAGCTGTATGATATGCATAGAAATTTGGATTGGAATGAATGAGCTCCACATTTGGACGGTAGGCAGCTGGATTTTTTAGCACAAATCAATGGCCTAGATTGGATTTTTGAACTTTGAAGCGGTGCTGATCACTTTGCTTGATGGTTGGATTTTTCCCAAGGGTTCAACGGTGCTGATTTTAATAAGGCTAAAACTTGGATTTTTGCTTGAGAGGTTGGGATTTAACAGCCAGGATAAGACCTACATATATGAATGAATTTTTTGAGCTTTACAAGGTGGATCCCACTAAAAGGACGGTGTTGAATGGATTGAAGGCCAAACAATCAATCTGGTTAGTGGCAGCTTGGATGGTGGAGATCACTTGGCTAGTCGATGCACGGGCGGACAGCTGATCTACGACTAGATGGATTAAATTGCATAGATTACTCTAGTTAAAAATTTGGACGATGGACAGTATCTTGGCTTCACTTGATGGCAATTAGGATGTTGAAGTGTGGGCTGCAGTTTTTAGATTAATTAATTTGCACAAAACATATTTAAATCATAAACTCATTAAATTTAATTAACAGGTTACAAATATAAAAATTACTGCCAACCCATTTAATTTTATAGCAACAAATAAAATATAATTTAAAGTCGAAAGATTAGAAAAATTATGTAAATAACTTGAAATTAATATTTAATACCCAATTTTTGTAAAAAAACATATTTTAAATCTAATTTCATATTAAACTCAATTAATTATCCACCAAATTAGTATAAAATATCCACCAAAATATTATTAATTACCAATTATCAATCCATTATATAATTTCAATCTATAAATCTTCTCATCCCAGCTAGATATTACCTTATGTGCATTGAGAAGTCACTTGAGATCATCGCCCCAATGTTAATATCAATACCCATTCTATGTATCATCATTTAAAATCATATACAAATCCATCTAATAGTTTCACAACTTTGTTTATGCCAAATTAACATATAGAATTTCAACTAAGTATTTTCATAAACACATGTTATCCATTATATCAAAAATTGAAATATCTAACGTCCAAACTTTCAAAATCACTCCCACATACTACAAAGCAATGGTAAATCATTACATTCATTGGATTCCAACATAATCCTCAATTCTCATGAAACCCCAAATATCTAAAAAATCGTATTTTGTGTCATTTTTTATACCTTGTATTTTGAGTATTTTTAAGATGCAAATATTGATGAAGAACTTGCTTTGTGTTGAGTAATAGTTGATTTAGCCTATTTATGTGTAAACACTCATGATTGTATCTTGTTTGTTGTAAATAGGTAGAATAAATATAAAATCGATGTCAAAGATAGAGATTTAAGCAATTGAGAATGAACGTGAGACTGAAATGTAAAATCAAGATACATAATGGAAGGAAAATAATGTGCAAATGATTTAAAATGTGTTGGAGAAGTTCCAACATGGTTTGGAAGGTGTCAGACTAAGAAACAGCAAAAGTCGAAGTGAAAACTCTACTGCTAGGAGGAGACACAGTTCAAACCATATCAACTTGGGGTCAACATGATTTGAACTATGTCCCCTCTCGTATAAGAATTTTGTGCATTGATTTTGCATCATTTTATGTAATTTTGAGAGATTTGTTATATAAACACTTATTGTACACAAAGTGGGGGGTTTTGATAATGTATTTTGAGCTAGCATTAAGGTCTAGGGTTGCGAGAAATACAAGAGCCAAGGAGAGGAAGAGGCAAGTTGCTTGGAGCTATTAAAGACGCCATTGAAGTACTCCATTCAATAAGCTTTCTTTTCTTCGTTTTCTTCTAATTTAATTATCTTATTATTAATGGATATTGATCACAATATTATTTTGTTAGTTAATTTCATTAAGAACATGTCCAACTAAACCCATAATCTAGAATTCAAGATGAAGCATGTGAACTATGTGTAGATGACTTGGTTTTTTATTGTTTATGAAGAATACTTTGTGTTAATTTAATATATCATTATATTAATACTTACTTTGTGTATGGGGTTTTACTATGCCACGATTTCATATATTAGTAAAGGAATCAAGAAATAGATGTCTAATATATGATGTTAAGATATTAATCTTGAAAATCTAGAAACGAGAATAGGCATGATTACTTTGAGAAATTCCATAAATTACTATAAAACTTAATAAATTTTAATTAACTTAATTCCATGAGAATATGTGGTTAAAAAGATTAGAATATGTCGTGCATGCCTCGAGAGAGGATGTATAATTAATTATGATTCGTTCTCCTTTAACACAACTTATCTAGATTAAACAAGTGAACTAGTTATCTCATGTAGAAGGTCATATGTAAAACCTTAGATCTTAGATAATGTCGTCTCTTGATTTCTAATCCTCATTCAACACTCTTAAGAATTGCCCTTTTCTTTCTTACTCTCTTTTAATTTTCTATTTCTCAATTCAATCTAAAGTGTTTGAATCAGAAAGTCTAAAGTCCTAAATTCTTTGTGGGATTAATCTTTTTCAATATTAAAGTCCACAATTTGTGCACTTACGGATAGACAAAACAAGTATTTTGGCATTATTATTGAAAAATTTAGCATTATTCAAAACTTTATGTTTAGAAATTTTCTTTCATTTTACTCTTTTCTTTGATTTCTCTTTCCGAACTTGCTTGTTGTGCATTATTTCACAATCGATTTAGTCATAGTTTATGAACCCCCACACTCAAAATTTTGCCAATTGAGTAGCTGAAAATTTTTTTGCTACAAATCTTGAGATCGAGCAACTTTTAGGAGAAAAGTGTTGGCCCCGAGTTTATGGCAAAACCCAAGAGGGGAGGGGTGAATTGGGTTCTTGAAAAATTCTTTGGTAAGTTAAAACTTAACCCCTTATAATTTCAATCCCCTTGATGAAACGTGATATGAGATAGAATGAGAGGGCGCAAATGGAATATAAAAATGTAAATAATCAAACCAAACAAGAGACAACGATATATAGTGGTTCGGGCAACCTTCCCTACTCCACTCTTCCAAGCACA
>JAXCLR010000063.1:14964158-14974945 GCA_035584095.1 Annona squamosa | reverse complement strand
ATATTTCAATTATTTGTTAATCATCAAAATCAAATTAACCATTCTATTTGATAAGCACATGATCAATAATCTCAACAAAAAGTTCTGCAATATTGACAATAGCAACCACCTCAAGTGCAAACTTCACGCGAGCAAGAACCAATGGCAGACTGAGGCAATCAAGAACAATAACAAGACTAGGTCAAAGATTAGGTAGAACAACAATACACCACAGAGATTGACATTGAGTGACCAAAACTAACCAAACCCTTAATGTTTTCAATCATGCATCATTGAATATATATACAACCCTGAAACTCCAAACCAACCATCCAAAATCAAAACTGAAACCTCCACCACCAAATACACAGTTGATTTGAAACATTTGAATTAATTTAGCATGTTGCATTGAAGACTTGATTCATTTGAAGAGAGAATTCCAGATGTTGAAAGCATGGTCAAAGATCTCATTATTGAAATTCAACTGCAAAAGGACCCACTTCCTAATAGAACATTTCCACTTCCCTACATTCAAAAAGCATCCTTTAAAACACAAAATCCATGTGTCAGATGCTAAATGGACTACATTCCTTGATAAACTTGATCCTCCAAAGTCTGTTCCAAGTTGAACATCTAAAAGGAAATCCAAAAAGCCACTTTCACCAAAGAGGCAGCTCTCTCTCTCTCTCTCTAAGGAAGCTGAAATTTTCCTCTAGCACTAAGTTTGATTTACTTTGTAATGAAAAGGATGATGAGCTCACCCCTTTTCCCAAAAAGAATGATTCAAACACTTCATCTAAGTCAAGAATGCCAAGAAGACTCTATGGATCATATGTTTACCTTAAGAAAGATTAATCTGACTTTAATGATTAACAAACCATTAAGTTATTATCAAAAAAGACCTAATGAATATGTGTAAGTGTACGCAGATATTATTTCTCCAATTATATATATAAAGAAAAAAATATAGAATAAATTAAATTTGAAGAGCTCAAGTTCATGTATAACAAGTTTATCAAAGTGAAGTCTCAACCCAAATTCACTTTACCTGTAACTTCTAAGATAGAAAAATTCACAGCAAGCTTTACAAAAAGTGAAGTCTCATCTCAAGATAACTTCACTCATCCCAAGTCTGTCGTTAACTCAATTGGCAAATCATGTACAATCCATATTTTAATGATTAACAACCCAAATTTGAGAGTTTAAGGGTACTAACCTGTTTGGTGAATTGTCTTAAGTTATATTTTTTTAAAAGCAAGCATGATAGCTCTATTCGCAGAGTCAAGTTAAGTCGATACCCAAGTCGACTTCGGGTTCTAGTTAAAAGGTCATTTTTCCATTAGTATTGACATTGTAGAGGCATAGTAGGCGAAGTCAAAACTGAAGTTGACTTTATGCAACTTAGGCCAAGTCGCAACCCAATTTGACTCAGCATGCAACTTAGGAGACTTCAAGTTACCAGTGAAGAATCTGAAGAAGTTAATTCGCACCCCAAGTTGACTTCAACATGCAACTTGGATAAAGTCCCACATGAAATCAACTCGGCAATGAGACTTGGATCACTCAAGCACTAGAATGAAGATTTTGATGAATCAAGTGTGCAACAGATACTAAAGTCGCATACCCAAGTTGACTCCACATGCGACTTGTGTCAATCGCATATCCATATAGACTCAAGTATACAACTTAGGTTCAAGACTTGAAGAACTGTACTCAAACATCATCAAATGGAACTCAAGGATTACATATCTTTGAAGAATTGAAGATAAATGCCAAGAAAAGAAATTATAAAGAATTGAAATTTCATGTAAAAGACTCAAATCAAAGAAGGCTACATTCTTAAGAGCAAGTGAAAATTGAAAAGATCAAATGGGAACTAAGTCCAAGAAAGATAAACAATAAAGACACTAGAACAAAAAGATCACAGTAATCAATTTTTGAAAATTTAAAGTTTCAAAGTGCATAATAAAAAGTGAAGTAGCAACCCAAGTTAACTTCACTTTCGACTTAGGTCAAGTCCTAAATCAAGTAAATTTGAAGTTGGAACTTGAAACAAAAGTAAGGAGAAAACCTCTTGAGAAGGAATCAAGAGATCAAAGTCGTAACTCTAGTTAACTCTAGCCTGCAACTTGGGCAAAACGCATCCAAAGTTGACTCCAAATGTGACTTAGTTCATAATAGTAAAAAAAATTTAAATGTTGGCGCATTTAATGCATTCCACTTATCCTCTAACGTTCAAAATAACTATATATCTATTCAAAGGACATCAAGAGGACCATGAGGGTTAGTTTGAGTATTCATTGAGCTGACACCTTCTCTCCTACAAGCATTCAAGTGTGCATTAAGTGCTCTACAAAGAGAAACTCTTACTTTCATTGCAAGAGTTACAACTTCTCATTGACCTCAAGCTTCCAAGAGTTCTCTCCTATTCTAAATCTACTCTACACAATCTATAATGTGCATATTTTATTTTTTGATCGGCTAAGTAAAAATATATAGTGTGTGGTTGGAGTGGAGCTCATCATCTAGTTGTGTTGTGATTGTAAAAGTCCCCTAAGCTATAATCTAGAAGAGAGCAAGATGTCACAAGCTGGGACTTCACCAAAAACTTATGCGGCACTTAGCTTGCTTGCACCCTTTTGAGGACTAAGTCAGCCTAACCAAAACTAAATACTAAGGAAGTAATGGTAGTAAGCTAGTAATCAAGAGGAGAAGTCACCAAGTAAAAGGGAAAAAAAACTTGTATCGCTTAAGGCTTTACAAAAGAGCTCGAAGGCTGCATGTGAACTGACTCTTAAAGATTGGATTGAGCAAATGAGCTCTCTCCCCTATTTATAATCTCCACCTTCTCTCTTTAGCTCATAAGATTGTTACAAGTGTCCCTAAATGGAAAGTTAGAATTGCTCTATAGAATCTTCTCACTTCCTCTTTAGAATTCTCTAGAGCTCTTTCAAAATATCTTTATGTTCTTGGAGATCTTAGAGAATTTAAGAGAAGTCTAGAAAACTCTAGGGTTCTATACACTATACCATCAAGAATATTTTAGAATATTCTACTGCATACAATTTCTCTACAAGTATGTAGAGATTTCTCATGTAACCTCTATTCAAATAAGTAAGGAGTGATAAATAATTGTATTTGTACTATTATTGAAATAGTGGAAACCAAAATATAAGGAAGTGTGTTCTTGGAAGAGTAGAATAGGAAGGGATGTCCCGAACTACTATAATTGCTTGTGTCTTCTGCTTGATTTTACTTCATTTATTCTCCATATTTTCATTCAAGGGGACTAGACTCACAAGGGAATAAAGTTTTAAACAATAAGAAAATTTAAAGAACCCAAATTACCCATTCTCTATTAGATTTTGGTATAAACTTGAGACTAATAAAGTCAACTTCACTTGCAACTTTAAAGATAGAAAATCGATAGCAAGTTTTAGTAAGGAAAATTCACACTCAAAGTTGATTCCACATGTTACTTAAGTGAAGTTGTACCCAAAATTGACTCCACTTGCGACTTCATGTTATAACAGTCAAAAAATTTGAACTTTAAAATATTAAATGCATGCCAACCACCACCACTCTAGTAACTAGATCTTCCTCTCCTTTATAAATATTATTGAAGTATGAACATTAATTGAGGTTGAAATACAAAACGAGCTTCCACCTTTGAATATTAAATAGCTTTGATATCATTTGAATAATTATTGAAGCTTGAAGTATTGCTACTTCAAGTGAGCTTACAAAATAATCTTCTTCATAGTAAGAAGCTTTTGAAGCAGATTGATTACATATTGTAAAGTCTAAATTTTTGTTTGTTTATTTTATTTTAAGTTGTTGTCTTCAATCGGTTTTGGAGACCAAATTCGAGAAGAAGTAAAATAGGGGATTGATTTGATTTTATCTCACCATTGAATTTTTGCTTTAGTGGTTTAAGTTTATCTTGCCAATGGACTAGACTTAGTAGGTTGGAGTTGGTCTCATTAACAAGCGATATTGTATATGCCCTCTAGAACTGGAATCCAAAAAAAAGCATAGATATATAATAATGAAATCCAAGATACAAAGGGTATGTGCTTTGAAGACTAAAGTAGAAAAGATTATCCAAACTATTATATATTATCATCTCTTCTGTAGTTTGATTGCTTGCATTTTGTATTTTATTTGCACCATCTCTTCTATCACATAACACTTTTTATCATAAGAGATTGATCTAAGTAGGGGTTAAGTTTAAAATTAGCTAAAGAACTTTTAATAACCCAATTCATCCCTCCTCTCTTAAGTTAAGCTAGCAACTCAGGACCAATAAGTGATATTAGAGTATGACTCTATCTTATTTGAAGTGATCTCTTTTATATATATATATATATATATATATATGGCAACCCACTCAACTTTAGTACCTACTTTTGTTAAGGGTCAATTATTTTTCAGGCCATCTTTATTTATTAACAATAATTTTATCTTTCAAAGTTGATGATGAAACAACTAACTATGACAATTAATATGAATTCTTGGATAGCCATTCAAGACGACGTTACATTACCAAAATGGAACCAAACATCCACTTGGATGGCAAAAGAGACCAACTCTATCAAAAGTAATGCTAAAACTATGAACTTCTTATTTTGTGCATTAATCGGTGAAACCCCACCTATTTTAAAGCATAGCAAATGTAGCTTAGAGATTGGATGGATGAGATTAGGGCAACTAAGTAGGCAAGGTGATTAAGTTAATCACTCATGATTACCATGGTAATTAAGCACTAAAGGACGACAATGGATTAGAATGTATGAGGTGGCGTGTGCAATTAATACTATTTTTATTTTATTTTTGATGAGTTGTTACTAAATGGATAGCTTGCGATATATAATGTAGGATGACTCAAAATACTAAGGGAAAGCCTAAGTTTGCATGCCCTACATGATATTTGAATTATGAAAATTATGAATGAAAAGGGGTGAAATAATTAGAGTTACCTGATATTTTATGAACTAAGTTCATTTTGCTAATATCTTATCATACATTCATCATTTTGAGATGAAATTTTTTTATGAATGGTTAAGTTAATGAGTTCTACAATATGAATAGATGAGATTTTGTCAAACCTTGTTAGAAAATCCTAAATGACATGTGTTAGGTGTGATTAAGTAAGACCATTGACTTTTGATCATTAAAAGTACATTGCCATAAATGCAATGCAAAAGTCAATTTTGACTTTGGTGGGCCACTTTTGAGATGTCAATATGGGATTGGTTGAAGCAAGAAAAAGTCAACCAAAATAATAAATGAAAAATTAATGAGAGGCAGCACCTTAAACATTATGGCAAGGGGTTTTTAGACATTTTTTATAAAAACAATTGTGCAAAATACATGAAAAATGTGTCTAAGAATGGGACAAATGGATGGTCCAAAATGGATAGCAAAATGAGAAGATGAATGGCTAGGATTTGGGTAGCAATTAATTGAGTAAATTATTTATATAAACCATGTTTAGTGGGTGGCAAGTAAGATATGAAATGCAGCAAGTATAAATAGAGGAAAGGGCAGCACATGGGACGTTTCCAGCAGTAAGGAAGAAAGAGGAAGGAGAGAGAGAGAGAGAGAGAGGAAGAGGAAGAAGAAGAAGAGATGGGGCTTTGATCAAGTGATCTCAACAATTTATCGTCATCATCCAGGTTAGTTATCATTTATTTTATGTCTTACTTTCTAAATCACGCAAAGGTCAAGTGTAGAGACATTGATGGATGATTAGATTAAGAATTACAATGATTTATAAGTTACCTTATATAACCTATGTAATGAATCTAGAACAAAAAATCAAAATATAAAAATAGTAAATGAATGATTCGTAGTATGAAATTTGTGTGAGAAATCATGATATTATCCTTAAGGGATGACCTAAGTTTCATCTTGAAATGTTAATCAGGTTTTAAATTAAAAATCTAAGAAAATCAATCTGAACTAGGTAGAATGACTATCAGGATCAACTGCACTTATTGATTTTTAATAATTTTTATATAAAAAATTTTGATTTGAAAATTTTGTATGATATAACATACATCCTGAATATCTCCCAATTAAAATAAAAATGAATTTTTTGGATGACGTAAATAAGGGTAATAATTAACTTGATTTGAATTGTCCCTAAACTCATACTTCTATCCAGCAGAGTAAAAATACATAAATAAATATAAATACTTAATATTTTGTACTTAAAATATTTAGTTTGGTTAATTCATCTAGTTGTTGATGTATGAAAGAAATTTCAAACTTAAATATCTTGATTTGATTATAAATAAAAAATTAGAGAAATCAATGTGTCTGATTTCAGCAAATATGGACAAATTGAGGAATAATTCAAATGAAAGTTAAATTTCAACTTTTTGGGATAAAATTTATCTTGCAATAGAGATTAAATAAATACTTTAAATAATTAAAAAATTTAATATATTATGTGCAAGTTTTAAAAAAGGATAAGCAAACAATTACTAGATTACATGGATATGTTTATGTCATTGTTTAAAAGGTAGATGTGAACTTTAGAAATCTTACTTAAACTTAGCTTGTTATAATTTTAAGTATCTCAAATGATTAAAGAGATTAAATGCCCTAAATTAGGGTATTGAGCTAAGAAGATGATTGACTATTGGAAAAATGGATATTTGTGACCTAAGGAGTTAAGAGTGTTCATCTCAAAGGAAGCATTGAATAAGATTGAGATACTAAAAGTCACATATAAAATGAGACTATACAAGGGTCGAGAACAAGTGATAAATGCATGAAAAAGGCAAACCATGCAAGCATAAAATATTATATAGATATGATTAAGTGATCATTTTCACTTGTCTAGGCAAAGACAAGGAAAAGATCGACGGAACAAGTTGAACTTCCCACAAATAAGCAAGTAAACTTTTGAAAACGTTGATTTCATTTCAAGTGTTGAAATGTTTGAAAGAGCTTTATACTGATGATTTTAAGATTTACTTGTAAGCAACTAAACCTTCGAAAATATTGATTTACTTTTGAAAACGTTGATTTCATTTCAAGTGTTGAAATGTTTGAAAGAGCTTTATACTGATGATTTTAAGATTTGCTTGTAAGCAAGTAAACCTTCGAAAATATTGATTTCACTTCAAGTGTTGAAATGTTTGAAAAGGGTTATATTTTGATGATTCTAAGACTTGCTTATAAGCAAGAAACATTTATGAAAATGATGTTTATTCTCAATTGTTGAAACGAATGGTGAATTGCTCTATTGAAATGATATGTGTAGATAAGCCCTTCAAAATCCTATTTCAAAAAAAAGATTTGTATGATAAGGAAGTTTGATTCCTTTATGAAATGATCTTTCTAACAAGAAAAACCTTTTGAAAATGCTATCTTTCGAATACAGATATTTTTTGGGATTGCTTCATTGTAAGCAAGCCCTTTTTAATTGTTGAAATATTTAGAAATTAATTCATTTGAATATTTCAAAAGGGTTCGTGAAAAGAAAATTGATTTAGGAAAGTTTGATTTGCAGAAAAAAAGTTTGATTTCTTTACGAAAATGGTATTTTCAAGCAAAGCATTTGAAAAAGGATGTTCTTAGAATATTTGGAATCTCTTTGAATAATAAAATGATTTGAAAATTCTTTATGTTGATGTTTCTAAAAGTGTTTAAGGATGGCTAACCTGATAAGTTGATTGCATTAGATAATTTGATTTTTGTTTGTTAATTGTATTCAAAGAATGTGAATGCTTTTTCTTATATGAGAATGACAAGGTTGTCGTATAAATGAAAAATATTATGCCAAAGTGGATGAATGAAAAAGATGCATTTGTATATCCTTTGCAAAGCCTAAAAATGGGAGTAAAAACATTTACGAGAAAAACTTTTGAAAATGTTACTTTCTTTTTAAATATTGAAGGTTTTCGGAATTGCTTTATCGCATTAGTTTTAAAACTTGTTTACAAATAAATAAGTAAAACCTTGAAAACTATTGATTTTTCTAAAAAAAATTGACATATTTTGAATTTCATTGAATTTTGAAGTGTTTTGAAAACTGCTTTATATTGATGATTTTAAAACCATTTAAGGGTAGTCATCTCAAAAATTGTGATTTGAATACTATTTTACAAATTATGTTAAAATGAGTATGCAAGCTCTTCTACATACAAGAATAACCAAAATGTCATGTAATTGAGGTATATAATGCCGAAGCGAATAAAAGTCATGCATGGAAAGTTAAGAGGTTAGTTAAGGTAAGGAAATTCATGATTTCATGGGTAGTTGTGCCCTTGAAATTCCCAAGTCAGTGTGACCGATGTCTTTTAGTAGAATAGTCAGTTTCCATAGGTAGTTGATTACTTGGTAAGTGTCTTCTACCATATGATAAGGATTTCACTAAGCTAGCATACCATCATATGAAGAATTATGACATAAATGAAAATGATGGATTTGCATTTCATTGTTTATGAAATGACATTCGCACAAAATTGCCAAGCTTTCAGTTTTGAAAAAGGGCACAGAGTTGCCAAATTTTCAATTTTGAGAAGAATGATAAATGTTGGTGAGATCTCAAGAGCACACAAATTGAGGTCTGTATAGTTTTATGAAATCATACTAGCATGTTGATGTGGATAAAAATGTGTATGGTGCACCAGAATGATGAAAAAGTCCATCGTAGAGGTGGTCACAGATGGACCAAGGCCCTCCCCTCCATGTGGCCAAGTCACTAAGGAAAGGCAGGGGCCCGTGTCACCCTCCCTAAAATGGGAGTAAGTTCAAGGATAGCCGCTGACTCGCATGCTATCACGTGAAAAGTTTTTTTTTATAAAAAAAAATGATCACTTGGTAAGTGTCACCTACCAGAAGAATAGAGGCATGTTTGGATATGCTTTTGAGAAAAGGCCCTAAAATGGGCACATGAAAATGTTCTAGGACATGAGGGTGTGGATATGAAAAAAATAATTTCTATGGAAATATTTTAGGACATGAGAATGTCCCCATGAAAAAAGTTATTATGAAAATATTTTAGGACATAAGAATGTCCTAATAAAAAAGATTTATATGAAAAGGTTTACATGCATATAGGGGTGTTAACGGATCGGGTTAAACGGGTTGGAGCCTAATCCTAATCCTAACTCATTTAATATATCTCAACCCTAATCCGTTTATTAACCCATTTAAAAAACTTCAACCCTAACCCATTTACATCCCATTTAATAAACAGGATAACAGGTTGTCAATGGGTTGTGTTTTTTACTAATTTTTAATGCTAAAAGCCTTCAATAAAGTCTATAAAATTAAAAAAATTAAATAACTTGAAGTTAATATACCTGAATTTAATTTATTTTGGCTTGAAAACATAAGCTCTAATCTCAAGTCATCTCTTTAGTGTCAATTCATGTTTCAAAATACTATATATTTTATTTCTATCAAATAATTCAATCAATGCTATAAATATGGAACTCATAAACATATATTTGAGAAGAATCAAGTAAGACTCCCATTAAGAAAGTAAGACTTTTATTATAATAAACTCAAAAAATCACATTTCAAAAGTTCAAATATCACATATTATTATACATTATTGTCTTAAAATACGTAACAATGAGTAACTACAAATGCACCCAAACTCCATTAGTTGACGTTTGATTGGGTCAAATTTACAACCTCTAAAACTTGAGTGGTTATTTTACGAATATAAAAATAGAGTTTAATTTATACAAAATTACAAACTTTATTATGCAAATACCTCTTGTACTCTCCTCATAATGCTATTGGATGTGTATAGCTATCTGATTACTCTATGGGTTATATGATGGAGCTAGTTGCTCTATATTAGATCATTGTTAAGCCATAATTATTCAAATGCTCGAATTAAAAAAAAGGTAGGAGTTGTGGGCTCTGGAGTAAACATTATAGATGGATCGTAGTATCACATCATGCTATGTGTCCGGCACTCAGCCTCAAGTGAGACGCAAGGACACATATCTCTATTTCTAGGTATCTAATAATTAATTAGTTATCATCATTCAGCAGATTAAAAGAATAAAACCGCGAAGAAATCTAATTTGGATTTCTTTTTCTTTGAACTTAACTGTATGATGGGATAAGCTATTGATTTTCTTCCACATCACGTGTTTTTGGCTGGCAAACAAGAAGAAACACGAGTATGTTGCTGGTTGTATTCACATTTTCTCACACGACATTTCCACCGATATCCAACATCCAAAAGCTTAATTGCATAATGAAAGAACTAGTAGAGAGCATGATCGAGAGTGTCCAATGAATAACGCTTAAAGTTACCTTTGGAATCTCGATAAAAAAAATACCTTTGGAAGTGACAGAGTGCGAGAGAAGAGAAATGGCACGTGTTGCGTTAGGAACTGCGTTGATTTTAGAATGAAAAGGGAATCGAAGGGAAGTGGAAGGAATGCAGAAGGAGATTGAAAGAGGATGTTAGGCTGCGGATTCGAGCTCTCAAAACTGTCTAGGGTTTTTCTCTTCCTTCGCCACCAGAAGGGAAGAAGAGGCGGACGTCAAGGCTTCACTTCTTCCCAGCTTTTGCTGCCAAGCATAGAGAGAGAGAAGGGGGTGGATCCTTGAGAGCAAGATAGCGAGAAAGCAGTCAGCGAGAGAGCTTGCGAGACAGCAAGAGAATAGCACATTTGGGTAATCGTCCACTGCAAGTCTGCAATGTCATCCATCCGTTCATCCGAGCAGTGCAATGACCACCATTGGTGTGGCGCCCCGAACCGAGGTGCTTAGAAGCCTTACTCCGGGATCGTTTTGATTGGTAAACGTGACTCAGGATTGTT
>JAXCLR010000063.1:14919638-14932622 GCA_035584095.1 Annona squamosa | reverse complement strand
AAATTAGTTCTTGTTAATCATCAAAACTCAAGCTTTGTTCAATTTGTTTTGTTTTGAAACATTGTTTCCAACAGCTTCAGTGTTTGAAAAACCAACTACTATTTAGTGGAGGCAAGGAGATTCTAATTAAGCCGGTTGCACAGTCAATTCCAAATTATGTCATAATTTGTTTATGTGAAACTCCAAATTTTTAGATGATTTTGTAAATTCATATAATATAAATAGGTGGAGTAAGATATGATAATTATGAAAATGTGAAAGTTTTTATATTTACTAATTAGTAACATATAATGGTTGATGTATGCAAGAATTAGAAATTTTTTTTAATTTTTATAAAATGGAATTTTTAATTGAATGATGTGACAATTTCAAGATGATGGAAGAGTTATATTGACTATATTATTTATTTTGTGAATCTAAATTATTAGTAAGCTTATGAGCTTGAAATACACAATTTAGATATTGAATGGTGTAAAGGAGATTTATTATATTAAATTATTCCAATTAATTTTATGAAACTAACAAAATTAGAAAAGATCAGAGTAGAAATTTAAATTAATAAATGTGATGAAACTATGATATATATCATATTATATTGAATTTATCAATGCATGGACCTATATGGTGATCACGTAATTTTCACATGGAGTGACTAAAGGAAAATAAATAAGTTAACGTGATTTAGATAATTATATAATTAAATAAGTAGATATTAACAACGCTTGAAGAGGTGGACATACACTTACATAAGAAGACTTTGAATATATTTTTACAATTAAATAATGAGATGAACCCACTTCCTGATGGATAAGAAGAGCTTGAATTAATTATGCCAAGAATAGGAGAATAGGATAGGCTCATGTATATAGTTTACTCTCCTAATATTAAGAGTCGAGAGCATAGATAAGTTACAATTTAATTTGATGGCTAAAGGTATTTTACTAGTTGATTGGGGAGGACGTCTAGCGAAACTAATATTGGTAGAGATTTCATACAAAGTAAAGGAGCATTGGAGGGCAGCAAGGTGCACATGAGGTATGTCTATGTTCTTTTATTCTTACCTACTCTCATTTGATTGGTGTAAGGATATGGGGCCTCAAGTGAGATATTTATACTTATAATATTAAATGGTATTAGGAGTGCATAAGTCTGTGAGGAGTTATTCCAGAACAAATTTTGTGTTTGTATATAGTATATTATAATATGATTGAGGTGGATGATGGACGAGATTTCATTAGTATGTCGATTTATGCCATTCTATAAGAATATTTTAGACTATATATCTTATGAGGATTAACTAGGGGATTTATATTTAATATAGTGATATATTTTTTTAACAAGAGAAGCAGATGACTTAGGGTGGTTTTCAAATCTATTGCATCATGATATTATATTAGGTAAGGAAGGCTCGCTATTTGGATTTCACTTTTATATAATTCCAAGAATATGTAGATTATTTAATTTAAATAAATCGTATTTTATTCGGTTGGATTTTAATGCTAGAGAGTAAATAATGGAAATATTTGATGATTCAAAATTAAAATAAAATAATTAGAGGTTTGGTTTGATGTTGGATGTGTTAATTTAGATACAAATGAATATATGTAACTTCCAAGGGTTCTATGTTGTATATTACGTTATGTGACTTTAAATTTAAGTGTATACGTTGGACGTCCGGCTTTAGCTTAAATTTTATGATGAATAATGCATAGGCAATCCGTGCATGGACGCTCACCCATTCAACCAATGAATAGAAGTATAAAGTTTTAATATTATATATTAATATTAACAGATATATGATAGGCACATATCCAGTGATTAATATTATACACACGTGCAATGATTAATATTTTAATGCCCAATAATGTATTAGTGTTTGGAGATACATGACAGATGGATGATTATATGAATTACATGAAGGAATATTATATATGTATCTTTGATGTTAAAATCCATTGGTTTCATGATCTAATGAGATGATTCATAGTGCTAAATTTAAGAGATGAATAAGAGTTTATAATTATAGTGAAATTTAATGGAATAGAATCTTTATTATTTTATGTCAGCTTTTTACCCAATATTTGAGATTAAGCGGTTTTAATTGTATTTTCTTTAGAAGAATTTATAAAGAGAATTTAGATATGGATTATTTGTATAATTGTGGATTTCATTGATAAAGCATGTAAATTAAATGTAGAAATTGAGTTGATGGATTTTATATATGTTTTAATGCTAAAGGATTCAAGAGTTGAGTTTAAATAATGTAGTGTCTAAAAAAAGAGTTTAAATAATGAAATATAAGAAAGAAAATTTGTATATAAGAAAGTGAATATTTAATTATGCATGCCAAGGTGAAATTGAGAAAATGTTTTATAATTTATTCATGTTGTTTAAAATTTGAAGTGAGAAGTCTATTGTGAACTCAATTAGCAAATCAAGTATAAACAATGTTTTGATGATTAACAATCTAAATTTGAGAATTTAAAGGTGCTAACATATTTGTTGCAATGGTTTAAGTTAGATGTTTTCAAAAGTAAGTAATGATAGATCAAGTTGCGAAGTCAATTCAACTTAGGCATCGACTTAAGTCTAGTCGATATCCAAATCAACTTCGGGTTCAACTTCACAGGTCATTTTTTTGTTAGAGCTGAAATTATGGACATGTGAGCAGGTGAAGTAGCAACTGAAGTCAACTTTGCATGCGACTTAGATCAATTCACAACCCAAGTCGACTTAGCATGCTACTTGGGAGACTTCAGGCCACCAATGAAGAATCCGAGGAAGTCGAGTTGCACCTTATGTTGATTTTGACATGCAACTTAGGTGAAATCCCATATGAAGTTGACTCAACAATGAAACTTGGAGCATTCAAGCACTAGAAAGAAGATTTTGAAGAATCAAGCATGCAATGGATACCGATGTTGCAGACCTAAGTCAACTCTACCTGAGACTTGAGTCAAACTTCATCTCAAAATTGACTTAAGTGTACATCTGGATATCTCAGTACATATCTTGAAGTTTTGAAGAAAAATGTCAATTATAGGAGATTCAAGCTATTAAGAAATAGATCTCAAAGACAAGGCTTGGATCAAAGGAAACTATATTTTGAAGACCATACAAAAGTTAAGAATACCACATAAAAATAGAAGATAAGAAAGTTAAACTCTGAAGACACAAAGTCTCAAGGATTAAAACATACAAATTATAAAGATTTGAAGTTCCGCTATGCATGATAAAAAGTGAAGTTACAACCCAAGTCGATTTCACTTGTGACTTGGCTCAAGTCTCAAACCAAGTTGTCCTGAGATTGGAACTTGAAACTAAAAACAAGGAGGAAACCTCTTGCGAAGGACATGAAGAGACCAAAGTGACAACCCAAGTTGACTTTGACCTACGACTTGGGTGAAATCTCATCCAATGTCGACTCTAGATGCAACTTGGATTATAATGGCAATAAAAATTCGAACATTAGCGCGTACAATGCGGACCACCTACCCTCCAACATTTAAAATAACCCCACATCTATTTAAGGCACACCAAGAGGAGTTATGGGGGGTAGCTAAAGTATTCATTGAGCTTACATCTTCCTTCCTACAAGCATTCATGTGTTCTCAAGCGCTTTACAAAGAGAAACTCTCACTTTCACTGCAAGAGTTGCAACTTGTCATCCATCTTAAGCATTCCAGATTTCTCTCTCGTGTTGAATCTTCTCTACACAATTTGTAACATTTAGATTTCATTTTCTAAATCATTTTACTGTATTGCTACATGACTTATTATTGAAGACTAAGACCAAGTAAAGATAAGTAGTATACGATTGGAGTGGAACTCATCATCTACTTGTGTTGTGGTTGTAAAGGCGTCCTAGAGCTATAATCTAAAAAGGGACAAGAGCTCTAGTTGCGCTATTGTTGAAATAATAGAATTCAAGACAAAAGGTAATGTGCTCTTGGAAGAATGAAGTTGGAAGTGTTGTCCCAAATTAGTATAAGTTCTTATGTCTTCTATGTGATTTATTTGTTCTCTTTACTCTCCACATTTTCAATTAAGGTGACTAAACTCATAATTGTTCGCAATATCATCACAAGTGCACGGGTCGTAAATTAGAGTATATAAAATATCGATCCATAGAAAATTTGGGACTTAAGATGTTGGATTTAAGTACTTATATTAAACATAGAGAGAATAAAGTAAAAGGGAAGAAATAAGAAAAGAAAAAAGTTAATCTTAAGAACATAGAACAAGGAATTAAAATTCAAGGGATGCAAGCACCTAGAATCTAGGGTTTCACATACATCTTCGACAACGGATGCGTGGATTGTTTATTTAATATGGATATTATATGTTAAAGGAGAACAAACCCTAAATTATCCTTGCACCTTCTCTTGAAACCTACAAGTCGTAACCTTAATATATTATTAACTACCTATTCTCATGGGATTAAGTCAATTATGATTCATTAAGTTCTGTGGTCATTCATGAGATTCCTCAAGATCATCATGCTTATTCTCATAGTCTTAGATTTTCTGGTTTAATATCTTAATTATCGTATATTAGACTTCCACATTTTGGTTCTATTATCTAATATATAGAATCATTGTCAAAGTATAGGCCTTTGCACAAAGCAAGCATTAAATCACAAAATATTAAATTAACTCAAGTACCTTAAATAATCAAACCACAATACTCACTACATTAGACATATGCTACATCTTAAATCCTAAATAAATGATTTAGCCTAGCATGTTTATAAAAATCAAATCCAAAATAATATTATATCTAATATCCATTATAAACAAGACAATTAAAAGAAAAAAAAGAAAGGAAAAGCTTATTGATCGGAAGCCTCAACATTGTCTTGACCGCTCCAGCCAACTTGCTGCCTCGTGCTTTTCACTTCTCTTGCTCCCGGGCCTCAACCGTAGTTCCAAAGATATTTTAAGATGCCTTATGATGTTCCTCACAAGTGTTTATATAGAGGTGAATAGGGCGCATGAACAGTATTTATGAATAGTCCACGCATGAACAATAACATGCATGAATAGTACCACATGAACAATACTATGTATGAATAGTGACTTACTTTATATACAGTTTTGCTACAAATGTAAGCCTTGAATTTGTAATTTACTCCTGCTTTCATCAAGGGTTGTTAATTTGACCTTGTTTACAGTGCAATTGCACATACTTCTCCTATTTTGCACAAATTGCATCAGTTGGTGAGTGTTTATAAAATTAAGCTTAATCCATCCAAATATGATTCAAACTATATTAAATACTCAAAATTTCATCCAATTATTATCCAAAATAAATAATATAAAAGCGACTTAACGACAGGGGTTAAAGCTTTAAAACACCAAATAAATTTTTAAAGAACCCAATTCACCCCTCCTCTCTTGCTTTTACCATAAGCTTGGGACTGACAAGTGGTATTAGAGCAGGTCTTTGAGTTTATTACCAAAGAGATCTATTAAATGACATCCCAATCAACTTTCATTCCTGTATTTGTTGAAGGTCAATCTTATACTAGAGCACCCTTATTCGACGAAAGCAACTTCGATTACTGGAAGTTGAAAATGAAATAGTTAATAATGACAACTGATATAGATTCTTGGATTGCAATCCATAATGGAGTTATTCTACTTGTTAATAAAATGTCCTTCGACTGGACCGAGGAGAAGGTGAGATTAGTAAAGAGTAGCACTACGGCTTGAACTCATTGTTTTGTTCCTTGATACCTAATGAATATGATCGAGTGTCTTCTTGGTTGGTTGTCAAAGAGATACAAGATACTTTAAAGAGCTAGAAGGTTTTAAAATAGTTGATATTGAAAATATATCTGAAATATTTGCAAAGTTTTCTAAGATTACTAATTCTTTAAAAGGCCTAGGAAGACAATTTCTAAATTAGAACAAGTAATGGATATATTGAGGGCACCACCAGAATCTTGGATACCTAAGATTACTACAATAGAAGAAACAATGGACCTCAACAACTTAAAACTAGAAGACCTAATTAGCTCATTCATGTTCCATGAGCTAATGAAGAAAAGGAATGAAGAACATCATAGAGGGAAGAAGACTCTCACACTCAAAGCCACACAAAGCTTAAATGAGTCTACTTCATCATCCTAAAATAAAGATGAGAAAATTGTTCTTTTCACCAGAAAATTCAAAAAAATTATGAAAAAGGAAAAAAATATAGGCTCGTCAAAGACAGACGGAGAAGAGTAAGAGAGAAAAGAGAAAAGATCCTCTTAAATACTGCAAGTGTGGTGGATTATGACACATGCAAGCACATTGTCACACACTCGATGAGGACAAGCCTATGGAGAGAAAAGAAAGAAAGAAAGAAACAATATTAGAAGGTTCCTAAAGCCCAAAAGCAGAGGGATGTATGTTGATAAAGATTCTTCTATAACAAGTAGCTCATCAAATGAGGATTAAGAAGTCACAAACTGTGCAAGAATATGTTATGTAGCAAGGATTGAAGAGGATGATTTACTAAACTGCCTCATAGCCTCGAAATTGATGAAAGGACTGACTACTTCAACTGATTGTACAAGAATATAAAGATGTAACTTCTAAACTTAACAATTCTCATTCTAAATTCATTTACTCTTCCACTTATTATTGTCTCAAATGTGCTGAGTTAGAGAAATTACAACAAGCTTAGGATTTATTATTTAAAGAGATAAAGAAACTAGGTAGCAAATATACTTTAAAGAAGAAGCAATGTTACTTTACCGTTCTTGTAAATGAAAAACTAGCTGAAAGAGTCAAGTGTTTAGTTAATGAAACCAAAGCCTTAACTGATAAGATTGAGAAACTAAAGAAAGAGAATCCAAGTTTGAATAAATCATTAGCAAAATTCTCTAACTGAGAGTGTCAAAATGTTCTTCAATATAACAACACAAATAAATAAAAGAAGACTTGGATACTCTACACTTGAGCAAGGAGAAAGTAGTAAATCAAGTGCTCCAAAATAAGTTAGACCTTAAGACAAGATGGAAACACCCCATGGCTTAGTTAGAACAATAAGAGTACCTTGGGTAAGAAGACTAACTTAGCAACCCAATTATACATGGAGTCCTCACCAAAAGATTCATAGGGCATGCAATTTCTATAATAACTTTAGGCAATATTTATCAATGTAGAATCAAGAAATTACATGCTAATTGAGCTAAATTGATTTGGGCATCAAAGAGCATTAGATTTATACCTTCTAGACATGAGCAACATTACTTCAAATGCTTACTAATTCAAATGGACCCAAGAGATCAGTACCAAAGAGATGAGATTTATTTAATTGATTTTATAAGTATGTCTTAGAGCAAAGGCGAACAATACATGGTTTATGGATAGTGATTGCTTAAGACAAATGACAGGAGATAAGGCTCTATTCCACAATCAGAAACCATACAAGGAGGACACGTTATATTTTGTAATAATAAAAAATGTAAAATTAGTGGTAAGGACAATTTTATAGTATTTCAAATACATGTATAGAGGAAGCTCTATTTGTTGATGGTCTCAAACACAATTTAATGGGTATTAGCCAATTATGTATTAAAAGTTATAAAGTTATGTTTAAATCATCTATATGTAAGTTTCGGATAGAGATCATATAGTTTTTAGTGAAGAAGATATGAAAATATATATTCGGTATGTCTTGATGAATTATATGAAAAATGCCTTGTAGTAGTTGATAATGATCTATGGGTTTGGTACAATAGACTTGGATACATAATATGTCAAATATCAACTTTATAGAAAAAGAGCTTGGTAGAAAGTGTTGGAAACAAGTGTTGGAATCAATGGCTAAATAAGCAAGGTATATGTTTTGATGATTAACAACTCAATTTGAGTAAATTTTGGCTACTAACATGTTTTGTGCAATGTTTAAGAATATAAAAATGATAAATATGAAACATGACAGGTCAAGTTAATTTCCAAGTCGACTCAGGCATCGACTTAGGTCAAGTCGATCCCCAAGTCGACTCCAGCATCAACTTCAAACTCATTTTTATGTCCAACACTGAGATTGAGGAGCAAGAGCTGCCGAAGTCGCACATGAAGTCGACTTTAACCTACCAAAACTAAATTTGAAGAATAAAGTCGCAGACCAAGTCGACTTCACATACGACTTGAGTGAAGTTGGAAACCAAGTTGACCCAAACATTCGACTTGGATCAAATGAAGATAAATCAAGACCAAAACAAGAAAATTTGCATGAACTCATCAATATAGATTAAGAAATTTTCATTTGGACATTTCCATGAACTCCAAAATTCAAGTATACATGACCTCAAGGCACGGAGCTAAAAGTTTTCAAACTTGAATGATCATACAGAGTTCCAAATGATATAAATAAGTGGAAGAATAATTAATATGAAGAAAATAAAGCGACCAAAGTCATCTCTAATGAATTCAAGTTCATCTAGCAAGACAAAGAATTGAAGTCGTACTGAAGTAGACTCCAGCAGCGACTTGGGTCAAGTCCAAGTCGACCTGAAGTAGGGACTTGGAAAATTGTTGAAAATAGAAGTTGCACCTGAAGTCAACTCCACATGCGACTTTGGTCAATTTCAAGACTAAGTCGACCTGAGGAGGAACTTGAGGAGCTTGCTTAAACCCGAAGTTGTACTCGAAGTCGACTCCAGCCTGCGACTTGGGTTGCAACGTTTGAAAGATTTGAATGTTGGTGCATTTAATACTCGCAGCCATCTCTCTAAACCCGAAGTTGTACCCGAAGTCGACTCCAGCCTGCGACTTGGGTTGCAACATTTGAAAGATTTGAATGTTGGTGCATTTAATACTCGCAGCCATCTCTCTAACGTTCAAATCTCTTCTTCCATTATATATATGACATTAAATGAACGTGGAATGCACAAGAAAGAGCAGAAAAAGAAGAAAGAGAAAATACTAAGGTTTAAATTCAATTTTCTTCTAGCTTTGAGTGATCTATACACATTTTGAAGGAAGAATGAGCTTCAACTTACTGCATACTCCAAAGCTGATCAAATCGTCACTTCTGCAAGTTTTTCTTAGAGCTGTAACCTGCCTATACAAACCCTAAAGTGTAGATCTCTTTTCTGTTAGTCTGTTATTTAGTTTGTTGATACTTGATTTGATATTGGTGTTTCAAACCAAGGATAGAAAAGTAACATTTTGACTGGAGTATGACTTGTCACCTACTTGTACTATGAGTTGTATATGCCCCTTAGAGCTAAAATCTAAAAGAGAGCGGAGACTTTACTTGTATTTGTGAAATACATAGTGGAACCCAAGTCACAAGGGGTGTAAGCTTGGAAGAGTAGAGGGGAAGGTTGCCTGAACCACTATAAAATCTTGTCCATTGATTTAAATTTCTGCTTTCATTATCTTATTGCTTTCCTTTTGTTTTGTTGAAGGGGACTAAACTAAATCAGGGAACATTTTCTGTTTAAGTTAAAAAATTTTAAAATACCCAATTCACCCCTCCCCTCTTGGGTAATTATCATAAACTCGGGACTAACAAGTAGTATCAAAGTAGGTCTTTGAGTTTAAACCAAAGAGATCTTTTGAAATGGCAGCCCAATCAACTTCCACCTCTGCTTTTGCCGAGGGTCAAATTTTCACTAAACCACCTCTATTTGATGGGACTAACTTTGTTTATTGGACGTTGAGAATGAAACAATTGATCATGGCTACGGATATTGATTCTTAGATTGCTATCCAAGATGTTGTTGTGTTGCTTACCGATGAAAGAGCCTTCACATGGTCCGAGGAGGAGGTATGATTTGTTAAAAGCAACACGAAAGCTATGAACTCTCTCTTTTGTGCATTAACGGCATCGGAATATGATATAGTATCATCATGCCAAACTGCCAAAGAAATATGGGATACATTGACATCAATTTATGAGGGAACTTCTCAAGTCCAAGGGACAAGGAGAAATATTTTGATTGGAGAATTGGAAAGTTTCAAAATGCTAAAAATAGAAAATATTTCTGAAATATTTGCTAGATTTTCCAAGCTTACTAAAGCTTTGAAAGGTCTAGGAAAAGAAATTTCTGAATTTGAGTAGGTAATGAAAATTTTAAGGGCGCTACCCGAATCATGGATTCCAAAGATTACAGCTATTGATGAAGCAAAAGACCTCAATACACTATGGCTAGAAGATCTTATAAGCTCACTTATGTCACATGAGTTGATAAAAAGGAGAAATGAGGAGCAACATAGAGGTAAGAGAGTCCTCACCTTGAAAGTCGCACAAGATTTAGATGACTCTACCTCATCATCACAAAACGACAATGAAGAAATTGCCTTACTTACAAAACGATTTAGAAAATTTGTTAGGAAAGGAAGAAATTTCAAAAACTTTAAAGAAAGAAATTTCAAGGAGAAAAAGAAAGAAGCAACAAAATATTTTCGGTGTGGCGGTACGGGGCACATGCAAGCCCAATGCCCAACGCTCGAGGAAACCAAAGCAAAAGAGCGAAGAGAAAAGAAAGATTGAAGCGATAACAAAAGATTTCAAAGGATCAAAGGAAGAGGCATTTATATAAACGAAGAAGTATCCACAACATGCAGTTCCTCAAGTGAAGAAAATGAGGCAAATTGTGCAAGTATTTGTTGCATAGCAAATTTGGAAAATTCCAACATATGTCTTGCAACGACGAAAATTTTGGAGGATCAAACCACTTCAACAAAATGCATAAGTAGTCAAGAGGTAAACTCCAAACAAAAGTCTTTTTTTTTTATTTTTTCTTCTACAAATTAATACCTCGAATGTGCTGAATTAGAATAACTTCAACAAGCCTATGATTCATTATATGAGGAAATAAAGAAATTAGAAAATAAGTTCATAATAAAGAAAAGACAATGTGACACGGTAATTATTATAAATGGAAATTTTGCAGAAAAAGTTGATCATTTGACAAGCGAAAGAAATATTTTGATAAATGAGTTAGAAAAACTCAAAAAAGAAAATAAATCATTAAATTAATCTCTTGCTAAGTTATGAAACCCCGATCTTAGACATGTGTATAAAATCCTAGAGTTGTAAACCCTAGATAACATATTTAGAAAATATACATTCATGGGTATAAAATTATGTAGAAATAGAAGTTAAAATAATTATTTATGAAATTCGGATGAATAGTGCATGTGAATAGTAACCTTGGGATTAAAACACGTGATTAAGAGTTAATCACTTGGATTAACTTAATCACAAAATGACAAAAAGGAGATTTAATCATTACAGAATAAAATAGCAATACTTTTTGATATTTTAATGGAATTTCGGATTTTAGTGAGTAATTGAAGAAAAATTGATAACTTACAATCCGGACGTCGGATTGAGATGAAATTTTTTATAGATGGCCAAAATATTATGATGATCAGATGAATGGTTTAAGATTTGATAAAAATTATGAATCAAAGGTCAAGATAAAATGTCATTTGGAGATAAAAAAGTAGCTCTATTTTTCATTAATTATAAATTTGACTTTTTATTAAATCTAAATAAATAAAAATAATCAATAATAAACTAACATCAGAGCTACAGCAAGGGGTGGTTGACATTTTGACCAAAATCAATGATCCACATTCATCATTATCATAAATCAATGGCTAGGATTGAAATAGCTTAAAATAAATAATTTTAATAAATTAAAAAATATAAAAAAATAGGGCTGCCATATGGGGACTGGAGCTGCTGTCGGGTGGCTGCACATGGCTCCATGCACCTTTTGAAAATTAGAAAAAGATACATTTATAATTTAATACCTCAAGCAAGGGGGTAAATTCCAATTTCATGAAAAGTCAAACCCTATAAATAGGCCCAAGGGGTGAACGACTAAGGCACACCATCCCCAGCTCCAAGCTTGAGAAATTCAAGCATTTCCATCCCCAAACACGTTTTTGGCCTTTAGAGAAAGAATGAGAGAAGGAAAGAGAGAGAAAGAGCCGAGTAGGAGGAGAGTTCTCCACTTGAGGTAAGGGAATTCTTTCCAAATTTCTTTTGAATGTTAAGTAGGGTAAAACTATTATTAGATAATTCCTAAACATGAGAAGATAAGTAAAGTTATAATGCTTAATTGAAATTATGCCGAAATATCAAAAATTTAGAGCAAAGATAGAGCATTCAGGAAGATAACATATGATATGTATAAATAATGCTCCAAAATTGATAAATGACAATTTGGGATGAATGAATATGATAAATATGATGTTGGAATGATGATATATTAATTTCATAATTTTTGAAATTAAGGATATGCTCAAGTGAATTTATGTTGATTTTTAGTATATGAAGAAAATAATTTATTTGGCTAAGTTAATGATCATAAATTTAAAATTTATGAATTTTTCCATGATATACTAAGCATAAGCTATGTCATGGTATTTTTTATTTTTAGAACCCATGAACAGTAACGTATGTTATTGTGAACAGTTGTGGCGCCTCGAATCGAGACGTCACTTCCTTACCTCAAGATCTATCGATTGGTTTATGTGAATCAGGATTGTTTCCCTGATCACGCGGCAGGTTCTTAATTGGAATATGTCCAAAATTTTTTTCGATTATTCATCTGCCATTATTCATAATCTTGACATGACAACTATCATACATTGTGATATTTCGCTTGTGATAAAATTCATCATTTCATTCAAAATATCTTTACATGCCTGTCATTATACACTAAATCATTGTATAAACCATACCTTCATACATTTAGTCATCAAATCACATGAAACTTAGAACTCTAGCTAAGTTCTAATACACATAAACATGGAACTTAGAATCTAACTAAGTTCATATACATAATTAGCTTACCTTAGCATATTTATGCTTTTTCAATTCTCATAGCCTTCAAGGCTATCATCACGTACCTTCCTCCACGTCTTAGGTTCGCAACCTTCTAAGTTTCCTTGGTACCTGTCTAAGGGTTTGGAAAACAAAACGTGAGTGACAACTCAGTAAGCAAACATTTTATCTTTA
>JAXCLR010000063.1:14909234-14919538 GCA_035584095.1 Annona squamosa | reverse complement strand
ATGCCCCCTAGAGCTTTGAATCTAGAAGAGAGCGGTGACTCTAAGTGTATTCAAGGAATACATAGTGGAACCCAAGTTACAACGGAGTGTGAGCTTGGAAGAGTAGAGTAGGGAAGGATTGCCCGAACCACTATAATTCTTGTGTTCTGTTTCCTTTTACTGCTTTACTTTAATTGCTCCCCATTTGCCTTAAAAAGGGGATTAATTTTGCAAGGGGTTAAGTTTTTGATTTACCAAAGATTTTTAAAGAACTCAATTCACCTCTCCCTTCTTGGGTTTAGCCATCAACTCGGGACCAACAGATCCTTTTGAAAGCGAATCCGTGCGCCGAGATCCAACACCTCAATCTATCTTGTCATTCTATTCCTCGGCTCACATCCGACCCACTCATCCCATCCGATAGACTCCATATCCAATATCAGCATTTTTATTTGCCAAGTCTCAACCTTTAAATCCTATAGCCTATTTTTAATCTATTGACAAAAAGGGGAAGAATAGATTAGGATTTGAGTCTTTGAGTCTTGGGTTGGGTAGCTTGTATATAGGTTTGCATTCATTTTTTGCATCTTGAATGAAATTCTCTGATTATATATGAAAAAGTTTGTTATGTGCTTTGTTTATTTATGTTCTATTTTTAAAAATAGTTGAATGAATGATGAAATGCTTGAATGAATGGTTTTAACTTATGATTTATATAAACAATTATTGGAAATGATATATGTAAATGGTTGAAAATGAAATATGTATGTTAATTTCATTTTGTTTAAAATGCAAATGACTTATGATTATCATAAGTCATACCAAAGCAAAATAAAATGGGATAATGCAAATGACTTATGATTATCCTAAAAATACCAAAGCAAAATAAAATGGGATGTTTTAAAGACATTGAAAGGTATATACTCAAATCGGTTTTGTCAATCATCAAAAAAGGAGAGATTGTTGGAAACGAGTGTTGGAATCAATGGCAAAATAAGCAAGGTATATGTTTTCATGATTAACAACTCAATTTGAGTAAGTTTTGGCTACTAACAAGTTTTGTGCAATATTTAAGGATATGAAATTGAAAAATACCAAGCATGACAGGTCAAGTCAATTTTCAAGTCGACTCAGGCATTGACTTAGGTCAAGTTGATCCCCAAGTCAACTCAAGCATCGACTTCAAACGCATTTTTATGTCTAGCGCTGAAATTGAGGAGCAAGAGCTGCCGAAGTTGCACACAAAGTCGACTTCACATGAGACTTGGGTGAAGTCACAGATCAATTGGACTCTAGGATCGACTTCAACCTGCGAGCACTAAATTTAAAGAATGAAGTTGCAAACCAAGTTGACTTGACATACGACTTGAGTGAAGTTGGAAACCAAGTCAACCCAAACATTCAACTTGGATCAAATGAAGATAAATCAAGACCAAAACAAGCAGATTTGCATGAACTCATCAATATAGATCAAGAAATTTTCATTTGGACATTTCCATGAACTCCAAGATTCAAGTATACAAGACCTCAAGACATAGAGCTAAAAGTTTTCAAATTTGAATGATCATACAGAGTTCCAAATGATATAAATAAGTGGAAGAACAATTAATATGAAGAAAATAAAGCGACCAAAGTGATCTCCAATGAATTCAAGTTCATCTAGCAAGACAATGAAGTGAAGTCGCACCGAAGTCGACTCCAGCATCGACTTGGGTTAAGTTCAAGTCTAAGTCAACCTGAAGTAGGGACTTGGAAGATTGCCGAAAATCGAAGTTGCACCCGAAGTCGACTCCACATGAGACTTAGGTTGAGTTCAATACCAAGTTAACCTGAGGATGAACTTGAGGAGCTTGCTTAAACCTGAAGTCACACCCGAAGTCTACTCCAGCCTGCGACTTGTGTGAAGTTGCACCCAAAGTCGACTCCATTTGCGACCTGGGTCGCAATGTTTGAAAATTTTGAATGTTAGAGCATTGAATATGCGTCATCAACTCTCTAATGTTCAAATTTCTTCTTCCATTATATATATGACAATCAAATGAACACAGATCAAATGGCACATAGGAAATAGCAGAAAAAGAAGAAAGAGAAAATACTAAGGTCTAAATTCCATTTTCTTCTAGCTTTAAGTTATCTATAGATGTTTTGAAGGAAGAACGAGCTTTAACTTACTGCATGCTCCAACGCTGATCAAATCGTCACTTCTACGAGTTCTTCCTCGAGCTGTAACTTGCCTACACAAACTGTAAAGTGTAGATCTCTTTTCTTTTAATCTTTTATTTGGTTTGTTGATACTTGGTTTGATATTGGTATTTCAAACCAAGTGATAGCAAAGTAGCATTGTGACTGGAGTGGGACTCGTCACCTACTTGTGTTGTGAGTCGTATATGCCCCATATAGTTAGAATCTAGAAGAGAACAGGGGTTCTAGTTGTATTTGTGAAATACATAGTGGAACCCAAGACACAAGAGCTATGAGCTTGGAAGAGTAGAGTAGGTAAGGTTGCTCGAATCATTATAAAATCTTGTCCATTGATTTAGATTTCTGCTTTCATTATCTCATTGCTTTCTATTTGTTTCGTTAAAGGGGACTAAACTAAATCAAGGAACATTTTCTGTTTAAGTTGAAAAATTTTAAAATACCCAATTCACCCTTCCCCTCTTGGGTAATTGCCATAAAATCAGGACTAACAGAAAGTTTACCAAAGCTTAAGTATGATAAAGATAAAATTTGCAAAGCTTGTCAAATGTCAAAGCAATCGAAAATGTACTTTTCACTAAAGAATAAGGTTTCAACTTCTATGCCACTTGAGTTATTACGCATAAATCTTTATGAGACATATAGGGCATGTTTGTTATTAAGGAAAAGTTGTCAAGTTAAAACTTTTCAATCTAAAACTTTTCACTCTCTACAACCATCCTATTTTTTAATCATTTCTTCACTTTTTCTATATAACTATCCTACTTTTCAATCATTTTCACACAACTAACCTATCTATTTCAACTTTATCTCTTTTATTCCTCATCATTACCATTATTATATCACATCATTTGACAACTTCTACTCTCTACAACTTTTCATCAAAAAGTTTTACTCATTCCCAAACACACCCATAGTATTGTCAACCTTAGAGGAAAGAAATATGTATACATATCATCGTTGATGATTTCTCAAGGTTCACTTGGATAATGCTATTAGTTAGCAAGGATGAAGCATTTTCTATATTTGTTAGTTTTTCAAATTTGGAGCAAAATAAAAATGAAAACACAATTATATCTATTGGAAGTGACCATGGTGGTCAATTTGAAAACAAACACTTCATAAAATTTTATAATGAAAAATGAATTCACTATACATTTTCTACACTAAGAACTCCATAACAAAATTGAGTTGTTCAAAGAAAAAATATAACCATAAAAGAGATAACTATAATCATATTAAATGAGAGTAAATTATATAAAATCTTTTAGGGTGAAGTTGTGAGTATGATGTATCATATTTTAAATCATGTTACCATTAGAGTTGCCTTGAAAAAGATCTCATATGAGCTATGAAAATCTATAAAATTAAATATTTCATATTTTTATGGCTTTGGTTGTATATGTTATGTATTGAACAATGAAAAAAATAACCTTGGCAAGTTAGATGCCAAGAATGAAAAGTCCATATTTCTTAGCTGCTTCTCCAATAGCAAAATATGTAGAATATTCAACAAGGGAATTCAAGTAGTAAAGGAATCAATTCATATTATCTTTGATGAGTTTAATCTAACTCCAAAGGAGGATAAGCTTAGTGATGCAGATAACTTATCAAAAATTTTTGAGAAGCTTCAAGTGAGAAAGTAAAGGGGAGAAGAGCTCATTAGGATGCAAATCAAGAGATAAGTGAAGGTAATGTTTCCTATAAATACCTAAAAGACTTAAAATTAAAAAATGACCATCCGATTGAGTAAGTTATAAGCGACATGTATGAAGATGTGAAAACTAAAGCCTCAAAATAAAATGTAGGTGGGCATTTTGCACTTGTATCAAAGATTAAACAAATAAAATTGATCAAACTCTTATGATAAAAATTGAATAGTTGCAATGCAAGAAGAGTTTAATCAATTTAAAACAAAATCAAGTATGGTAATTAGTTCTTACACCCAAGAATAGCATTATAAATGGAACCAAATTGGTATTTAGGAACAAATTAGCTGAAAGTGACTTAGTTATAAGAAACAAAGCTAGACAAATAGCTACGAGGTACTCATAAGAAGAAAGAATTGATTTTGAAAAATTAGATGCCCTCATAGCTAGATTGGAAGCCATATGTATATTACTAGCTTTTGCATCACATATGGGCTTTAAATTGTTTCAAATGGATGTTAAAAGTGCATCTTTGAATGATTATTTTAATGAAGAGGTATATGTTAAAAATAGGCTTTGAAGAAAAATGATCAATCTTAGGATGTGTTTAGGAAATGATAAAACTTTTGTACGAAAAAGTTTTAGTGTAAAAGTTATCAAAATGAAATAAAATAATGTAATATAATAGGGGTAATGATGAGGAGTAAAGAGAATAAAGATAAAATAGATATGTTATCTGTATAGATAATTGTGTAGAAATGATTGAAAAGTAGGATAGTTATATAGTAAAATGTGAAAAACAATTTGAAAATAAAATAGTTATGGAGAATGAAAAGTTGTAGATGAAAACATTTTTCTTTGATGAAATAGATGAAAACGTTTTAGTTTGACAAGTTTTGTTCATTACCAAATGCATCCTAAATATGTATATAAACTATCTAAAGTCTTGTATAGATTGAAACAAGATCCTAGAGCTTGGTATGAGAGGCATAGTAAATTTGTGATTGATCGTAATTTTAAAAGGGGTAAAGTTGACACTACCTTGTTCATTAAGTACAAGTAAAGAGATATTTTAATTGTTCAAATTTATATAAATGATATAGTGTTTGGTGCTACTAATAAAATTTTATGTTAAGAATTTTTAAAGTTAATGTAGAATGAATTTGAGATGAGCATGATGGGTAAACTCAATTTCTTCATCGGATTACAAATCAAACAACAAAATGAAGGAATTTTTATGAATCAATCCCAGTACATTAAAGAAATGCTCAAGAAGTTTAAAATACAAAATAGAAAAGGACCAAACATACCCATGAGCTCTGCAACCAAGGTGGACAAAGACAAAAATGGTAAATAAGTAGATCAATGATTTAAAAGCATGATAGGATTATTGCTATATTTAACTGTTTCTAGACTTGATATATTATTTAGTGTATACATGTGCTCTAGGTTTCAATCAAACCCTAAGGAGTCTCACATGATAGTAATAAAAAGAACTAACTTAGGTCTATGGTATCACAAGGGCTCAACATTTGATTTGGTTCGATATTCAGATGTAGATTGTACCGATTATAAAATGGATAAAAAAGCACTAGTGGGACTTGTCGATTTCTTGAAAGCATAATGATTTCATTGTGTTGGAAGAATAAACTAATATTGCTCTATCTACTGTGAAAGTCAAATATATTGCCCTTAGTAGTTGTTGTACTCAATTGCTATAGATAAGACAATAATTAAAGGATTATGATATAGAATATAAAGAGATACCAATTAGATGTGATTATAAAAGTGTCATTTGTCTAACAAAGAATCTGGTGTTACACTTTAGAATTGAACATATAGATATTAGACACCATTTTATTAGAGAATATGTTGAAGACCATGATATTTATTTGGAATATGTCAAAATTAAGGATGAAATTGCAAATATCTTTTCTAAACTTTTAAATCATTTTATAAAATTAGGAAAGAAATGAGAATGATTGACATCGAAGCTTAAAATTGGTTGGTCGATATGAATTTATTAGAATATGTTGTTTGTGACTTTGAAATGTTAATTGAAATGTTTTGAGAGAAAGGGTTAGCATAGGCACTACAATTTCACTTGGATTAGTGGAGCCTACTTGACTTCACTCGGCCCAAGTCGACTTCAGTGAAATTGACTTCAATTAAGCAAAGACCACTTCAAACCTGACTTAGGATTCCAAGTCGACCTCGTGCAATTGATTTTTTAGTTGCCTCTTAAGGCACCAAAATTGCCTCCTCCATCATTTTTCTTTTTCTCCTAAGCTTAAAAACCCCAAATCTCTTTCCAAGTCGTTGATTCTCACTCAAGTTCTCTAGAATACACTTGAAACCTTGGAAAATCCTCCTCAACAAAGTCCTCTCTTTCAAATGGCCGCAAAATCCATCTCCAAACCCATTAAACTTTCGATTTCTCGGCTTTCCCACTCAAATAGTCGAGAGGAGATCTCTAGATGACAAAGAAATCCATCCAACCAAGCTAGGAAAGAAACAAATACTTCAACCAAGCATCGGGTTCAATTTAGATAAGGTAATTCCTCTATCTCCATCCCTAGAGAGAGAATGGAGAACTCAAGAGGAGAGAAGGAAGTAGTAGGAAGGAGAAAAGGAGCCCCTGTACCAAGAGCACAAGTTCTAAAGATGTTTATTGAATATTTTAGGACTGAGCAATAACATGGGCAATTTTATAGACATTTTATGAAAGAAAGACATTCCTACCTAAAATTATAGATTTGAGTTCTTACAGGAACATGAGTTTGGAATTGAGAAATTATTGAATTTTCAAGGTTGGAAAAACCTACTTAAGAAGAAGGCAAAAATATACACTAATTTAACTAGGTAATTTTATTATTTATTAAATAGTAAGGAAATAAAACTAGGCAATTTTATTGTGTGGAATAGTGAGGAATTAACTACTTTTGTTAAGGCATTAAGATTGAGCTAGGACATGGTCATGGTGTTACACAGTCTTCTGCTAGATTTTTATTACTAATATCCTTGGTGTCCCTCGAGATGAAGAGCCTATTCCTGAGGATGTAAGCTTGACTAGGAGGTACAATGCCTTGACTAGAAGCAACAAATATCCTGAAGGCATTAAATTTTTACATTACATGAATTTGCCTCCCTAATTACGAGTTTTGAGGCTTCTAATTGCTCATTGCATATATCCTAAAGGCGGAGGAAGAAACCAAGTAAATCCTCAAGAAGCTAAAATTTTACGAAAAGTCGCCAACAAGAAGAAAGGAAGCTTGCCTTGGTTATTTCTAGATGCATTGGACCTCAAAAAGGACAATCTATCAAGAATTTTTATCTTATGGGACACAAAAATACATGAGCGGTGTAAATTTTTTTGGATGGAGAGCCATTTGAAAACCCACCAATGCAATTAACAAGGCATTGCTCATAAGAATGAAAGTAAACATTGAAGCATTCTGGGCCGTCCAAATTTAAGCTAGATTGGGAAGAAGCTTTCCACAGAAGCTTGATAGAGAGGAGGCACCATTTGAGGGGGAGGCCCCTGCTCATTCCGCTACTCATGAGCCCTTTCATCTATCTCCTCATCCACCACCTAGGCCATAATCCCCATTATCCCATGCATCCCACTCACCCCCAAGGTTCTTGAGCATCTCCTAGACCTACCCAACCTTAACATCTCTATCATTCGCACTCATCTGCAAGGTCTAGAGTCTAAAATCTCCTAAGACTTGGGCAATCTTTACTTTTCCACAACCCAAATGCAAGTCAAGCAAATCACTAGGACCAAATACCATCTTGCTTTAAGCAGTAGGAGGAGTCATCCTATTCCAAGTCTACCTAACTTGGATTTGTATTGAGGAGAATCCATAGTAGTTGAATCCACTATACAAGACAAATCCAATACCCAATTTATCCCATATGATTTTGCTTCCCAAAATGATTCAACCCCTTCTAATCATCTTTCTCAAGTCCTAATGTCTTACAATATTACCCCTTTCATTTTTACAAATCCTAAATAGTTTTGAAGCTTCATTTATATAATTTTTTTATGTTTGATAAAAAGGGGAGAGAAAGAGAGACGTGAGGGCAACATGTATTTTGGGTTGAGTGACATGTATCAAGGATGCTTTGCATTTTTGGTTAAAGGTTGATATGTAATGAAAATGAAATTGAATGAATACAAATACTTATCTTCTATTGCATCATCTATTGTTTATTATGATACTTATTCATTTAAAATTCTAGTTTGAAACAATGTTTTAAATGGTGTAACCAATTGATAAATTTAAGTATGAAATTGGTTCCTATGACAAGACGTAAGTGTTTAACAAAAGTAAAACAGTTAATCACAAAATTGGTCTTGTCAATCATAAAAAAGGGAGAGATTATTGTGAACTTAATTAGTAAATCAAGTACAATTCATGTTTTGATGATTAAATATCCAAATTTGAGAATTTAAGAATACTAACATATTTGTTGTAATGGTTTAAGTTAGATTTTTTAAAACAAATCATGATAGATCAAGTCGCAAAGTCAAGTCAACTTAGGTATTGACTCAAGTCAAGTTGCTATTTAAGTTGACTCCAGGTTCGACTCCAAAGAGTATTTTTCCATCAGAGCTGAAATTGTGGGTGCATGAGTAGGCAAAGTTGACTTCTCATGTGACTTAAGTGAAGTTGCAACCCAGGTCAACTCAACCTACAACTTAGGAGACTTTAGGCCACCAATGAAGAATCTGAAGAAGTCAAGTTGCACCCAAACTCAACTCCAACATGCGACTTGAGTGAAGTCCCACACGAAATTGACTCAACAATGAAACTTGGAGTATTCAAGCACTAGAAAAAGATTTTGAAGAATCACGCATGCAACGAATACTGAAGTCATATGCCCAAGTCGACTCCACTTGCAACTTGAGTCAAGTTGCATATCTAAGTCGACCCCACCTGAGACTTGGGTTAAGCTTCATCTGAAAGTCAACTCAAGAATACATCTGGATATCTAAGAGTGCATATCTTGAAGTTCCAAAGAGAAATATCAGTGATTGAATATTCAAGCCATGAAGAAATGAGATCTCCAAGACAAGACTTGGATCAAAGGAAACTATATTTTGAAGACCATAAAAAGTTAAGAATACCACGTAAAAATACAAGATAAGAAAGTTAAACTCTAAAGACATAAAGTCTCAAGGATCAAAATATACAAATTATGAAGATTTAAAGTTCCACTATGATAATGAAGAGTAAAATCACAACCTAAATCGACTTCATTTGTGACTTGTGTCAAATCCCATACCAAGTCAACTTGAGATGAGAACTTGGAACTAAAAATGAGGAGGAAACCTCTTGGGAAGGAAATGACGAGACCGAAGTTACAACACAAATCGACTCTGGCCTATGACTTGGATGAAGTCACATTCGAAGTCGACTCCATATGCGACTTTGATTATAACAGTCATAAAATTTCAGATGTTGGCGCATTTAATATGTGCCACTTACCCTCCAACATTTAAAATAATCTTACATTTACTTAAGGCATATCAAGAGGAGTTATGGAGGTTAGCTAGAGCATTCATTTAGCTTGCATCTTCCTTCCTACAAGCATTCAAACACGTATTAAGTGGTCTACAAAAAGGAGCTATCACTTTCACTACAAGAGTTGCATATTCTAATCCATCTCAAGCATTCAAGAGTTCTCTCTCATGCTAAATTTGCTCTACACAATCTATAACATATAAATTTCATTTTCTAAATTATTTTTTTGTATTGCTACTTGGCTTAGTGTTAGAGACCAATGCCAAATAAAGACAAGTAGTGTAAGGTTTGAGTGGAACTCACCATCTGCTAGTACTATAGTTGTAAAGGCCCCCCTACAGCTATAATGTAGAAGAGAATAAGAGCTCTGGTTGTACTATTAGTGAAATCTAAGATATAAGAGTGTGCTTTTGGAAGAGTGGAGTAGGGATGGTGTCCTAAACCAGTATAATTTCTTGTGTCTTTTGTTTGATTTATTTGCTTTCTTTACTCTCTAGGTTTTCATTCAAGGGGACTAAGCTCACTAAAGGTTAAGCTTTAAAGCACCAAAGAAATTTTTAAACAACTCAATTCATCCCTCCGCTTTTAGATTTTGCTATAAACTTAGGACTAATATGGTCATGATTTCTAGTTATGGAAAATTTATTAATAAATCATTATGTCCATTTCAATGAGCAAGGATTCAAATTGAACTTTAAACATTAGATGGTTAAGCCAGGTGGTTAAGTTAATCACCTTTGCTTAATATGGATTAATGTGCACAAAAAGGCAAAATAAGGTGTAGAACATGATGATGTGACATAACTGTTGGTCCCAAGTTGATGGCTAAACCCAAGAGGGGAGGGGTGAATTGGGTTCTTTAAAAATTTTTTGGTAAATTAAAATCTTAACCCCTTGAAAGATTAATCCCCTTTTTGAGAGCAAACAGAGAGCAATAAGATAAAGC
>JAXCLR010000063.1:14897445-14909134 GCA_035584095.1 Annona squamosa | reverse complement strand
GAGTGAGAGTTCTTTGAATAAGCTTGAATCTGCATTTTTGAAGTCTGAACTTCTCAAGTCGCGGATGGAGTCGACCTAGTCTATGACTTCACCCAAGTCGCACCTGAAGTCGACTTGGCCTGCGACTTGGGCAACTTTGTGCCCCAAAATCAGCTCTAGACAGTTTTTCTCGATTGAAGTCGATAGTGAAGTCGACTTCGTTTGCAACTTGGCTACCCAAGTCGCAAGTGGAGTCGACTTAGCCTGCGACTTCACCTGCAAAATGATTTTGCCTTTGAGGTTCTATCTCAAGTCGATAGTTGAGTCGACTTTTGGATCAACTTCACCTGTTCTTCTCCCATTTTCAATTCTGGACATTTTTGGCTTCTTGAAGTTAATCTTGGGGTCGACTTGGAGAACGACTTGGCCTTCCATGCTTTATTTTCTTCAAATGCATATGCCTTAAACATTTCCACAAACATGTTAGTAGCCAAGGCTTACTCAAATTGATTTGTTAATTATCAAAACATAGATTTAGCTATATTTCCAACGATAACTATTTAAATTTCGTTAATTATGTTAAGTTATTGATAGTTATGGGATAAATTAGGTTATTGCTTGAAAATTCATAACTTGAGATATATAATGCAGATTGATTTGAAATTTGGAAGGTAGGCACATGTTGACGTGCTCTACCTCATGAATGATAATGGATTATGTTAATATCACTAAATTATGGTGATAATGATTTGATTCATCAAATTTCATGAGACATTTTTAAGTGCTTATATGTTGCACTAGAATGGTCATTTTGAGATGAATTTTTTTTATGGATGGCTAAAACAATTTCATCTATCATATGGATGGATTTAATTAAGCTATATCTCATAGAAAAATATTATACCACATATGGTTAAAAAAGTTGACTTTTACCATCTAAAAGTACATTACAATTAATGGGCTAGATTTGGACAGCTTTTGATGTCCACAAAATGACAAAATTGAGAGTAGCTTGTGGATATGATCAATGGGTAGCAATTTGGGGCAGTTTCATGTTAAAACATAAATATAAAATGGAATTTACATGGGTAAAATCAGGACAACACACTAAGGGATAAGTCTTGATTTATTAAGCCTCAAAATGAGGTGGAAAATGGTGAATTTGAAGCAGTAATATAATAAAGGAAAAATGGGCAGCATTGAATGTTTCCATTGGATAGCAAAAAGGGAGAAAAAGAAAAAGAAAAGGACCAGCAAGGGCAACGTCCATGAAAGGGAAGGAAAGAAAGAAAAATAGAAGAAAAAGAAAAGAAAAAGAAGGAAAGAAAAGAAGAAACCAACTTGAGGAAAGAGGAGGCAAACCTAACCCCACACTTAGGTGCTTAAATCATATTTGGGTTTTGTTAATTGGAAAGTTTTCCAGCTCAAGTAATGTTCCATAAATTGATTCATTTATGAATATTAATTGATGAATTATGCAGCCCTTTTTAGGTTTATTAAATGTCGAATAAGTTAGAGGTTCCATTCCAAACTTTGAAGAAAGGGATATGTATGACTTAGGGTTGTTTTGAACAAATTCATTATGCTAAAATTTAAAGTAATTTCAGATTTAAGTAACTATTTTGAGCATGTATTATGTATGAATTATGTGTATTATTTTAATGTTTAATTTATGTTAAACCAAGTATGTTTAATGGACCATTGTTGGGTGGAATTTTGAATTAACAATTAGGTGAAATTTTCTATTCATATAGGGTGAAAATGATACATGATTTAAACAAGAAGATATATGGGTAATTATATGGGTAAAATACCTCATTTATGGAATAACATGGGATTTCCAAATGATTGAAATGAAAATTCAAAAATCTATTTTATATGATATATATATAATGGGGACGTCCAAGGTGTAGGAAAAGAGGAGAAAAGTTGTTGTTTTGAGCCATTTAATTGAGGGGTTTTAATTTCATGAATATACCCTAATTAATGTGCAAATAAATATTTAAACTAAGCCTAAATGGAAAGGAAAATTTTATTTCATACCAACTTATTTAATACACGATGTATGTGTGATTAAAAGAATGCACGTAAAGGGTATGGATGGAAAGGATGAGGAATGATCATGTTTAATTAGTTAAGTGCAAAAATAAAAGAAAAATATTATTAAATGAGAAAAGATAGGGTTGTTTTGAGAAAATTTTAAAATTTTAAAAAATTTATATTGAAATTATTATCCCTAACTCATGAATAGATGCCTTGAATTAGCACTAAAAAGGCAAGGTATGGGTGTTAAGTGATAAAAGGGAGGTGTTAAACTTCCATATGTTAAATTAAACTTAGTGGTTATAATGAGCTTGGAAAACTTACCCTAAACATGGGTATTAAAATAGAAAGAATTGTCAAAACGGAATCATAAGTTACACCCATGTGTGAATTGAAAAAAGAATTAACACCCAACTTGAAAGAAAAGTTGGTTAAGTTTATATATGTGGTTTAGAAAACCTTAAGATGTGCAAGCATATGAAATTTTATATATATGAATAAAATATCATTTTTATGTATCTAGGAAAGGATAAAGAAAAAGTGAAGGAAAAAAGACTAAAGTGATTACATGTAAGCAAACAAACCTTTGAAAACTTGCTTTCTCAAAATGTTGATAATATATTGCAAATTGATTTTTAAATGCTTTCGAAAATTATTTAAGGATGACCACTCTTATAATTATTGCAAATTAACTTGAACTTTGTTTTATTAAAGTTGTGTTGAGAAATTATGGTTCAAATGCTTATTCATGAAATTCATGCTAGCATGCCTATGTTCATAGAGCATAAGGAACTAAGTCTACATTAGAGGTGTAACAAGACTGGTTATCCTCCTTTAGTGTGACGAAGTCGCTAACATAGGCCAAAGGCCGGCGACATCCTCCCTGAGATGGGAGCAAGATAATGTGATGGTCGCCTAGCTGATGTACCATCATTATAATATTCATATTATGTTCTTAATGACGCATTTGTATTATTTATGAATTAATGTTAGCATTTTAAAAAGGTTATTACAAAGAAAAACTTTTCCTGAAAATTGTGCAGCTTGCTTACTAAGTTAATACTCACTATTTATTTTTCAAAACTAAGACAGGTACATGATAGCTACAGAGCAAAATCACAGGTTTAAATAAAGAAATTGTTGGTCCTGAGTTTGTGGCAAAATCCAAGAGGGGAGGGTGAATTAGGTTCTTGAAAATTCTTTCGTGATTTGAAGCTTAACCCCTTGAGAGTTTTAGTCCCCTTGAATGAAAAACGTGAAGTATAAAAGCAATTGAAAATAAATATAAGAAATTATAATAGTTCGGGACAACCCTCCCTACTCCACTCTTCCAAGAGCACATCCTAGTGTCTTAGTTTCCACTAAACGAAATAGTAATAGAGACAAAGCACTTACTCTCTTCTAGGTTCAGCTCTAAGGGGCTTTTTACAGACTTTTCGCAAGTGGGTGATGTGTTACACTCTAATCACACGTTACTTTGCTTTCACTCAGCCTTAGTCTCCGATACTAAACTAAGTGGAACACAACTAATTAATAAAAAAAGATGCTACACTTTACAGATGTACAGAAACCAGATTTCTGTGTAAAGAAGAACTCGTAAAAAGAGTTGTTGATGGAGCATTCAGCACTTGCAAATTTGTCACTGAGTTCTTCTTGGGAACTTTCTTTTAAATCACATAAATACTTGAGAATAAAGAGATTGAACTCATTCAATGCTTTCTCTCCTTTCTTTCTCGTTCATTGAAGTATCATAAAAAAAGGAGAGTAAATTCGAACGTTTTGAGGTAGGTGGTATACATTTAATATGCCAATGTTCAAATTTTTCCGACCATTGCGATTCAATTCGCACTTGGAGTCAACCTGAGATGCAACTTCATCCAAGTCGCAAAATGGAGTCGACTTCGAGTGCAATTTCATCGAAGTCATAAACTAGATTCGGCTTAGGTTGCAACTTCGGTCTTCAGTTCTTCAGTCAAGTTCCAGATTTGAGTTGACTTGGTCTCGAACTTGACCCAAGTTGCAGCTGAGGTCGACTTGGGATGCTATTTCACCAGCTATTTGACTTATTGAAACTTTGACATAATGTGATCTTCATTTACTTATTTTCTTTTCTTTGTTTCTTCATAATTCGTAATTATAAGTCTTCATTTGTTGTTAAGGTCTATTCATTCTTCTTGGAAATTGAGCTTGGTCAATCTCTCTTGAGCATTTGATAAACATTTAATATTTCTTTGGCTCAAGCTTGTCATTCTTCATGATTTGGACTTCATCCTTTTTGAGTCTATTGTTTGGGATCAACTTGATTTGCTATTCCATTCAAGTCGTAGGTCTGAGTTGACTTCATGTGCGACTTCACCCAAGTCACATGACAAGGTCGACTTGGAATGCGACTTGACTCTTTCAGCTTTGACTCTAGTTCCTAAAGATATCCTAAGTTGCTGATGGAGTCGACTTGGATTTGCGACTTCAGCTAAGTCGCATGTGAAGTCAACTTCGGTTATGACTTCATCTGCTCAAGTGTCCATATTTTAGTACATGAAAGAAGAGACTTTGAAATCGATGCTAAAGTCGACTTTGTTATCGACTTCACCTAAGTCGATGCCTAAGTAAACTTAGGGTGCAAGTTGACCTACCAAACTTTTAATTCTTGAGTTTTGAAAATCTTAAAGCCACTTAACACCTTGTTAGTACTTTGATATTTCTCAAATTGAGTTGTAAATCATCAAAACATGAATTGTGCTTAATTTGCCATATGTTTACAACAGAGACATAACTCTTGTATTTCTTTGTATGCATCACTATGAATGGTAAAGTTTTGTGGGAAGGATGTTTATAAAATTGTTAGTATCTCTATGGAATTATACATCTTGGATGTGGATGTGAATTGGAATCCATTATTACCTTGGAAAGAAAAAGAAAATTGATGGATCGTTATATATATATATTTGAATATGATATGAATGTTATGAAATTTTATGGTAAACGATGGAAAGGATGTACTGAAAATAAATATTGATTGTATATACCAGAGCTTGTTGATGGCTAAAATGGGTAATTGGGTTATAAACGAACATGTTATCATGAAGAAAACTCCTATGCAGTGAATTATAATTATATGACCATGTTAAAAACCCGCCATGTGATCAGGGCAACAATCCTATTTACGATTACCAATCAATAAACGATCCCAGCGTAAGGTTGAAGTTGTGATGCTCGGGTAGGGGCGCCATAGCATATCATAAGCATTATCTTTAAACGCATGAGCGTAACATGAGAAAGATGATTTAAAGTTAGTGCAATGGTTAAGGACTTGCACAAAATCAATAAGGGTGATTCCAGTCCATGGGCCACTAAGTTCAAAAGGAAGTAAAGCTAAGTAGTTAAGTGCATGAGCATGAGCATTGACATGTTAAATACTTATGAGAGTTTTAATATTTTAATTGGTTGTTTTGAGCTAATTTTCAACATTGAGTAATTTTTATTTGCTTCCCTACTTACTATTTTTGCTCGAACTTATTCCAATTTTTTTATTTTTTAGTTAATAGGAAATGTAAAGGATGAAAAATATCATTGGTCTCAACAAATTAGTGCAAGTTACATTAAATAATTATTTAATTTTAAGTTCTTTTGAAGTCAAGTATTTATTTTTCGGCCATTTAAATTGATAATATTTATGTAGTGAGATTTGAAAATAATTTTGATGTATGATGAAGAATTTGAGATGTTTGGCATTTTTCTCTCACCTTGATCAACCTTGGTAGTTTAGGTAGCAACCATCGGTCGCGGGAGGTGTGATTAGCGAGGCATTATAGTTTCTTCTCCCACAAGTTTTGTGTAATGATCTTAATACCCAAATGAGTAGATTTGGTGGAGAGAGTGGGAGGTAAATGGAAAATCAACTAAGTATCTTTGAAGAAGCCATATATGTCTGAGGAAAGTAGGGGATTGGGCTTTAGAGAACTCTCGACTTTCAATGTGGCTTTAGTGGCCAAACAAGCGTCGAAAGTAGCAACCCAAATAAATTCTTTATCTTTCAAAATCCTTATGGAAAGGTAATTTTACATAGGCAATTTTTAGGATAGGAGGGTGAATGCTAATATCTCCTACATTTGGAGAAATTTAGCAACTTCTAGATCCCTTTTTCCTAAGGGATGCAAGTGGAGGATTCGCTTGAGAAGATAGGTTGCTTTCTTTAGAAAGAGTATAAAAAAGTAGAGAGAGAAACTTGAGATAGAGAGAAGAACAAATAGAAATAAGGGAGCAAGAGAGAGAAAGAAGAGAGATTAAACAAAGGATAAGGGAACTCAACTAGTGAAAATTATAAATTAAGATTTGAGTTTTGATAATTAATAACTAATTTGAGAAGTCAAAAATTACTAATGAAGTTTTGGGTATGTACATGTCAATCAAAATTGTAGATTTTCAAATAAAGACAGGTGAAGTCGCATATTCAAGTCAACTCTAAGAGTGACTTAAGTCATGTCGCGACCTAAGTTGACCCTGCAATCAACTTCAAGCATATATTTGAAGGTAAAAAATTTTAAGGGTGAGTTTCACTATTGAAGTTCCAACCTAAGTCGACTTTAGGTGGGGCTTGGGTGAAGTCGACCTCACCATGCAACTTTGAGATCATAAAGTTGCCCAAAAACGTTCTGACTAGAAAATGACAGTTGAAGTCACACTCTACGTTGACTCCAAATGTGACTTAGATGAAATCATAGTCGAAGATGACTCCGAGCCCACGACTTGAAAGAACAAAAGAACACATATATCTTCTACATTAAGTATGAAGAATGAAGTCGTACTCCCAAGTCGAAGTCGCATGCAATTTGGATTAGGTTCCACCTAAAGTCCACTTAAAATGAGACTTCGAAGGAGAAGAAAATAAAGAAGATAAAAATAAGGAGATGAAACCCTAGAATAGTGTGAAGTCAGAGGTGAAGTAAACTCTAATTGTAACTTGGGTGAAGTCTCGTCCTAAATCGACTCCACATGCAACTTAAAGGCTAAAGCTTGAAGGAAATTTCTCTAAAAGCAAAAGAAGCACTAAAGTCGATACTCTTCACTTGCAACTTGAGTAAAGTCACAAGCCAAATGGACTCTAGCTACAACTTTAGTCGTAATAGTAAAAAATTTTGAATATTAATATATCGAATGCGCCCTACCTACCACTAAACGTTTAACTTTCCTTCTAAACTATAAAAAAGACATCAAGTAGAGATCAAGGGGTTAGCTTAAACATTTGTGATGCTATCACCTTCCAACCTCTAAGCATTCAAAGCTCCATTTAATAGTTTTCAAGCCCTCAAGTCCACTGCAAGAAGCTTCGAGTTTATACATTCTCTCCATCTTTAAGATCTTGCTTCTATGCTTCAAAATTCTACACAGATATGTAACGTGTAATCTATTCTTATTTCAAATTTCTTCTTGTAATTTGTCACTTGGCATAGTATTGGAGACCAAAGCCAAGGTGTGGAAACAAGTAGTGTTTAATCAAAGTAGTACTCACCAACTACTTGTGCATTTATTATAAAGGCCCCCTTAAAGCTATAATCTAGAAGAGAGCTTAGTCTTTAAGTTGTATCTGTTGAAGTGTTAGTGAAACCCTTGACACGAGGGGCGTGTACCTAGAAGAATAGAGTAAGAGTGGTGCTCAAACAACTACAATTCTTTGTGTTCTCTTATGCGCTTTCATTTAATCACTTGCTTTCTTGCATCAACTCTTTCAGTTTCATTAAGAAAACTTAATCTTAAAGGAGTTAACTTAAAAACTGTAAAAAAAATTAAAATAACCAAATTCACTCCTTCCCTCTTAGTTTAAGCTAAATGTTCAAGACCGGTATGAGAGAGGAAAGAAAGAGAAAATCGAAAGAGAAAGAAAGTGTAATTAATTAATAACAACTAAATTAAATCTAATCTAAAAATCATTTACGAGCTAAAAATTTAATATAAGAAAGCCGAAAAGGAAAATGCATCAAATTTAATTCAAATATTACAAAGTAGAAAATAAAGTAGGAAAATAATAATCTAAGAATTAGAACTACATATTTTAAAATTAACAACTATAAAATAATAAAAATAACTTCGAAGTAGTAAAATAAAATTTTACATCACCTAAAGTGAAGAGCAAATCTTCACCATAGGGCCATTTATCGTTTGATTTTGTGTATCCCACCCTTGATGAGAGGCCCTCTTTTTATAACTGTATCGGCCACCCCATGGAAAGGTTAAGAATCCGATGTGGGACTCCACTATTGCCTCCACCTCAACGGCTTGTGCCTTGGATGTTTCTGATTAACTACAAGTCCTGCTTATTTTAGATTAGTCTAAAATGAGGCCATTTTGGATAGGTCTAAAACACAAATTTTTTTAATTTTTTTTTACAAATTTGTTATTCTAGTTATGTTTAATCTATAAACTAATGCTTACCAATTTTGGAGATGTGTATATATTTATTTTGTATTTTTAAAGATAGGGGTAATTTTGTCATTTTAAATTATTGAAACATGATCAATTTTCTAAGTTGCCTGAATCAATTTTCATGGCTTCCAGTTGGATTCAATTTTAGATTTTTGCTTGCTGTTGTGAATAGGTTTTGTGGGTTGTTCGATGCAAATGGAGCTGTCATTGATAATTTTGGAGCTTTTTGTTAAACCGAGATTTGTATGCCTAGAATGAATTTTTGTCTACTAGTTAAGACAGATTTACATTTGGGTATTTCAATTTGTTGACCAGTTACTATTGAAATGCAAACGATTGCAGCTATGTTGTCTCCCTTGAAAGGAAGCCGGTATGGTTGTGATCAATGGAGAAATGCTTACTATGATCATCTATTTTTAGTGGATGGTAGTCCATTACTTAGGCTACTAGTTGGTTGGAGATGGTGGAGCACAGTACTTGGTGCTCCAACAATGGATGGTCACCTGTATTTTTTATTAGTATTATACAATATGACATTTGTTATTATATTTAAAGTCATTCACAAGGGAGACCGCAAGTTGTCATCTATTACAAGAGGAGACAACAAGCTTCTACATAAACATTCACAGGAGATGGAGCTCCCATCAATAGACTTGGGAGATAAAGCTCCCAAAAATACTAGTGACTCCCACCCGTAGGGATACTTGAACCTTGGACTTACTAATGGAGCTTGCCAGAGTTACCAACTAGGCTACTATCCAATTGGTTGCAGCATATTAACATTAATTTAAATCAACATAGCAATGTGCACTTTCTAGAAAAATAATTTGAGTAAGTTCATAAATATTACAAATTTAATTTTTAGCTTTTTTTGAATTTATTTTATTTATGTAGTTTATTTATTTTATGTCAAAATTATATGATGGTTCATTTGTTTCCATATTTTAAAATAGACATGCTTCTACATAACTAGTTCCATATAACCCCCTCAAAATTTAAGAATTTGATACTTGATAAAAAAAATCCAATATATTTATTGTATATGACAATATTTTTTTTAAGTCATGGGACCAAGTTTCATCCAAATTCGATATATGTGTGGGCTACATTTGCTCAAAAATAGTTACATGTATGTGTAAATTGGAAAAAATGCTTAGATCAATTCATATACGTACTAGAATGTAGTAATACTTTATGAAATCATTTATCCATATACTAATGATATTTTAGAAAATTTAAATGTTGAAAATACCACATAAAGGTTGATATTTAGTATTAAATAATTTTATTACATTTATTTTACATGTTTGCAAATTGGCTGATATACAGTGACATCAGATATATGAAAGAGTTTCCATGATAATATAAGTGATGCTAAAGACAATAGATGCAGTGAATTTTTCATCAATCATGTAGCTGTTGAAAATGGAGAGGGTTAGTAGAAAGGGGATTTTATAGAATCATCCCTAACTTTTAAAATATAATTGTAATCTATATATGTATGTTTTACCCAATTAAGTTACTTGATAAATTTGCCCAAATTATATCAAAAGGCCAATACACATTACAAAGTTAATTTTTTATCCTATCTAATCTCTTTTAGTATGTGTAATTATCTTCATCTTTTATATTTTCAAAAATAATGAAACATAACCCGTTTTATAGCAAAAATAAAGATTTTCTGAAAATATTAATTTAATAAAATTTCACACAAAGCCTGTATTTAGTTAGCATTTTTTATAATAAAAAGTATGATACTATTTGAAAAAAGCCTGTATAGGCTAAATGTCTCAGCTCAAACAGAGTCAACCCATTGCACTTTATTTTGCCATTGTTAACTCATTTTTCTACATTCATTTTGGGTCATAATTAAATGAAAATTTGGTTAATTAAGATGATTTAATTCAAATATTCTTTGATTAAGCTTTATTGTATAAAAACACTCACTATTTGATGCAATTTATGAAAAGTGGGAAAGGATGAGCAATTTTAGTGCAAATCATGACCAAATTGATAAGTACTGATGAAAGCTAAGCTAAAATACAAATTCAAGACTCAATATTGGAGCAAAATAGTGACCAAGGCAAGCCCAAATGTGTAAGAGGAATCATCAAGTGGAAAGCAACTTAGCAAAATTGCGTGTTGATTTGCACAAAGGGCCACCCAGTTTGAACCATGTGGATTTGGGTGCCACCGGTTCAAACTATGTGGAGCCCTGCTATGCACTATATTGCGCAATTCGGACTCTATGCACAAACCATTCCCCTAAAGCCTATATAAACATTTCCTAGGAATGTCCTAAGTCATCCTAGAATGTGGCTTAAGCTTGGAGTGAGGTCCAGGAGCCAAAGAAAGCAAGTAGCAAGAGGCGAGGAATGAGACGACATGTGGTTTGAAGCATTCAAGGCATCATTGAAGCTTAAAATCAATAAGCTTTCTTTTCTTCTTTCTTTTCTGAGTTTAATTGCTTGTTTAAGATGGATTCTACAAACAATATTGTTTTGTGTTTAGGTTTTATTTTGAACATGCTCGGTTAAGCCCTTCATCCAGGATTTAAGATATAACATGTATATAATGTAGCGAATATTGTAACTTATGGTTTGTTTATGATGGATATTGATTATTAATTCGATATCTTATGTCTTAATGCTTGCTTGGTGCATGAGTCCATACTATGCCATGATTACATATGAAACTGAAAGGTAGAAATCTAATATACGATAATTAAGATGTTAAACCTGCAAATTTAAGATTACGAAAATAGGCATGATAACCTTAAGGAATTCCGTAAATTTCTACAGAACTTAATAGATTCTAATTAACTTAATCTCATAAAAATAGGTGGTTAAGATATTACAGTACCCCTTATAGGTTTTAAAAGAAGGTGTAAGGATAAAATAGAGATAGTTCTTCTTTAATAATTAATATCTAGATTAAATATGTCATACCACATATTCATTTCAATTGTTGCATGTAAAATCCTAAAACCCTAGATTCTCCTATTGATTTCTACTCTTTGCTCTACACTTTTAAACTCTCTTTCCTAATATTATTTTCTTTTTTACTCCACTTTACTCTCCTTTATTTATAAAAGTATTTAAAAACAATGTTCTAAGTTGTGAAACCCCGATCTTAGACACGTGTATAAAACCCTAGGGTTGTAAACCCTAGGAAATATATTTAGAAAATATACATTCATGAGTATGAAATATGTGAGAATAGAGGTTAAAATAATTATTTATGAAAT
>JAXCLR010000063.1:14857742-14897345 GCA_035584095.1 Annona squamosa | reverse complement strand
GAAGTTATGAATAATATGAGAAGTTGATGATTTATGATGTTATGGATAAGTCCATTATGAATGATGATGATATATGTCTATATGATGAAAGAAAAAAAATTGGACAAGATCCAATTAAGAACTCGCCGCGTGATCAGGGCAACAATCCTGATTCACACTTACCAATCGACAAGATCCCGGAGTAAGGACAAATGTAACGCCTCGGTTCGGGGCGCCACATAAGTCCTGAATTTTTTATAAGAACGATATTTATATACTACAATTTACAACTCGTGCACTTGCGATGAGAAAGCGAACACCATTCGACCTATGAAAGCTATTCAACAGCTCTCTTATTCTTGTCTTTGGAATATTTTTTTCATTATTGTTTATCAATTCCATTCAAATTTGTTTCCATCATTAAGTGTTTAGGATCTAGGATAGAGGCCGCTTTCATTTTAAATTAGGTTCTCTCTTTGTATCTTATGAAAAAATTGCTATAACCCTAAAATAGTTTTGATGGTGAAAATATTGTTTTAAAAAAAGTTACATTTGTAACACGCATAGAGGAGAATCCTATTTTATTTTGTTTGTATAATTTTTCCACTTTTCTTAATTTATTCCTTATTTTCAAATAAAAAAGAACATTGCCTTAAATTTGTTAGAACCGACACTTGAAAATAAGGAATAAATTAAGAAAAGAGGATGTCGGTGTTCTAACTAACTTCATAGGTGGTAGCAATAACTTTATCTCTACCTAACCCATCTTGGAGTTATTTACGTTCTCACTACCCCAAAACATAAAGAAAGTGTGGATGAGACATTACAGCAACAACGCAAAAGAATAAAGTAGAAGATGTACAACTACATCTACAAGGCCACATTATTGAATCACTATCACCCTCTCTTCAACACATACGAGAAGACAGACAAAATAATAGAAGTATGGGACTCACTTCAGCACAAGTCAACAAGGATGAATCAATTTTCTTGAATGCATTATGATTGACGATACGTCAATCCTTGAACAAGTTCACGAGATTCAACATATCATCAATCAATTTGAGTCTAATGGTAGTATGATAAATGAGTCCACTATTGTAAGTACCATAATTGCAAAATTGCCACCTAGTCGAAATAACCACCTTGAAAATACAAAATAGATGAAAGGATGATGACTTTAGATGATCTTACCATCAATCTTCGTACTGAAGAAAAATCTAGACTGAGTGAAAAGAAAGATGAACAAGTTAAATCTAAGGTTCAATTGATTGAAACACAAAACTAGGTAACAGTTCGCAATAATCAGCCTTCTAAGAAATTTAACTTAAATGCCATTAAAGCTATGAAAAAGGGACCTGGTTAGTATTGCAAAAAGTTAAAGTCATTTGAAAAGGGAGTATAGGCTTCTCAAACAGAAGAACAATATTAACAAAAGTCCTAAGGACCATATGACTGAAGAAATTTTATTACTATGATTTCTGAAATTTGTATTGTGAGTGTTCATAAAACCTAGTGGCTTGATTATAGAACTAGTAAGCATGTACATAAAGAAGTCAATTTAAAACCTATGAATCTGGTAATAATGAAAATAATTTATTCATAAGTAGTTCAACTACTGCTAATGTGATAGGGTCAAGAACCATTGTCCTAAGGTTGACTTCTCAAATCACTTACCCTCAGTAATGTATTTCATGTGCTGAAAATCCGTAAAAACTTAATCTTAGTTAGCCTTCTTAGTAAATACGACTTTAAATTGGATTTGAGTCAGATCAGATTATTATTACTAAAGGTGGTGTCTTTGTTAAGAAAGGTTATATTATAGGTGACATGTTTTGCCTGAATGTGCATAATAGATCCTCTTCTTTTGATTATATTATTGATTCCTATGGCATTGTAGACTAGGTCATGTATTTAGAAGTATGGACACCATGATAATATTAGGATTAATTCCTAGCTCCTCTAATAAATCATCTGATAAATGTAAAGTGTATATTCAAACCAAAATCACTAAAAATTCATTTCAAAAAGTTAAAAAAAGTTAGAATTATTAGGCTTAATTCATTTTGTTGTTTGTGATATAAAAAATAATTTGATAAGAGGTGATAAAAGATATTTTATAATATTTATCGATGATTTTAGTAAATATACTTATGTTTATCTACTAAGAACTAAAGATAAAGCCTTGGATAAATTTAAATCTTACATGATTAAAATTGAAAATGAACTACTAAATTTACTAAATCTCCAAAGTCAAATAGAGATGGTAAATATTTATCAAGAGACTTTAATAACTTCTGTGAAAATGTTGACAAGATTCACTAAGCAATAGCCTCTTATACACCTCAATAGAATGGAATTGCAAAAAATATAGAATATTGGTTTAGATGATTTCAATGTTAATAAATGCATACTTATGAAAAGCTGGTAAGGTAAAGCTTTATTAACAGCTTATCACATTCCTAATAGAGTCCTACATAGGAAAATTAAAGTTACTCTTTATGATTATAGAAAAATAAAGCACCTAAACTTAAATATCTAAGAGATTGAGGTTGTAGAGACTAAGTAGGGGGTACGACTTGGTTGGATTGTACTGGATTTTGGTGAACCCAAATGTAAGCCTTCCGAGATTAGGTGAACCCAAACCCTAATATTAGAATCCAGATTTGGGTTAAAATTTGAGTTACTCCCAAACCAATAAAAGTTGAAATTAACGATAGAGATAACAATTTTTTTAATATTATTGCATTCACATTTGAATAATTTACACATAAATATATTAATTGATCTATGATATCTTTGGTTTTAATTAAAGTTGGTTTTCTAATTAAAAAATAATTTTAAGTACAATGAATTTAATTATTAACAATCAAAATAAGAAAAATAAATGAAATTACATAAAATTGCTATCTAAAGTTTGATAAAAATGAGACTTATATATCTCATATTTAATTAGTATGTATGTAAAAATTTTAAAGAGTTAGTATATTCGTAATTATTTGCAAATAAAGTTAATATAAATGCAATATATTAAACTTTAAAAGACAAATATAGATGACCTTTAGGCTTTAGAATAAATATTTTATAGTTTAATTAGGTCATGATTACATGGAAGAACTTTTATTATAATTATTGTTAAAACACTTAATGCATAAATAAATATAATTATTTTAATCTATTAGGGGGAATATCGAGTTCAGACCAGATCGAGTTTTAATACTGGATTGATGTAAACCCGATATTAGTTTTAAGTTCTCCCAGGTTGGGTAAAAAAACCTCAAAAATAAAACGTGAACTTGATTTTGAAATTAGATTAGGTCGAGCGGGTTCATATTGACCTAGTACCAAGTTGCACTCTTAAACCTCAGTTAAGTTGCCTAATTCAAAAAGACCTAAATTGGGATAGAGGAATAAAATTCATATTTTATCTGCCAAACAGTCCAATTTAATAAAATATCATTATTGAATCCAGAAACGCCAGTTTTTATGAAATTGCTTATAAATCTATTCCTAAGCTTGTTTATAGTGATGAAATTTCTTCTCATCCATTAAATAAATTTATAAGTGATGATTTTATCTCTATAGATGAATCTATAAAAGAGGATAATGAAAATATAAGAAGAAGTAAGAGAGGTAAGAAGCAGTAGCAGAGCTAGGAAGATAATTATAATCGCTTTAGGCCTCATTTTTGGCTATACCTAATAGAAAGATTTAGAGATAATATAAATAAAGAACACATGATTATTTTTTATATTGAAAAAGATCCAACTACATATAAAGAAGACATGAAAAGAAGACATGAATTCTCTAGATGCATCACATTAAAAAGAAGCAATCTAAGATAAAATGGATTTAATAATAATGTGTAGGTTCACTCGGAGATGCTCATAAAACTAAAATACTGACACATGGCTATAGCGTGTCACCTTTGTAAATACTTAATATAATTTCAAATCTTATATGTGGTGTACATCCAATCTATCAAATGTAGTCAACGATTCAAATCAACGTCTACTATACATCTAAGTAGATCCTATCATATTTTCATTAAATGAAGGTTCGTCTTTCTGACACCTTTAATTATGTATGAAATTTTCTTTATTTGAATTAAGTTGATCTTAAATTTTGAAAATGGTGGGAAATGTTGAGAATTTTCACAACCAAAACATAATTCGATAATTACTGGAGAAAATCTCCCCTAGAAATTACAAGTCCATACACAAACATGGAGAGAGGTAAATAGAGTCCCAATAGAGCACCACCTGGAAATATTTTATTAAATTGCAGGCAAAAGTTCCTGACAATATACAGCAGGATAAGTGGTCTGCTACGCTAAAAGTTACAACAAGGATTTGTGCTTAATATTCTACAGAGGCCAATTTTCACAACGGCCCCATGCTACAGCTAGATCATGCCTGAATTCTATGTTAATTTGTATTTCTATTTTACAAGAGACTATCTCTTAAAAACAAATTGTCTATACAAGCACTTCCAAGGGGCTAAAGTTCGTCATTTCCCTGTCCCTGCAATGCACAGGATATGTAATTAGCATTCTCATTGGCTACTGTCGTTGGTAGCATCCTGTGCAGGTGTTTCATTCCCTTGAACAGATGCCCCAGATCCAACCATTGGCTCACTGGAGTTCTCAGCAGCAGCAGCAGGATCTTTCCCACACCCATCCTCTATCTCATCTGTTGTCGATGATATTGGGCCAGTGCTTGCTGCCACAGTCACTTTGTCTGAATCAGCAACATCCTGATACATGGCCATTTGACCAGCAGGGTATTCATTCTCCATCCAGCTCAGCTCAGATTCAGCATCAACCATTGGAGCTTCCTCCTTAGATGACGAGGAATTATTATTCTCATCAGATGCAACCTGAGAAGCAACCATTGGATCATCAGAGTCTGTAATCATCTTAGAATCAACCAGTATGGCCAAGGCATCAACTTTAGCAGCCTCATTTTCTAATGCAAATGATGGACATGCAGAAGCTGTCAAGGCTTCTATTTCTTTATAGCCAGATGGAGAAACGCCCATTAGATCCTCAGACTTCAAACCGACAGCAGATCCCTCCTGAGATTGGCCATTAACCACCAGATCTTCGTCCTTCCTGGTTAAGGGAAAATGTGGATCTTCAAGTCCTCCCAGTGAGGCCTTATCCTCAACTGTGGTGTTAAGTGTGTTCATCCCATTGCCAAAACTGGTATCCACGATGAAGTCGTCGACAGATGAGCTACGGACTTTGAAATCTTCTTCTTTTACAGTGGAAAAAGAGCATTGATCAGCACTTCCTGTTGGCTTGCCACCACTTAGCTTCTTTTTTTCCTCAAAAGATGAATTTATTGCGGATACTTCCATTTTTTCTTTGGCTCCAACTATGGGTGCCTCCGTTGAATCATCAGTCTTATTGCCTTCTGCTATGGATAAGGTACACACTGAAAAATCTGCATTTTCTGCTAACACATCTCCTTCCTTTGATCCATCTCTTAATACACCTACTGACTCGTACGATTCAACAATCAAATTAGAATCCTCAGAGTGTGGACCACAGACCACCTCAACTTCAGCACTAAAAGGCAAGGATGGAGATGAGAAGTTTTTTGCGGTTGCTTCTTTTACCAGAGATGCAGCTTGTAAGGCGTCAACCGATTCATCTGAATTAATGATAACAGCAGGAATGATTTTCAATGAACTCCCAACCTCCTCGTCTTTCGTGCTAGAAGATGGAGGCAAATAAGATTCTGCATTTGCTGTTGATGCTTCATTTTCTTCTGCTCCAGGCTGTTCTGTACACATTTGACCATTCAAGTTCATTGTCGCCATAGAATGGTTAGAATCCTTCTGAGAAGTACCAACGTTTTTCTCATCTTCCACCATCAGAGATGCAAGCGAATCGGCATTTCCCGTTGATGCCTCTTCTATTTCGCTTTCAATAAGTTGTGTACCTGTTGGATCATCGGAGTAAATATGCTGGATGGACTCCAACCCAGAGAAACCCTCAGGCTTCTCACATTCCACTGTCAAAGTTGGGGATGTAGCTAAATCCACATTTCCTTTTGATGCTTCCTTTCCCTGGCCTTCAAGCTCAGAAACATCCATCAAATCATTGAATCTCATGATAAGGTCATTTCCTGATGGATCATTGTACTTCTCTTTACCTGGGCTGTGAGAAAAAGATGCATCTTTGGCCCCAGATAATGTCTCTGTTCCAGCTTTGGCACTACAGATTTCAAGTTGCCCAGACCCATTTGTTCCAATGCAAAACATTTTGGATGATCCATCAATTTCATTGGTTTTTTTCTCTCCAGCCCCAACCTCCAATGCACCCATTTGAATGCCAGAATCATTATCTGCCTTGGAATTCTTTCCAGACAAATCAGCCTTATCATCTGCTCCTTTCAAGCTAGGGAGAAGAGAAGAAAGATATGCATTTCCTGTTGATTCTCTGTCCCTGTGTCCAACCTGAAATGCAAATGGTTCACAAAATAGCATGAAATACAGATTATCTCCACCAGTTATCTTAGTCATATAACAGTGGATATGCAATGCAAAACTTCCTGAGTACAGCAATAACTTTCTCAAACATTGCCGTAAATTAATTCATTACTGATTCAACTTCATAATTATTGGAAAGTGGAGAGTGGACATTGTTTGGTGCAACAGTAAGGCTTTTGCCCGCCTTTGGTTGTGAGCAGCCTCTTAAGGAATGAAAGGGCATTCTTTGGTACAACAGTAAGGCCCATTGCCCAGCTCTTTGGTGGTGTAGGCTGCAGCAGCCTCTCTGAAAAATGAGAACGCAGCTGTGTGCTTCTCACGTACCAATTCACAGATCCTCAAATGACAGAAATCTTGAGCACTGGCAATGCCCATTTTGTGTATAGATGACAACATCTAGAAATCATTTTGCGAATTCTATCTTTAAGATGCAACTTGTCCCCCAACTTTCTAATCCTTTGAATGATGGCGATGTCTATAGATATTAAGAGTTCTTATTCACCTCAAAATGCTTGTCAGATTTGCCTTCAACTTTGAAATCTGTCTCTCGTGCATGACATGAAGAAGGCTCCACATTCGCAGCCAAGGTTTCTACACGCGCCAAACGAATGCTGAGTGGATCATCAAAGGTTGGGCAAGATTTAAAATCCTTCTCGGGTGTCTTGTTGGCTGTCTGCTCTCCAGTATTGAATGAGGAAGAAGCACATGGCTCCAGAATCCCAGCCGAAGATTCCTTTCCTCCACCTCCAGTTTGCACTATGCCCTTCAGGTCATCGCCACTCATATCTAGCCAAGAATTTCTGCAAGCTTCACCATTAACCATCTCATGTTCCCCTTTCAAGGCAGTAGACAAGTCATCAGTTACTATTAATGCCTCTTTCTCTTCTGATCCAGACACCTGAATGTTTATAGGATCTGTAGGAGCCATACTTGCCCCCCAGTCTTTTGATGTGTTACTAATATTTGCCTCTTCAACTTTTTCATTTATTGATGTCGCCTTTTCTTCAGATCCAACCTATATTGCATGCAAGGATAAAAACATGCCATCATTATATAGTAATTAGAAATGGCATCAGTTCTATCCAAAAGAGTATTGAAACCATCACAGACACAGAAGTGAGAAACATATATATGGGGCAGAGTGACAGGATGCCAAAATCGAAGTGGCTTCCTTTTAAAAAATTATGCTCACGTTGTTCAAGTTGAATGAAGTGCACTACTATATGGTCGTATTATATAGCCATCCTTGGATGTATACTCATGTATTTAAGCCTAAGGCCTGCATGACCATGGACACAGTTCGCATTTCAATAAAACCTGAAAGTAAACAGCTCTGATAAAAATTAAAAAATTTAAAAAAAAAAACAAAAAACAAAAAAGAAAAAAAGAAAAAAAGAAAAGCTTCATGACCCATGGAGGTAATATCACATGAATCCAGAAGCTTCAGACACGTCTGGATTACTGCAGTCATGCACATGAGGCAATACAAGCAATGAACAGGTTGGAAAGGATGGCAAACCCCAAAAGCACAAGCATGGAGTTAAGACTGCGTATCAACATTCCATCAGAAAGGAGTATCTTCTCGTCTAATTGATCTAGCAATGTGGGCTTATAAGAAACCTTCTACAAAAACATTTTGCAACTCCAGTACTCTTGCAATGGCCACCATTCATTATCCATATATCAGAAGTTTGGTCCTTACCACACAATCCACTTCACACGTGTTGCCAGTAACCTTGTCATCCTTCTGCATTAGCATAGAAGATAAATTCTCAGTTCCCACTGATGCTCTCTTTTCTTGAGGTCCGGATAATTGAATGTTCATAGGAGTCTCAGAGCTAGTACTTGGCACAGAACCATCCTTGGAAGAGCTATCAACATCTAAATCTCTTTTCAAGCAAGGAACCAAAGACAAACTCACTTCTCTTTCACATGCATCCACTTCTTTAGAAAAAACCTGTTGCAGGTCCATAGTTTAAAGGATGGTTAGGACATGAGCATTGCCAATGTTAGTGTTATTAACTACGATCTTTTGCACCGTCAAATAGGAATAAAAATAAAGGATGAAAAAAATGGGGCCTACTAGGCAGGGGATAACCAAATGATTTTTAGGCCTCTGTTAGTCTCTGTCCACACCATTTTGTAATATTTCATTATATGTCCGTGAATTTGTAATATTTCATTATATGTCCATGAGTGAACAGTGAGATGCACCATAAAGAATAAGGCCAATTCAAAAGCTGAAGTAATCCACAAATGGAAGAGAACCAATGGAGATGAGCACATGCACAGAAGTTTTCAGGTTGCATTACAGAAGCATCTTCCTGGCCCATAAACCACCCCATTAAATGGTACATCTTGATAATAGAGTTATCAAGGAACATTTTATATTCATTTTGAATGCTAGTTCAAAACAAATATATAAATTCTCAAAAGTTTTGCATTAGTTTTCATCATTTGTGTTTCTTGCATCTTGTATAGTTTCCGTGTATTTCTAATTAAATTCCGGGTAAATCATTTCATTTTAGGTTGTTTTACATTCAATAGATCATCTAAGGATGCATTTACTTATTTTTGTCTTTTATTGTAGGAAAAGGAGGGTGATTCCACGGCAATTTCAATACTGAAAATGGGTTGAATGAAAGAAATTTGTCTCAAGCAAAGTGCAAGTTTTCAAGGCAGCATGGTTGGCGCCCAGGCCTCAGGCACTGCCAGATAGAAAATCCAGAAGTAAGCAGCATCTAGACAGCGTCCAGTGGGACTGATGCCGTGGCACCAGATCCTGCGCATGTACAAATGTGGGGGTGTATAAATACCTCTCTTAGGGTTTCATAGAGTTATCACATCTCTAGGCAGTTCTACCCAGATAGGTAAAACTGCCTAGACTTCTCATCTGATTCACATTATTGTCTATCATTTACCCAACTGAATTCCAGATTTGGGATTGTCACTTGCAATGACAGATAAAGATTTGAATTCCTCAGTAGCTTCATAAAGTAAGCAGAAATAATAATGTACAGGAACTGAAGCATTACAATTATAAAGCATTTAGATGCCTTACGATCCAATTAATATAACACTGAATGTGAAATCTTCCATAAACAATCATATCAGGGTTCTAAAAAATTATTATTCTTTTGTTATCTATAGTTCCTCACTTCCTTGTACACAATAGTCCTGCTAATTAAGAAAAACGGATGGATGGATGGGTGGAAGCATGTCTATGCGTGCATGAATATATGCTGTTGCTCCCTATAAAAATTTTCATGGACTGGTTTTGTACAAATGGTTATTTTTTTCATTTCCCACAAACTTTTTAATATCTACACCCTTTACAATCTTAATCCAAATCTTCACTCTCAAATGATGGTAAATATTTATAAGGTAAATGTTACTTAAGCAAGTAACAGCCGGCCATAATGAGGCCTTTTTTTTTTTTTGTCTTTTCATTTTTTTGGGCACCCATGTATTTATTCACATACCAAAATTTACCCTTTTTCAATTTTTCTACATATTTTTACAAAACTTCAAAAATCAACATTTTCACCCCATTTAGCTGTCAAATATATAGAAGAGAGTTGATTTTTCGAAATTTTGTAAAAAATATATACGGAAAACCTAAAATGGTAAACTTCCAGATATGAACTAAATGCATGGAAGCTCACATAAAAATGAAAGAAGGCCTCATTATAGTCGGCTGCTACTTAAGTAACATATTAAAATAGCCTTTCGTAAGTAACAGCCATTTGCGCCTGATCATCACCCCTATTTATAACATCCATGTTTTTAACTATAGTAACTTTGGCATCATAAATATGTATATTCTATATGGTTTAGATGTAAAAAATAATAATAAGAAGCAACCATTTGCACCAACCATTCCATGCAAACATTTGTAAGAAATCACTTCCCCATTATGTATTATGCATATGCGTGTGTTACAATCTAGCAAAACTTCTGCATTTGAGACTACTTTGATTATTCAATCAGAGTCCAATCCAATCATTGAGTTTAACATCATTCCTTTATGGTACCAAGAATTATTTCAATTAAGGTATTGTGTTTAAAAAGATGTGTGAAATATAAAAATCATTTAAATCCATTCACACCTCCAAAGGAAGAGCTTTTTAAAAAGGTTAAAATTGACAAACTATCAAACAATTTTATTATTTTGAGATTAAACCTTTAAACAATAATGACCCAAGAAAATTTTTGATGAAATTCGGCTTCCTAGTTAAGCTATGATTATAAATATACCGTCTGAGGAGATTAATATAAACATCAAAATGGACACAAACAGAGGTCCCACAAGAATATTTTGACGAAACCAGTTTCACTGAACTGGAACCAGTCAGGCCTACAGGATATCTGCATGTGAGATGACTCTGATAATCTTCTTCTATTTTCGTTTTGCTTTTAAAATAAATTGGTTGGCCTAATGGGTATAGATGGTAGCTTTAAACCCACCTCAGCAGTCTCCTTGGATGTATCGTCCACCTTATGATCTTCCTCTTTCAAGGGAGGTAGCACTGGTTCTGTATGTGCTCCACCACAGATGACCTCTGATTCACCAGTATGGGATGTTCCCTCAGAATCTGCTACAGAGGTATCATTAGCTAATTCATCTTGTTGTGTCATATTGGGATTCAAAGAAGAGTCTAAGATCCCTTCTGATGGTCCTCGTTCTTCAGTGGCAACTCCAAAGTTGGCATGTTGTTGATCAACCTTATCCCTCATTGAATTCTCAATAGGTGGGCTGCCAATTTTTGCATCGTCTGGTCTCAAGGCAAGAAACAAAGATGAATCTCCAGACCCACCCAATAGATCTTTTTCTTCGGAACCAATCTGTGGCATGGAAGAAGTTGTAAAGAGAAATTCAGAACCATTACTACTTAAGAAAGGTGAAAAGGTTGACGAAACAAAAATGGATGAAGTGAGGCAGAAAAAGAGCCTGAAATTTCTTTAAAATTACATATATTATACAAATGAACAAGAATGACAATTTTTTAAAGAACCCGTCTACATGGAATGATATTAAATTCACATGATGTCCATATGCAGGGACTGATTGTACTATAAGTTATTGAAATTTCTGTTTATCATGAATTTGGACATGCCAATGAGAGAACACAGTCCATACTCACCTTACAACCTTCCTCGAGCCTGTCATCAATTTTGCATTCTTCTTTAGAAGGACACAAACATGAATCCAAGTGCCCATCCAGAGTTTCTATTCCTTTATCATTGACCAGATGAATGTCCATCTGCATAAAGTCCTTTTCAGATTCTCCATCATAGTGTGATGTTGAAGATGCAAAGGCAATCCCTGTTGAGGCTTCTTTTTCCTCTGCACAAACCTTTGGTGCGTCAACTTGTTCATCAGAGAGGACAATCACTTCAGCACTGTTTCCAGATATGCAAGAAACATCGCCTTCTCTTAATGAGGGAGACACACATAAATCTGCAGATCCTTTTTGCATTGTTTTATCTTCAGGTTCATCCATCAACAGGTCTTTTTGTGATTTGACTTCATCTACATCCATAGGCAAGTCGGTTGGCTTTTCTTTTGCTGTATCCTCTGGCACATCTGTTGGTTCTTGGGGGCCTTCACACAACTTGGAATCTTCAATGGATATACCATCAACCTTCCCATCTTCCTTTCTCAACATGGCAGGCAGAGACGTGACCTGATAGCCTTCTGATGCCATATTTTCCATAGAATTGGGCAACAGAAAATCAACTGGATTAGCGCCATGATTGCCTGTGGAAGGATCATTCTCAGATTCAGTATCAACCTTCTCATCTTCCTTTTGGTCTGCCTTCACTGCATCTTCCTCTCCATCACTACCCACAGGAATTTGTGGAAGTTCATCTGAATTAACAATCTTCCCATGAAAGGCATCAGCTTTCTCAACTTCTATCACTGAGGAAGACAGAGATAGAACAGTTTTACTTGGTGATTTATCTTTTTCTTCGACCACCTCAGAGGAATCAATGGGCACATCCTCATCCATGCCAGAAAGATATGATGTACCTCCTACTTGACTCTCAGAATGGGTAGGAATGATCTCAGACTGTGTTTGTGTTTCTACCAGCTCCAATTCCCTGTTGAAACTAGCTGCAGAAGTTCCTTCACTTTCTTCACCAAGCATTGGACATTCCTGACAATCTTCCAAGAGAGGACCCGGGTTACATGACACATCTGCCAGAGATGGATGATTGGGTTCTGGAGGACCAGAATCCTTGCTTTTACCACCAATGCAGGTTGCTGATAATGAATTATCATCATGTTCGGTATCATTGCTAGTATCAGTTGTCATGGAAGTCACTCTGTCAACCACATGCGAAATTGAAGATTCTTTTCCCTCCTGTCTCAAGACACACACTTTCTGGTTGCAACCCTTCATGGAATTCTCTTCATCAACTACACCATCCAGCACCAGATGTGCTGGATCATCCCTTGAACAAGAATATTCAGAAGCAATAGATGGAAGACCAGTTGCTGAAACAGAAGCATCCAGAAGTCCACAGTCATCACATTTAGCCTCCAGTGAACCACTATCAGTTTCGGTATTTTGCTCAGACGAACAGGCAACAGTAGCAATGCTGGGACTCACAGCGCAGTCAACCATTTTATTTTCTTTTAGAATATTTTCAACAGAAACAACTTCACCAAGAGACTTGGAACAATCACATGCACCATCATCTCCTTTAACATTCTGTTCAGTACATGGGTCAGAAGCAAGTGCAGGTGCACACCTAGCAGAAATATGAGTATCATTGTATCCTCTCCTGTCATGTTCAGTATTCAATCCAAAGACAGGAACATCTGTGTCAGTATTCATTTCATGAGACTCTGGAACTAATTCCGATGAAATGGAGCAATATAGACTTTCAACATGAGAAGGACGAATTGAATTTCTGTCTTGCTCAACAGAAATGCTGGTAGCTTTTGGGCATTCGACATGACTTGCCTCTATAGAGAAATCTGTCTGCAATGGAATCACAGAAGCCACACCAATTGCTGCATCATCAACATTGGCTGAAGTCATAACATATTTGCCACAATGGATTTCCTGGCTAGATGTCACAGGCATCAGAGAAGGATCAGGAACACATGGATCCTCACTTTGACTATCATCTACTTTATTGGAATTCTGACAAGCCATATTGGAGCCAGCTCCAGCTACTTCATTTACTAGAGAAGTTTTATCGTTACCATCTGACATGCATTCAGTTGCTTTTGGAATAACCACAGCCTCCTTCAGATCAGCCGCATTTTCTTGTGAGGAAGTCAGATTTTCTGAGCAACTTATGGTTGAAACATTGCCAGGCTTAGCATGAGTTGCATCCCTTTCCGTATGCTTTTCGGCAGAGAAATCAGAATTTTCAGCTACTGATTTAGTTGATTTTATTACTAAAGTTGAATATTCTTCAACTGGTTCAGTATCTCTAATTGACATAGAGTTGCCAGGTGCTGCTTCTGAGGTTGGCAAATTGTCAACTAGATCATCTACAGGAGTACCAGCCAAAGAACAATCTGTCGAAATAGAATCAGCTTGACAACTATCTTGCACAGAACCACCAGTTGGAAAATCAGAGACATTAATAACATTAATTGGAGCTGCTCCAGTTAGAGGTCCTTGGAGAAAAAATTTTGCATTACTTTTGGTAGCAGCCTCAGTTATCACTGGAGTTAACACAGGTGGAATTTTAGACACAGCTACTGGACAACCATTTAGTGATGCTGATTTCTCCCTATCAGAAGCAGCTAACTTTTTGCAGGAAGCATCTTCCTCTGGCACGACAACATCAACAGAAATGGCAGCATCTGTAGAACCTTTCTCAGGATCCTCATTCGTGAATGCTGAAAAGCAAGGATCAGCTTCTTTCACTTCCACATCAAGGGCAGGGCAAGGTTTCCCAGGGGAACCAAATTCCTCTGCAGCACTAACACCAGAAGTATGTATCTCCACACCAACAGAAGAAGCTTTAACACCCACATCCTCTAGAGGTCCAAAACCTGGAGGATGGCTCACCTCCATACAACAATCTATATCTGTATGTTCCTGGCTAAGTTGCTTGGAATCGGTTCCTTCTCCAGTTGAAATGCCACAAGAATCATCTACTAAAGCTCCCTTTAACTGATCAGAAGAGACATGAATCTTGGAAATGGCAGCACTCCCTGGCCCGGAACTGGCAACAATACCATCCTCCTTTTTGAGTGAGATTTCCTTTGCACGATCATCTTCTTGCAAACTTATATCAGCAAGTTCACTTGAATCCTTCAAACTTCCAACAGGATCTTTGCCAGAACTTCTGGCTGTTGGAGGTTTTAAGCCAGGTTCAGGAACAGAAGCACCATGCTCTTGTGTAACAGCAGGTACAGAATGGGTAGAAATCATAGAGCTCTCTATTTTCATACTCTCCTGGATTTGTTGACTCAATTCATGTGAATTTCCATCTGAAATACAAATGGGTTTGGAATTGACCCCACTAACCACAAACTGATTGTTTGACACAACCTCAGTAGGCAGGGGAGTATTCACCAACAAAGCTTCCTTCAACGTTTTATCAGGTTCATGGAGTAACGGACGCCTCTCTTCATTTATTTCAGATTCATTTTCCTTGGATAGTGCTCTAGCATTTCTTCCAGCAGATCGTGTTACCCTTTTCTCAATTGGCGGATAAGTATCAGAAGGAATTTTTTCTGAAGATGCCCTGGTACGGCGACGTGGTGTCTGACGAGCAGCAACAGCAGTGCGATCTTTCCTTCTTCCAAGTGATTCATTACTTAGAGGCTCTTTCTTCACTTCTAGTTGCTGGGAATTAGCAGATAGTGCATTTTCCAAAGAAACAGGTTTATCTCTGCTCCCTAATTGAGGTTGCCCCTCTGGTGGCACACCTAAAGGTTGATCGGAGTGCACATCTTGTGGGTATGTGACTCGAATTTCACTACAAACTTTAGCATCTGCAATAGATTTAAACTCATATGCTTCCTCATGAGGAGCACTCTCAACTGCTAAACCAGGTGCATAAGATTCCTGGCCAATTCTCACAGGAATTTCTGAACTCATGGTTGGCTTCACAACAGACACACTAACAGGATGCCGAACCTCGAGATTATCATGCTTGGAACTCCCAGTTATTGGTGGCTTAGCGCCAGTCCCTTGTCCTTCCAATGTACTTGGCAGCTTTCGAGTGCTATCATTATTGCCAGGTTCCAACTGCAACAAGTAATCAAGGCCTGTAAGTGCGGCTTGCTTGGAAACACATGGAGTTTTCTCGCCAGATACAGCTTGCACGGATGAGGAAACTGAACACTTCCTTTCAGATCCCTGTTTAGCTCTTGCAGATGACCTTTTCTTACTTTCATCAACAGAAGATAACTTTGGATCCTTGGAGACTAAAACAGGTAATGCTTCATTCTTCATGGCTTCGGAGCTCATGTTAGACGCAGTCTCTGTGTGCACATTGCCCTGTTGCACAACAACCTCAACAGTTTTAACCATGTTAACTTTCTTCTGAGTCCCAGTACCAATCAAAGTGCTTGGAAGGACTGCATGGGAGGGGACAGAAGCAACTGCCATCTGACTCATTGGCACGCAAGATGGTTTCCCAGTCTCTTTCAGTTTTATATCAGGATTCATTTCAGAGGGCACCATCAGGAGATTTTCTCTCCCCACCAAATCCACTGGCAACGTAGATGCAACAGTTGTAATCTCAGTGTTCGCAACTCTCTCTGGTCCAGCCTGTACACAGCTTAATTTTGAACCATCATGTGCTTTTGATTCCATGAAGGATGTGTTTGATAAAGGTTTGGTTTCAAATGCAGCAGATCTTGCATCAGAAGATGGATGTATCCTTCCATTTTCCCCTTTCGCTAGATCAGGCAATGTACTCTGCTGTTTTCCCTGAGCAGAAGTTGAAGATTGGCCGCGGCCCATCTTTTGTCCAGCTTTTGTTGACTTTGTCCTGGTACCATCATTCTTCTTTGGCTCAACCAAGGATGTGTGAACTGTGCTTGCAGATGTCACACCAAAATTAGGAACTTTGTCATCACCAGTTGGAAATACCTGCCCCCTTTTTCTGGCCAGAGTTGTTAATGCCTTCGTATGTTCCCCTGGACCCAGACCTGCAGATGGGTTCAACGTTTGCTCCCTTTCAGATTGAGCTGATTTGATTTCAATAGTATCAGAAGCTTTCACCTCAAGAACTGGAACTTCTGTTTTAAATTCCCTTTGGTCAGAAGTGCGTGCTTGACTCTTTTCTCTCTCTTGAGCACTGAGAGTCAAATCAACTGGCTTCTGCAGTGCTGAAACTGAGCTAACCTCAAAATTAGCAGTGGGAGCATTAGAAGCTCTTGTAAGTAACTTTTCTGTGTCCTGCGAGGAAGTAAACGCTGGAGAATTATCTGCCGCAGGAGTTATTTCATTCGGCAACAATGATAATGGCTTGGCATCACAAGCAACAACAGGAGAATCAGGAGTATGTTTCTTTCCCCGTCCACGGGGTTTGCCCGATCCACCTGGTGCCTTTCGGCCCTGTCCCCTAACTGTGGAAGATCTAGCGGGGCTTGAATATGCTTGTGAACAAGGAGCTTCAATTAACTGATGCTGTGTTTTTCCACTGGGTTCATCATGAACTGAAGCAATATCAGCACGAGGGACAATTTCTCTTTGAGGCCCGATTGCCAGTTGGTTGACAGCTTCTGATGGCATGGGAAGAACCCTTGGAGGCTGAGAGACATCTGTTTGTACCCTTTTGGGTCTACCCCTCCCACGCTTGACTGGTGGTGTCGGCTCATTATTAATTGGTCGTGGCTCTTGGGATGACAGGGGTGAACACTCAGATGACAGTGGCAACTGCTCTTTGGATGAAGGCTGTGATCCCCCAGAAGGAGATGGCAACTGCTCTTTGGACAGTGGCAGTGGCAATTCACTGGATGGCTGAGGAACTGATACTTTGCAAGGCAACACAACCAAATCCTTCAAAGCAATCAATGATGGCCCTTTAGGAGGTTCTAGCAACTCCCTGGATGGAAAAGAAATCTCCTTAGATGGCTGCAGTGCTTCTATAGGTGGCAGTGGCATTTCTTTGGAAGGAAGAAGCTCTTTAGAGGAAAATGGCAATGGCACTTGCAAAGAAGGTGGTGGTGCTTCGGAAAATAATGGCTGTGGCTCTTTCAAAGATGATGACGCTGGCCCTTCAGAAGATGATGGCAATGGCTCTTTCGAAGGAGGTGTTGCAGCTTCTATATTCTCAAGCTTAGATCCATCAGCATCATTTGAAGCACATGGATTGACAGTTACCTCTTTTGGAACTTCCTTGAGAGTAGGTGGTTCAGGGGAATCAGCCTGACAAAGTTTTTCAAACTCTTCTTCTGTCCACTGATCTTCGTATGAACGAACCTATGCAAGAAAGCAATATCCTTTCAATAGAAGACTATGATTCTAAAAACCAAGAAAAATAGCAACATACCGAACAATATTGCCATCATATTGAGAAGCCTCTCTGTACAAATGCATGTGTGTTCCACATGCGTTCATCTATTAGGCTTGACTTCATATCATATCCTAAAAATTGCTCTGCATATCCTAAAAATTGCTCTGCCTAGGTCATCATAGCTAAGATAAGGAGGATAAAAAGGATGCTGGACTCAGATTCAAAAGTCCACCCAGCATGTGTGTATTGAAGGTTTTAAAAGTATGTGATGGAATCACCTTCCTGGAGGGAAAATAGCCTTTTAGGCTAACATCCATTTGAGGATCACCAAAAACCTAGTTCTCACTTACTAATAATTCATTAAAGAAGACCTGCATACAATATCCAGCTAGGCTAAAAGAAAAAACAAGGCCTAGAGAGAACATCTACTAACCTCTCGAGCCCGTTTACCACGTCCATATAGCTTGGTATCAAGCTCACCAACATCAGATTTTCGCTTCTCCATGACTTTTGATGCCTCGTAGGCCTCCAAGACTTTATAGAATTCACTCAAGTCTTCATCAGTGATAAGTCGGGAAGGCAGTGGGCCATCCTTGCTCCTTTCCTGTAGCCTCTTCCATGATGCCTGAATCCAGAAGGTATGGTTCTGAATCAGAATAATTTGGAAGCCTTGATACAAAGCTTCTGAAGGATTATACAAACATCAAAAGACAAGGTTAACAATAAGTAAATTAATCGATACGAGCCACAGACCATTTCTTCTTCATGCCTTTGTTTGTCAAGTGCTTCAAATATGTCAATCTCTGATTCGCTGCACAAAAACAAAACCAAAAATAAAAAATACGGAAAAAAATTTGCTAGATTTGTTTTACTGTTTTTCTTAGTGGATATCCATTGCAACTATAAGCAGCAGGCAGTTAAAGGCAGTATTTTTGAAAGAGAACCCTCTAGGATGCTAGAGAAAGTAGGATGTCAATGTTATAGTATACATGCAAAATTGGAATATGACAGACGAGAGTTCACAAGGATACACAAGGACTAAAAACAGGTCAGCCTGTTAGATCAAGAGGGTGTATATGTATAAATCAGAGTGGAAAACACGATACATATACATAGCTACATTCAATACACAATAAGTATGACTCCGAGATGGCTCGACTTCTAAAACAAGTACAGTCCCAAATTATTCATGTTCTAGGATGAAATAAAAGAACACGGCCCAAACATCCTACTGCTGCATGCACCCAGGGTCAATATTATAACATGGAACTCAAATTCCATTGTCAGGAAGAAACATTCAAATTTTAAATCAGTACTACCTTCGGGCTATAAGATCATTGAGTGCATCATCGTCTAAAACTAGAGCAGCTTCTTCCTTCTTACACTCCCTAAGAAGTGATTCTAGATATTCCCTTCGGTCTTCGGCACTGTTAAATTGAAAATTTATTGATCCATTAGAAAAAAGCAAACAAAACTGAAGCTGGAGAATGAGACATCTTCATGGATCCCAGAAAAGTGTGTGTGTGTGTGTGTGTGTGTGTGTGTGTGTGTGAGAGAGAGAGAGAGAGGGAGAGGGAGCAAGCACTTATCCGATACAGTTAACTGTACCATAATTTATGGTACGGTTCGCTTAAAAATGAGCCCCATGTGTACTTAAATGTATTAATGTTTTATACAATCATTTATGCATGTATAAACTATATCTTAGATAGTTTATATACTGGAAAAACAACTTTAAAATTATTATTTACATCAAACTATTTTACTACATTGAATTTGTACCATTTTCAGATAAGGGCCATACACATCTACTTTGGATGAAAATTGTGATGCTAATTTTCATATTATCATTTTATGATCATGTGGGGCCCATTTTGAACTAATTGTACCATAACTTATGGTATAGTTAACTGCACTTAAATATTTTCCTATATTATATACATAAAGCTGTCACCTAGTGTTGTTATCGAAGAAACCAGCAGTAATGCTCTGATTTGCCACTCCCAATTTGTACTCAGCTGCAGCTCTAACTTGTTCCTCCACAGTGTTAACCTAGTCACAAGAAATCGAGGCAGGATGAATAACAAAAGCTACAGACGTCTTAAAAGGATAAGAACTTCTTTGGATCCTAGAGTTAACATAATTAGTAGTAGCAAGTAAAATAAATAAACAAACTCTGGAATGCAGACCAATCTTCTAGTAGCTGTTGTTGATAGGATCAATATGTAGAAATCAAAATCAATAAATTAAAAATGAAAAAATGGATGAACAAAGAAGAAAGCACTATAACTACTTTAAACAACAGAAGCAGAGGAAATAGTGGGAACTTTTAAGATTTTATACGGGCAGCAAAAGTTCTAGGCATTCGGATTTACATTATTTGTCCATTTAGGGGCAAAAAGATATTAACAAGATGAACTTTTTGCAATGGTTGCTAGTAACACAAACTTGTCCAACTCAACATTGTTGGCCATTCTAAAGAATAAAACGCCATTGCAGTGATTTAATATACTAAAAAATAAATAATGAACTTTTTCAAAAAATTCAGAACCTGTTTTAGGCATTGTGTATCCTCGCGGACACTTGAAGTAGAATCAAACAAAAGAAACGAAGAATTAGCACACAAATTGGACAATACACCCCAGAGAATCATGCCATCCCAATCCATAGACAAGACTTCATCATCTCCATTATCGTCAGTAATAATAATATTGTATTCCATAGAAACACATAATATCAGGAAAATTTCAAAGATAAGAATCAAATATGATCAACATAGCATAGAATCATTCACTAATAGGTAGGGGTGCAGGCACCCGCCCGGACCCAGTACTAACCTCAACCCTGTGTATTCCGGGCCCTGTTAAACCTAGTACCAAACCCTGTCCCTTTAACTCAGGTCCGAGGTCAAGGAGGACCGGACTGGGTTAAAATAGAATTATTTTTAGGAGTCATTTTTTTAAATCCCATTTATTTTTTTAAATATGACAGTTCCAATTTATTCAATTTATTTAATTAGAATTAAGCTATTTAAAAATATGACAGATCCAAAATGACATTTCCTACAACATATATTAAAAACTTCCTCTCCAGTTGACTTTTTACATTGAGATAAATAATTTCAAATAAATTCATGGTTCGAGTTTCAAAAAAATATCAAAAATATATAAGGGGTACAAATTTTACCGAGTTTCATTATTCATATGACAAAAGCCCCAAAACTTTTCTCCCTAAAGCTTGAAAACTTACAACTCAAATTTAAGTCAATCCCCACAATAAAAAAAAAAAAAAAAACGAAATTCAAATTAAGGAACAAACTGCACAAAAGCTTTTCTCCCTTAAGCTTGAAAACTCAAAACTCAAATTAAGTCCATGAAAAAAAAAAAAAAAACTCAAATTAAGGAATGAACTTTTTGCAATATAAATTTAGTTCCAACCTGGTTAAAACAAAGTTATTTGTTCCAAATTACTTAACTCATAAAATATAAATTTAAGTGAATTATATGGAGAACTTTTTGCCGACCCCACATAGGTGGGAAATGGCTTATGATGATGATGATGATGATATGGAGAACTTTTTGCAATAAATTTAAATTTTAAAATTTAAAAGAATTATACAAAGAATATTTCTACAATAAATTTAAAGTATAAAACTTAAAATAATTTTACGAAAAATATTTTTGCAATAAAAGTACAAATAATTATATAGACAATAAAAATTCTAGAATAATTATATGAAGAATGTTTTTGCAATAAATTTAGAAATATAAAGTTAGAAGTAATTATATAGAGAACATTTCTATAATAAATTTTAAAATAATCATATGGAGAATATTTTTTGCAATAAATTTAAAAATACAAATGCATGGTAACGTAATATTTCTGCAATAAATTAAAAATACAAATGTATGGTAATGTTTCTGCAATAAATTTAAAAATATATAATTTAAAATAAGTATATAGATAGCGTCTTGCATATATGAAACCAACAGATAAAAAATGACGGCAAATATGTCACTGGTGAAAAAAATAATTATTCATACCAGTAGAAAAGATGGAAAATAACCATAGTTGAAATCATCAGATGAAGGCAAAATTATAAAGAAATGAGAAGTCATCATGTTGTGGCTGTCCAGTGTTTTGCAACCTGAACTATGACATCCACAATTCAGTACCAAGATTATTGGCGGGTCTTCTGGTGGTTCACTAGTGGGTGGGTCATTGGCCGGTATTAGTGTAAAAACCAACCTCGTACTAGTGTGATCCGGGCCAGGTTTAACCCGGTACTTATGTGTGATAAGTACTTCTAAGAAAACCCGTAACCAGGTTATTCTTGGTAACAGACCAGTCTGGGTTGGGAAAAACCCGCCCAGTGTGCACCCATACTAATAGGACTTATTTACAGTGTGCTTGGGAAGTAAGAAAACTTTTGAATGAAAAGTTTTTGAATTGAGAAAAAATGATATAATATGATAGAGATAATGATGAAAAGTAAAGATAGGATAGTTGTACAGATAATTGTGTAGAAATGATTGAAAGGTAGGGCAGTTATATAGGAAGACGTGAAAAAATGATTAAAACATAGGATAGCTATGAACAGTGAAAAGTTTTAGATTAAAAAATGTTGTCTAAAAAGTTTTGTGGTTAAACAAGCATACCCTTAGAAGAGTTGACTCCACGAAGGTGGAAAACATCTTATAATGAGGGTAATGACTTAGAAAAGTTTTAACTTGTTCAGTCACGTTTCGACAGGGGGGGGGGGGGGGATACTGCAATCCACCCCTAGAAAAATTATGAAACTATAAAATTAATAATAGCTACACTTTGTGAACTATGACTTCAAGAAGTGCTCAAGAAAGGCCTGAATTACAAATGACCATTCACCCCATTGGAATGGAGATCGGACCCTTCAAATTGGTTACATGATCATCTAGATGGCTTTAACAATCAGTTTAATTGCATATGGATATGTAAGTTGCATGTCTTTCCAGCATTTATTTGATGTCCACTGATGGCTTTGTTTCATTATATTGCAAGTCTTTCTTCCTGCATATTTTTCACATGAGGCAGTCGAGCCTGCCAAAGGATCACTTGACTTGCTAACAATTCATGCAAAAAGCCAAACAGTGATCTGAAATATTGGATCACCACAATATAGGCTGAAATACAATGGATGAAGCCATCGGCATATCTGACTATTGATCTAATCATGGACCACCAATTTGACTAGAGACCAGTAGAGTGTATTTCACTGGACCGTTCCAAAATATCTAGTCTTTATAAATCCACATAAAATTAATTATCTAAAGGGATTGGAGCAGAAATTTATGAAAAAGAATTCAAATAAATGAAGGAGAGGAAAACTTCAACCACATGAAGTCTCTTCAGCATATAATATACTAGCCTTTTGTTGAACTAAAGAAAATAAGCAACGTGCATAGGATTTCTAGGAAAAGAAAAATATTTATATACAATCACAAATTAAAAGATTTCATTGGCATGCTTTACTAGAATACAGAAAATGCACAAGATGTGCATGTATTCCTACATTTCAATAGATAATCACCATGTAAAAAAGATTCAAATATGAGAAAAATGGAAAAAAGAAAATAATGGATCTTTGCACTAAACAAAGTCCATGCATCTATTTTCTATGTAAATCCAAATAATCAAAGCATCACAAATTAAAAGATTTCACTGGCATGCTTTACTAGAATACAGAAAATTGCACGAGATGGGCATGTATTCCTTTGTTTCAAACAGATAATCACCATGTAAAGAAGATTTAAATATGAGAAACATGGAAATAAAATATTGGATCTTTGCCACTAAAACAACATTCATGCATCTAGTGTCTAGGTAGATCCAAATAATCAAAGCACTTGCAAGTCCAAGTTCCATGAAAATTTTCTATTCATTTGTTGAATCCATAAAGGCAGATGATAAATCTAATCCAACCATTTCATGTATCCTCAATAGATGAAGCGTTAATGTAATCCATCCATTTCATATGAGGTTTTCAAGAAAAACTTCTACACATTTTAATGATAAATTATCATTATTGCAAATTATTGCACCCCATCTAAGCCTTGGATGCCAGCAATTTTCTATAACTAAAGCACTGCAAAGGTAACTTGATGTGCGGCTGGGGTATTTTAAAGATTTGTTAACTTAATGCAAATTTTATAAGTGACATATGCATCATCGGAACCCTTGTAAAACTCAACTCTCCCTGAATAATTTCGTCAATATGATCAACCTCATAGAAACTTTACTCAACATTCACAATTTCTTTGAGTATATGCATACAGTACACACACTAACAGGGTCCTCAGATGAAGCATTCCACAATCCATACAAGCAATTCCATTTTCCTACATGGATCTGAGGTATGTTAACAGAATGCAAATCAAAAGACCCACTTTGGCATGTTTTTGTGAACATGTGTTTTTTTGCAAATGTAAGTGTTTTTGTGAACATACGTGTCCATAATAACTGCATGTGTCAGATAATTTAATTAAGCACTCTTATCTTGTAACGGTCCTGCTTCTATGTGACTAGTTGCAGAGAAGCAAATTCAAACAGCTGCTTGGATGGGGCCCACCGGGATGATAAAATGACAATCCAAGTGGTCGCATTGTTTAAAATCATTAGTTTCAGTGTGGTACAAAAAATCATTTCAATCAATATCTTGGGTGGGTCCTATCTTCTTTAAAATATCTACATTCATGTATAAACTAAGAAAAACATCAAGATCCATTCATAGATGCATTACAATGTCATAATAATTTATAGAATCAATGATCCATGTAGGAAGAATGTTTTAGACAGTTTGTGTCCGTTCAACAGCTTTGAAATTGGTACATAAATCATCATCACCATAAGCCATTTCCCACTAAGGTAAGATCAGCTGCATGGATTTTGTTGCGCCATTCTTGGCTATTATAGACTAAATTTTCAGTAATTTATAATATTTTCAAATCTTGTTTATTACTTCCATCCATATTTTTTTGGGTCTTCCTCTCATTCTCGTACTACTTTCTACTTGGATAGACTCTGCCCTCCTAATCGGTAAAACATCCGTTTAACGTGACCAAATCATCTTAATCTATTTCCCATCATTTTATCACTTATTAGTCTCACTTTCAGATTTTCTCAAATTATTTTATTTCTAATTTTATCTTTTCTTGTTTTACCGCTCATCCACCTTAACATTTTCATTTCCTATATGTTTATTTTATGCATAAGTTGTTTTTTAACTACCCAACATTCTGCACTATAAAGCATAGTAGGTCTAGTTACAATTTTATAAAATTTTCCTTTTAATTTAATTGGGAATTGATGATCACATAACATTCCTGACACACTTCGTCATTTTTTCCATCCTGCTTGAATTCTATATATTATATCTTTCTCAATTTCCCCGTTCTCTTGAACTATTGATCCTAGGTACCGGAAGTGACTAGTTTTGTAGTAAAAAGTTAATATGGTAAGTGATGAAAAAGAAAGGAATTAATAATAGATACATTGATATTATTAAAAATATGTATGAAGAGACTGTAACAAAGGTGAGGACCATGAGTGAAGATACTAATATTTTTCCAATTAAAATAGGTTTACACCAAAACGCGGCCTTCAATCCTTATCTTTTTACTTTAGTAATAGATGAAATTACTGGATATCTACAAAAAGAAGTACCTTAGCGCATGTTATTTATAGATGACATTGTTCTAATAGATGAAACTAGATGACTAAATTTGAAATTGAATAGGTAGGTAGATGTTTTAGAATCTAATGGTTTTAGAATCAGTCGCACAAAATTGATTTCATTATATTACATCAATCAAAACATTATATTACATTGATTTTACACTTACAAATGAAAACCTAAGCAGTGGTCCGATTTGGATGAAACTTGGTGATCTCATTAAAAAATAATTCCAAATGTGATGGATGGAGTGGATTCTGATTTCATCATCCCTCTGGGGACCATCAAAGGGGTTGTTTGAATCAGCAATTTGGGCAGCATATGGCAATCAATCATAGTGAGATCTAACTGTCAAAGGTTTAACCCAACAAATTACACGAGCTACATTGCAGATAACAGATCCTGTCGGCATCATTAAATAAGAAGGCAAAGGATTGCATACTCAGATTTTGGCCAGAGAAATTGAACATCGATGACTTGGAATAGGAAAACGAAAATAATACCAGAAAAGGAGAACTGCACAAACCTAGGTCAATTCTTGATACATAGAAAACAAGACTACCTATTTTTCTAGACACTAAATGTTGATTCGGATTTCCTATCTAGATGGTCCAAAATCTAGGTTGCAGATCTTGATGAGAAAAATAAAAGGAAATCTGCAGACTTTGAGCCCAATTCTTGATGCAAAAGAATGACAGAAAAAGAGAGAAAGCACATAATTGATCTAAATGAAAAAGAAAACGCAGTTGTAGGTCAACAATATAGTTTGGCAATAGAAGTACAGAAGTGGCAACAGAAAGTAATAGACAACCAGCACAGCCATATGCCATTATTTAAACTAGCATTCTAGTTATATATTTTGAGTGAGAATATCCACTACCGTCTCCAAACGCAGAACAAGAACATCCCTCTTCTGACCAAGCCTATGAGCCCTTGCTTGCGCTTGCAGGTCAACCTTCATGAGAAATAAAAGGCACATAAGCTGTAGTGGACTTGAGAGCATATCTATTACTAAGTGACAAAAAGAATGGTCCTCAGGGCAGCTCATAGACACAAAGGTCACATACATTCACTAACAACAAAAATGATAAAGACATCATAAAAAATCCCTTAGATCCTGATTTTGAAAATAGGAAATTCAAGGAATCATACTTTGGGCTCCATCTCTTGTGATGCCCAAAATGATGATTGCAATTAGTTAGCAGGCAATCTTTCGATAAGGGTCCATTACCTGGGGGTTCCAGTCTGTATCAAAAATGATGACTGTATCAGCAGCTTGGAGATTCACGCCAACACCCCCTGCCCGAATGCTACCACCACATGCAAAGAACAATAAAACATTTCATCATATATTTGATTTCTCATCATTTCTGAAAGACACGCCTGACAATAAAAATATTTTACAGATTCATGAAGACAAATTAGTTAAGTCCTAAGTTTTGCTCTGCCTAGTCAAGAAGTGAACAATAATCTGAAGATCAAAGGATCATGATACTGTGCGCACCTGGGTGCACTTACCTTTGGTGCACCCAGGTGCAAAATCCCTTTTTTTCTGAAAATTTTTTATACGACTATTAATTTACACAAACAGAAGAATTAGAGAGGACAGAATTAGAAGAGAGTTGTAGAAAAGAATTTTAGGGAGGTAACCTAAGCAATAAGAAAGGGAAACCCTATGCAAGTAGAGGTGCAACTTGGGCCGGGCTCAACCGAACCCGTATTGAAACAATGTTGAAACTGCCCACTGTAGAACACAAGCCTGATTTTCTAGGTTCAACCCAAACCCGAATTGAAAAGAACTTGAACCCAAGTTGAGCTAAACCCAAACCCGAATTATATATAACACATTTTATATTTATTTTATACTCCGATAAATCTAGTTTCATTCCCCTCGTACATATTACTTATGTAGGATGTTATCATTTGGTCGTTTCAATATGATATTATTAGTTAGATGTTTATTCTACTTGAAACAAATTTGTTGTAATTTATTTGACTTAATACTATGATTGTTGAATTTTTTTTATTATGATTGACATTATTAAGGTTTTTCTTATAATTAGATATTAATGTTTATGTATATATTTATAATATTAATATCAAACTGCATAATAGGAAAATAATGTAGCTTTTCATTTTCTAAAACAAGTTACTAGTCTACTCTTTTTTTTTTTTTTTTTTGAGAAATGACTTTTAGTTTACTTAATATAAAAAGAACGTTTAAAAGAGATTTTTCTTCTTTACATTCTTAAACACTTGAATTTTTGACTGAAAATAGAAAAATATCATTTTTGATTTTTTTTTCAATAATAGATTTAAAGCTGAATAAGTATAAGATAAATAACAAATATATAGAATAATTTCAACCTGAATTCTAGCTCGAAACTCAACCCGAGCCCGAAACTTAAAAATAGGGTTAGGGTTTAGGTTTATAAATAAGGTTAAGGTTAGGTTGAAGTTTTAGAAATAGAGTTAGGTTTTAGGTGAACCCGAGTTTCATGAGCCCAAGTTGCACCCTCATATGCAAGTCACAAAGTTGCTCTATAAGTAAACTTTTGAACAAAGAAATAACAAATAAAAATTTAATAAACTAAACCGTTCATAAAAATAAATCCTAATTTCTACTGTTGCGCCTTGAATAGGTACGGAGCGGCGCATGTCAACATGATTTCCATCATTGAGTGTATTTAACATTTTTATCAAGTTTTACCATTTTTGAAGATTTGTGTGCTGTGTGTGTGTATTTAGATTTCTTAAAAACAGTCCCAAAAAATATTCTTAAAAAAGTCCCATTTTTGAAGATTTATATATATATAGATTTGTAAAAAAAGTCCCAAAAAATATCTACACGTTCCCAAAAATGGTGTAAAACTTGATACACATGTTAAATACACTAAAATTAACAGTTGTATTAAACAAATTTCAAAATGGTTTAAATACACCTGAGTGCACCAGGGTGCATTCAGCTTCGACCCAAGATCAAATGGGAGAAGTTTACCTGAGAAGAAAAATAAATGTAGGAGAATCTGGCTTATTGAATTCCTCAATTAAAGCTCCTCGTTCGTTTCCAGAAGTATGTCCGTCCAACCGAAGGTATCTGTAACCCTTCCAGGATAGATACTCCTCCATAATATCAAGTAATCTAGTCATCGTAGAGAAGAGGAGAACCTGCAGTGCAAATATCCCAGGTCAAACTGGTGTTTTTCTCTAAGGCCCAGAGGACAGAACAATTAGAAAGGCAGCTGATCAGGAAATGTTTCCATTGATTCACTCAATCTAGGGAAACTTTTATTAATGGGTCACAAAAGCCACACATGGAATTAAATGTTATCAGGAAACTTTAGTATGGCATGCGCAACAATGATCTACTCATGCTGGTAAGAAATACTATACTATTTCGCCCTGCATTGTAACACTACAGATTGCCAGCAATTTCAGTTTAATCAGACAAATGTAGGCCTCTTTGGATAGACATAAAAAGACAAAGTAAACTGGCTTTTATTGAAGAAAAGATATAACTGATAACAAATATATATGTACTCAATTAGAAAAAGAGTTTCACAAATCGGTAAATATTATATTAAGCGGGCAAAAAATTTCCTGGGAGAAATGAACGCAGCCAACTGTTCCACTTACTCGATGATCCGTTGCCTTTAGCTTGGGTAGTAATCGATCTAAGAGCTCAAGCTTTCCACAAAGCCTCACAATAGGAGGCAGATAATGCTTAGGTATCAAGGTATGAACCTACAAGCAAAGCAACCATTAAAAATTATAATAAGCTACAGTACGAGTAAGTAACAATCAGAAAGAATCTCAAGCAACAGAATTTTTCAGAAGAATGAAATACATGCCTCCTCTGTATGCAGTTGACTCAGATAAGGATGATTGCATATGTTACGCAACTCCATGACAGAATTGTGAACCGATCGGCCCTAAGACAATTGAATAAGACAAATTATAATAAGATATAAGACCATCCAAACTAAAAACCAGAATAATACCTTTGAACTTCCAATGGAACCAAGATTATCCTCTACTCTCTTCATCAAAAGTTTCTGATAGGCAGACGCCTCACATCTTATAAGCCTTTCTATCTTCTCAGGCAACTCATTTGCAACCTAGAAATGAGATGGATGGCAACAAATCAGAAGTGCAAAGCAATAGAAGACAGCAAAACCAACAAGTCACAAACGCAAATCAACACTTCATGTGAAGGACCAAACGTTGTATCCAAAAGTATTCTAAGGAAATCACTGCCTATCGGATACAAGTTATAAAAAGGAAATAACCATTTTTATCCTGAAAGATTGATCCCATGAAGCAATATATCATGCCTATCACACAGGATATTACCCCCACAATAGACATGGAATGGAAGGGGAAGAAAACATTCAATATGACAATGGGCACCATGATCTTTGGAAGAAATACTCCATGCTTCAAATTTTATACACCTTTTGGATTAAAAGCCAAAACGACAGGACCCTGAAACCCACAATTACTACAAGAATATATGTGACCTTGTAAAGATTTCAATTCCATTAAACTACACACCTTTTTTCAACCAACAAAACACATCCTTGAAAATAAGCGCATATATATATATAAAGAAAATAAGCGTATCTAGGTTGATTATTTTAAAAAACAATTGTTTAGCATGTCTTTATTTTAACTGAATGCAGGATTTGGCTTGAGATTGACCACCAAGAAATAAGCAAAATTATCATTTTATAGATAAGCTTTGTAATCCATGTGGTGAGAAGGTTGGTTAGAATCTTACAGGCTGAAGTGAAGGTGGTTGGAGCAAGTCCTTGTTTACCTTTAAAACATATGGCCATGGATGTAGGTTACGTACACAACCAAAGTTCGAATCCTATTCTTTTCACACACACACACACACACACAAAGTCCAAATCCTATTGAACAGCCATACCAACAGTGAACCATATAGGTTATCAGGTCAAATGTTGGCTAGAAAAGAAATGATATATCTACAGGGATAAGAAGGGATTTCAAGGCATCAAGAGGTAGCACACATCAGTAATAAGACAATAAATTTACATTTGAAAGGCTTTCTGTATGCAATGAAAACCTGAAACCATATAAGAATGAGGTGGTCCAAGCTAACGGCTATGACAAAGAAGGTCAAAGGACGCGAGTGTAAATGGTATAAGTATGATGACAGAAATGTAGAGAGAGCCCATGGAAGTGAAGAATGCAGAAAGGACTTTCTTTACATGGAACCGGGGGTTCCATGTGGAACCAGTTTATTTTCACCCACAAATTATTTTCTTAGAATCTCACTAATCCATTATATTTACCCTTTTTTATTAGGATACAAAAAAATCATCATCTCTGGATACATGGGTGGGCCAAATTCTGATGTTGCCCAGAACAGTTAACAAACACATTGGATGGAATAGATTTTAAAAAATAATGACTAGGACAATGATAACATTGGGGGAGAAAACCAACCACATGGAACTAGTTCTAGCTGAACAAAGCCTACGCAAAAAAAGGGTTCATTAATTCAAACTAATTAGCTCAAAACATGGGATAGGGTTACGTAATGAAAATAGTCACACCATCAAGAAAATAACATTTTCTCCATAAAAGACTCTAAACCATAAAAATTTTAACACGATTAACGTAAATGAACAAGGTTCAGTTGTATGGAATCAATCGATGCAACCAGTTACTTCTTGACTTTTAGAAAACATTTTTTTAAAAAATCTACACCAGTAATAATATTCATCGATATGTAATTATGTATGAAATGGAAATTGTAACATACCACATCAAATTTTCACATACAATAGGTGAAAGTGGAGAAATTAGAAAATTGTATTTATTTATTCATTGATTTTCTTATTCCAACCTTCTAGAGTTCTCCTTATCCTAGTAGGAGTTGATTACTCTAGTAGTACTAAGATAAGTACGCAATCATCTTTGCTTAAGGATCAAGAAACCAAAGAATCATTTTACCTTAAGGATTAAGTTACCCACGGCTCTCCTATAAAGAAAGAATTACATTGTTTTTTTCATATCTTTATAATCAATCGAGTGCTATTGCATAAAGTTCCCCAAATCTCTCTCACCTCCTGTTTTTCCCTCCTAAATCCTTAATTTTTGGATTATTTGCATCATGTCAACCCAAAAGTAAAATATAAGCATCCATACCGACAATTCCAAACCATTCACATGTATGCCAATGATTTTCAAAACTTTTTTCATCATCATCATCATCATCATCATAAGCCATTGGGATACCTAGGTGGGGTCAGCTGCATGAATTCTGCTACGCCATTCTTGGCGATTTAAGACTAAATTTTCTGTAATTTGTAATATTTTTAAATCTTGTTTAATTACTTCCATCCATGTTTTTTTGGGGTCTTCCTCTCATTTTCCTACCACCTTCTACTTGGATAGACTCGGTTTTTCTAACCAATGCTACTTTAGGCCTCCTTTTAACATGACCAAACTATCTTAATCGATTTTCTCTCATTTTATCACAAATTGGTCTCACTTTTAAATTTTCTCAAATTATTTCATTCCTAATTTTATCTTTTCTTGTTTTACCACTCATTCACCTTAACATTCTCATTTCCACTACGCTCATTTTTTGTATATGTCGTTCTTTAACTGCCCAACATTTTGCCCCATAAAGCATAGCAGGTCTAATTGCAATCTTATAAAATTTTCTTTTTAATTTGATTGGAACTCGACGGTCACATAAAATTCTCGACGCACTTCTCCATTTCTTCCATCTTGCTTGAATTCTATGAATTATATCTTTCTCAATTTCCCTGTTCTCTTAAACTATTGATCCTAAGTACCAAAAATGATTAGTTCTTGTTACTACTTGATCTAAAATCTTAATTGGTTCCTCATTCGGGTTCTCACTATTATTAAAATTGCATTTCATATATTCAGTTTTAGTGAGACTAATTCTAAAATCATTAGATTCTAAAGCATCTACCCACTTATTCAATTTTAAATTTAATCCTCCTTTAGTTTCATCTATTAAAACAATGTCATCTGCAAATAAAATACACTAAGGTACTTCTTCTTGGAGATGTCTAGTAATTTCATCTATTACTAAGGTAAAAAGGTAAGAACTCAAGGCTGAGCCTTGATGTAGACCTATTTTAACGGAGAAGACACTAGTATCTCCACTAATGGTCCTCACATTCGTAACAGCCCCCTCATAGATATCTTTAATAATATTAATGTATCTGTTATTAATTCATTTTTTCTCATCACCTACCATATTAACTTTCTCGTTACTCGATCATAAACTTTTTCTAAATCAATAAAAATCATGTATAAGTTTTTTTTCTTCTCCCTATACTTTTCAAATAGTTATCTAAGTAAAAAAATAGCTTCAGTAGTTGATCTTCCTAGCATAAAACCGAATTGATTTTCAGATACATTAGTTTCTCATCTTAGTCTATGTTCAATTACTCTTTCCCATAATTTCATAGTATAACTCATTAATTTTATTCCACGATAATTTGCACAATTTTGAATATCTCCCTTATTTTTATAGATTGGAACTATAATGTTTTCCATTCACTTGGCATTAACTTTGTTTTTATAATCTTATTAAAAAAAATTTGTTAACTATGTTGCACCTACATCTCTCATGCACTTCCATGCCTTAATTGGTATATTATTCAGGCCTAACGCTTTTCCTGTTTTCATTTTCCTTAGAGCTTCCTTTACTTCAGATATTTGAATTTTTGGGAAATGACCGATATTCCTATTTTCTTCTCTATTTAAACTAACATCTAATGTTAAATATTTGTGTGGGGTATTATTTAGTAAACTATAAAAATAAGTTTTCCATCTTTATTTAATTTCATCACCTTTGACTATAACTCTTTAGTCCTTACTTTTAATACATCTAACATGTGTTAAATCTTTGCCCTTATTTTCTCTTAATTTAGCCAACTTAAAAATATCTTTTTAACCTTGTCTAGTTCCTAATTTGTCATATAGGTTCTCGTAAGTTTTGTGTTTAACATCGCTAATAATCTTTTTAGTAGCTTTTTTTGATAATTTTGTATTGTTGTAAGTTTGTATTATTTTTATTTCTCTACAATGTTTTAAACTTTTCTCGTTTAACATTTATAGCTTTTTGAACATCTTCATTCCACCACCAAGTTTCTCTATGTGAGGATCTACGACTTTTATATATACATACCTACAATACTTTGTCCTACTTCTTTTATGTTAGTTGCTATTTTATCCCACATTGATTCTACTTCATCTTCTTGTGCGTCTCATTTTCCTTCTTCCATCATTCTTTTATTAAAAAGTTTTATGTTGTTTCCCTTTAAATTCCACCATTTAATTTTTGGAATTAGATTGCCTTTAGTTTTTGTTGACTCTTTTTGTGTATATATATCCATCACTAATAACTTATACTGCATAGCTAAACCCTCACCTGGGATAACTTTACAATTAATACAAAGGGATCTATCCAATTTTCTAATAAGGAAGAAATCTATTTTGGCTTGAGTGGGTCCCACTCTTGAAAGTTATCAAGTGTTTATCTCGTTTTTGAAATAAGGTATTTGCTATAACCAAATCATATACTATAGCAAAGTTTAAAATGGCATTCCCCATTTCATTCCTTATTCCAAAGCTGAAACCTCCATGACTTCTCCAATATCCTACATTGTCCTTTTCTACATGTTCATTTAAATCTCCACCTATCACAACCTTCTCTTAGTTAGATGTCCTTTACATAACACTATCTAAGTCATCCCAAAATTATTTTTTGATTCTATCATCTAATCCTACTTGTGGTGCATAGGCACTGATCACATTTAAGACCTCTACACCTAATAAAAGTTTCATTTGAATAATTCTATCATTTACTCTATTGACCTCTTACTGGCAAGGGTTTTCAAAATTTTTTCATATGCATTAAAAATTTTGCATCCATACCACCGATTTCGCACCATTTCATACCTATGATTTTCAAAACATATTTTGCATATACACCAACATGAATATCTCCATCATAATTGCTCAAATCAACTATTAGATATTAAAGAGAAGACTTGCTAGTATAGCCAGCTACCTAAACTCTTCTAGATAAGGTACCTTTGAGAGTTCGCTAATTGTGTGTTATTTTTAATATAATATTGATATGTGAAAACTAGAAACCTATACATATTATAGAAATATATTACACCACACCACATTACGTATAGCTACAGAAATAATATATTATTCTAATACATTTATTTAAATTTAAAAATAAATAAATATATTATTAACAAATAATATAAAAATAATAGAAGAATATAAGAAAATACCATAAACATATTTTTGAAAAATATAACATGTCCCTTACATTAAACAAATTGATCTTAAATACCATAAAACGTATTTTTAAGAATATAAAATATTCCTTACATTAAACAAATTAATTTGTTATCATTCAAATTTTGTAAATTCCCATCATAACATATTAATCTAGTGCCTTTCAGATTTTAAAAATTCCCATAATGAAGGATATTAAAAAATTAGTTTTACTACATTATACAGAAGAATAATAGAAAATCTCTCCAAACTATGGGAGTGTTTGGCAAACAAAAAAACTTTTCCAACCAAAACTTTTCAATCTACAACTTTTCAATATCTACAATTACCTTATTTTTTAATTATTTCTTTACGTACTCTCATATCACTACCCTACTTTTCAATTATTTCTACACAACTACCCAAACAACTAACCTATCTATTTTAATTTTATTCTCTTTACTCTTCATCATTACCCCTATCATAACACATCATTTCCTACCCATTCAACAATTTTTACACCTAAAACTTTTTGTCAAAAGCTTAACCACTTCCCAAACACACCCTACATAAAAATAATCCTTACATTAAGTAAATCAACTTGGCGTCATTCAAATTTAATAAATTTACATAATAAAAAATTTAAAATTAATTTTCTTGTATTAAAGATAAAAATATATGAAAATCCATTTAAATATCAAAAAATCTTCAGCAATATAAGAAAATACCTTTAGGATATCGATAAATGTATTTTTTCTTCATATTAATAAATTAATTTGGTGTCTTGAACAAATAATTTGAAAATTAAAGTTTCCACATACTTTTCAGTTGTCTTCTTGTATTTTTCAATTATACTATAAGAAATTTTAATGTTATTTATGATGGGAATTTATCAAAACCTGAAAGAGAAAATTCATTTTACTTAAGGTACGAAATATTTTCAGAGGTAATTTTTATTGTATTTTTATATTTTGCATTTTTATTAATATATTTATTTTTAATCAACATATTATTCTTCATTTAAATTATTTTATGATGATACATAATACTATGTGGGTTCCCCTTGAAAAAGAACCAAGATTCGCACAAAATTTTTATGGGAAACTCTTGTTGGAGCTTGCTTTGATAATTAAATCAAAATCCAATGGGTCACATTTTTAAAATCATTTGTTCTAAATATCAATATCAAGGAGCATATCAGCCCCCTCCAAAATCAATATGACATATCACATCATTATCAGATAGCACCAGACAGTATTCTTGAAGCCAAAAATATGAAAAAACTGGAAATTTCAGAAAAATGAAAAATGCAAGAATGTGTCAATATTTCACATTTTTCCCATAGCAGGATGGGGAAACGAATTAGAACAGGGCAGCAACTCCTCCAAGGGGGCAGTTCACTACCCTGTCCATTGACACATCAGCAGTGGATGCTACCTTCTCCTTGAAAGAACACACCTCCTCGTGTGTCAGCAGCAGGGTGGTGAACTGCCCCTATGGAGCAGTTGTTACCCTGCCCTAACACATTTTCAAAGAATGGTGTATCGGCCTATCAGGCAAGTAGGAAAATAGTATATTACTGTTGTACACAACTAATCATTGGCATATCAAGCTCAAACTTAAGGGAAAAACCTGTTTTTTAGACAGTAAAAAAGACAACTGAGAGCAATAAAGCAACCAAGAAATTCAAAATCATATACCGATTAGTTCACAAGTACACAAACATGAAGAAATATATTCAACCTGATATATTAACAAGTTTGCTAGTACACAAACATGGAGAAATATATTCAAGACTTCGAGGTAGTATACAAAATCAGAGTTTTAATACCTTTAAATGATGGTATTAGAACATTCGAATATATGCTCTAGAACAATGTATGCATAAGGATATAGCATGCACACAAATGAACCAAATAGTAGTTTTTTTTAATCTGAAATTTCTTAAAGGTACATAATTTATCATGAATAGAGGGTTTCAGGATGAAAATGGGATGTTTGGGGGGAAAAGGGTCAACAGTCATTTTGTTCTTGCAGCCAATATGGGCCTTGACTGATATGGCTGAGACACACCAATATCAGCCAATACACCCACACTTCCAGACCCTAACCTAAAATGGCACCATGTCTTCTATAGGTGGCAGCCAATACCAATCTGACAAGGGCCCCATATCAGCCCATTTTTGGAAGCATGCAAGTGACTACGAATTTTTAGAACATACAGTTTCCAATGAAAGTGGATTAATAATTAAATACCAGTTTAGATTTTTCCACAAAATTTGGGGGGAAAAGCAACATTGCATTAAATCATGACCCAACAAACAAAATCATGAATAGTATCAAAATACAATCTAAGCATCAATCAATCAGATATAAAATGAAACCCAAAACAATATTAACAGAGGCTGATTTTATATGATTGGTCGTAAGTTAAATAACTTATGACTTTCGAATGTTGTCCGATGGATATGCAAAACACAGCACAGCCCTTCGATTTAGCATTAAATGCCAACAGACCAAGATACATACGACTATATCCATGTACATGGCTGAGGCTATGCATCTGCAATGCATCAAATATACTAATAGAAAAGTGGGAGATGGTGGCGAGAGAAACCAAATCCATCTAGCCAGCCAGCCTCCAGGTCTGAGGAGGAGCAAAGGAGGATGAACACTGCCGGAGGAGAAAAAAAACAATGGGAAAAAAATCCACTTGGATATGTATCTGAATGCAAGATAGCACCTAATGATACATTCTAGACAATGGAGTTACATCTCTTCCAAATGGTTCAAACAGATTATGCAGTTCTAGACATATTTTTGCAAAGAAGGGTAGCTGGTGCTACCAAATGGTTAAGATTACGAACTTCTGAACATATTACATAAAATTCTTTGTTATTTTACACAAATTCCCTGTTATCCGGATCAGAAACAGAGCATGTATTATACATTATACCTGTTAAAATTGGTAAAATGCATTTTTAACAGGTAGAAGTCCTGTTAAACATGCAAACTTATACTGATAAATTGTAAAGCATATTTGCTTTCAATGGGTGCATAATCAGATGATAGCTATTTTTACTCCAATTCCAAGTGAATGATGCTGACCATTCCTTTTTTATAAAAAGGTGTGTGCATGCATTACTACTGTTTAGCCACCGAGCATTAGAGAAAGGAAGGATAAGAAAGAAAGATGGAGTCAAGCTCTACTATAATCATCATCATCATCATCATTCCTCAGAAGCGGCTTCTGCATCTGCTTGTCGTCCTCTGTTTTTCTCTTGTTTCTGCTTTCAGACTCATACACAAATTCAGTAGCAATGGCGATGACTATACCCACTACAGTGAGGCCTACAACTGCCAACTTCTTCCTAATGGTCTCAGCATCACACCTCCCATGGGGTTGCTGGGAAGGATAGGAAGGAGGAATTAAGAGGTGGTTGGTGTTAGTCAGTCAGGCTATGGGAGGGAGAGGGAGAGCTGGTGGAAGCGACAGTGGGTGCAGCAAAGAGGAAGCAGAAACAGAGGCCACGGGGAAGAGAAAAGGACTTGGATGTGGAGGAGTCTGGCTGGCTTTTGCTTCAGTTTCTCTATCCACCAACCACCAGCTTTTATCTCAGCAAATGCATTTGATGTATTGCAGCAACCTAGCCTCCATCTGCCTCTCCATAGCTATGGTGGTCTGCTGGCATTTAATGCTAAATGAATGGCTGTGAACTGCTGCTCAAATCCGATAAATGTTGTACGTTATTTAACTTACGACCAATTGTATAAAATCACCAAAGATATATCTCAATACTGATCAAGGATATCAGTGTTGAAGAATGGAAGGGAAACAATGAAAAAAGGAAAGGAGTCCCCAGTATAATTTGGAGGATCAAAATTTACTCAAAATGACGAAAAGGAACTTCCAATTTGAAAAAAAAAATTGCAAAATATATTTTTTAATACACATCTACATGAAGACATGAATAGAAAGAAGAAAGTCTTGAAGCAAGAGAAAATATCAGTTCACAGACCTTTTGTTTTAGTCTTCGAAGCACAAAAGGTCTAAGGACTTGGTGAAGACGGTTGATAATCAGAAGATTCTCCTCCTCAGATAATAGAGCCTAGACAACCACAAGAATTGTTAATTTAAATTAAAATAATTTTTACACTGTTCAGAATTCAGGCTGGAATGAAAATACAGCCTTTGGACAACTGAACACAAGAGAAGGCTAAAGCTACCTCATCTGGTGAATTATCACCACTATTCTCAAAAGGTTTGCTGAACCACTGAGAGAAATCTTCTGATGAATTGAATATATTTGGAAGTAAGAAGTTCAGAAGTGCCCACAGCTCATCAATATTGTTCTACAAAATGAGACATTGGTAACAATGAATAAAATTAAATTACTCACTAAGAATCAATTAAACAGCCAATGGGGGAGAAAGTAATCAGTAGAATCAGTCAGGGGGAGTAAGAAAAAAGAGTTTGAGAATCAGTATACTTCTTTCCCGTGATTATCTTCAACAAATCACTTGCACACTATTTAAATAGTGTAGTTTCTATTTTGCCTACAGAGTTCCACATACAAACAATATCATCTCTGATAGAAATATTGTTATGGGTGTGTTTAGTAAACACCCCCCCCCCCCCCCAAAAAAAAATCCACTTT
>JAXCLR010000063.1:14841312-14857470 GCA_035584095.1 Annona squamosa | reverse complement strand
ATTATAAGCCTATGTTTAAATATTATTATTATTTTCTTTCAAAATTCTCACTTTTTTATAATCAACTCTATTAATAATAGAATAATCAATTTATTCAAAAAGCAATATAAGAATCGATAAGAAGAATTCATACATACATAACTCTCATGCATAATTATATATTAACTTATTTACTAAATTTATACTATACGTTCTCATGTTTTGCTTTCTTAATTATGTGTTTTTTAATAATTAGTGAAATATTGAAGCATATAATATTTAAATTTAGTTTAGATATATTTTTATATTTGATAGGTATATAAATTCTTAAAATCATCTTATTTGACCCACATTTTTTACCCGAGCTACGGTCCCAAAACAAGTTTGATACCAACCCGAATTTTGTCTTGAAACCTATTAAAAAAAACTAAGGGTGGAACCGACCTTATCCCAACCCGATATAAAAAGAGGGCCAATTTTTAAAAAGTAGGGTCATTGTTGGACAAATCCTGGCCCGATGCGGCCCGCCCCGATTCCCACCCCTATTTCCAAATCATTCCTGCACATTCTTTCATACAACTACCATTTACTCCTAATCATTACCTCTATTTTATCACATCGCTTCCCACCTTTTCCAAACTTATTCTCACAACAACTGTTCCATGTTTTTTTCCAGATTACAAAACATTCTTATTCTCTAGTAAAGCAGACATGGATATTGAATGAGTGCCTGACTACCACATGGGGCTCGACTTGACCAGCGGACTGCCTTGGACTTTGCATGCACAAGCGGTACATATCTACTCAAGGTGTTCGTCAGGTGGGATCTACATTTTATTGTCTTCATCTGGATTTATACCATTTTCTACCCAACATTTTTTTCATGCACAATCCTGATCAAGAAGATGATTTGCATTTTTAAATCAAACAAAATATAATTGGCAATGGCATCAAGATAAAATTTTCATTCACCTGCAGCGGAGTTCCAGTCAAAAGCAATCGATGATAGCTCTGATAATGCTTCAAATCTGAATTCAGCTTGCAAGATGCATTCTTTATTCGATGTCCTTCATCGATTATAATATAATGCCAGTGGATCTTGCTTAGTTTTGGTCTGTCATTTTTGTTCATCAAATATTCATATGTTGTCAAAAGGACATTGAATTTCTGATGAACAATCTTTTCCCTGCAAGATGATTGGTAGCCTTAAGAAATTCATCCAGTTATACAGAAAACAACAAAATTTTAAACTGATACACAAATACCTATATAGACGACGCCTAACTTCAGGAGGACCAAAATAAACAACTTTGGCCAAACTCGGAGCCCAGAAGTTGATTTCAGATTCCCAACCTGGTAGCACAGATGATGGAACTACCACCAAAAACGGTCCTCTATCATTTTTTGATTCTATTAAATAACACATCAGAGAAATAACCTGCAAAAAGCAGAGCATGTTAGAACAGTATCATGACAACCCTCATCCGAAAATTAGACATGCATAAAAGGTACCTGAACAGTTTTGCCAAGTCCCATTTCATCTGCTAGAATCCCATTCAAGTTATTGTTGTACAATGAAACTAACCATCGGAGGCCATTCATTTGATACCTGTGAATTGAAAACACAACACACAAAACCATTGTAGAGAATTTGGTAAATAATCCAATTTGCAATTCTGGAAAATGACAAAGACATCCACTGCTACTGTTAGAAAGAAAATGGCTATCAGATATTATCCTAACTAGACTTACTCCCTCAGTTTTCCGCCTTCAAGAGAAGCTGGCTGCTCGCTTATGCTCTCTTTTATACTGCATATGAAGGGAAAAAAACGTATAAAAATTCCCAGCAGCATCATAACAATGCTAATTAAATTCTAAAGAAACAATGATGATGATGATAATCGTAAGCCATTTCCCACCTATGCGGGGCCCACTACATGGATTCTGTTGTGAAATTGTTGACAATCATAAACTAAGTTTTTAGTACGCTTAAAGTGGAGTAGGGGGGTGTTTGGAGGATTAAAAAGGGAAAGCAAGATTTCATAGGGCAGTTTAATGCTCAAACTTACATTGACAGGTAAGAACAAAGAACCAACATGTATTGGTATATCATAAATGCATTCACACATGTTAAGTAATCATTCTTTTACCTATGAGCCATTAGATAGTACTTCTCATTGCTCTCCAAGTAATGCTGCCAAAAAAAAAAAATCCAGAAAATGTCAGGTAAGAAAACAATGGCAATTGAGCAATTGCAAATGAATAATTCGTACCTGGGCTTGGTCAGCATCATCTTCATTGTCCACAGTAATCTCATTTTTCTCAAGATAACCAACAGCTCGGTTGTCATCCATTTCCATCTCAAACTGCCGTGCCATGGCCTTTGCCTCCTGCAGCTTGGAACCCAGCTTCTGAAGATATTTCTCAGTCACCTTGAGGAGTTGCTTGACACGATCTGATTTTGCATCCTGCAGAGAGTGGAGAAATCAATATTCAAGGCGAACAACAATGAGGCTACTCACATAAAATGAGATTCCTGCAATGACCTGAACCATCCGAAGGTATCCCTCCACATCATTAATCTTTAATAGATTAATCTTCTCCCGCTGGATTCTGTCAGCCTTCTCTCTCTGTGTCTTTTCTTTCCTTTTATGGAACTCCTTTACATATCTATTAAAGCCTTTCCACCGTTCTCTCTTCACCTTGAAGAAATCCTCCATCTTCTCCCTACAAGTTGATACATAGAAGGTAATGAGACTCATAATTTCCAGCAAACAGACATTGCTCAATAGAGTAATCAAGGTACAACTGAAAATGCATTCAAGGCAGCACAGAGAACATTCTATTCTCAGTTTGCAAGTTCACCAAATGCCCTAAAAAATTAAAATATATATATCTGGTACTCTGGTCCCAAGAAAATAGGATCCAATTTCATATATTTATAGACATTTTAATAAGTTTGATAATTAGAAATCTTGAAAATGAGGCATTCAATAATCTAAATAATTTAGTGCACATTTGAATAAATGTAAAAGAAGATGAAATTTTCATCCCAGTTCCCTCATTCTTTAGTGCAAAGCAATGTTCATATACTTCCAAAGCCATACTACTTCATAGTCATTGCCAAATGCCAATATCTCTGATATCCAAAAAGAAAAAATGCTAATAATTTCTAATCACCAAATTTATCTTCCCTCAACAATTACGTATATATTTTATCTTTTGGGTCCATTTGTGGTTGCGTTTCTGCAAGGCTTACACGCTTAACTACGCGATAAATTGAAAGAGGTGGTTGGATAAAACCAACTTTCAAGTACAGCTTTTCCCTATTTTCCTGGGAGAATTACCATGCAGAAGCTCGTAATGCGGAAGCATGAAATTATTGCTTCGGCAATAAGCGCTCACCAAATCTCTCTTAAGCAAAATCATTCAAATGACACAACCCCCAATAGCCTTTATTCATGTTAGGGTTGACATCATTTTATATCAGCACATCATATTTTCAACTTGATCTCTTTTACGCTCTATCCGAACACATACAAAATGGCAACCTAGTTCATCAATCCTCACCAACATGTGTTCTATAGAAGGCAAGATGTTTGTTGTCATATCTTCATTTTTCTTAATGGTTATCTTTGATAAATGAACTGATGCCACCAAGGACACAAGCAAAGACTTATTATTGTCGTGCCAAACAGCTCCCTGAAATCGTCAGGAAACTCATCTAGTCTGTAACGGAATTTAGCCAAATACCGCCCTCAAGTTTGTGATAAGCTCAAGCACCAAATGATGTTATTAGATCTTATAATCATACCATAGCATTTGGCAAAAATGTCAGCCCTAAAATGAAAACCTTTTCCATAGAAACAAAATACCCTGATCTCATGCATGGAAAATGAACATTAACTAATAAACCATTAACTAATAAACTAGTAATTATAATGTAAATTAATAAACCAAAAAATCAAAGATTAAATTCTTATTGAACCCACTCCACCTTAATTTTTATCATTAAAGTATTATTATAATTTTTTATTGCATGCAGTTGGCGCATACCATAAGCTTGATCATTACATTGTCATATCAATCATGCAAAAAAAAAAAAAAAAAAGCTAGAAATTAAGCTGTCTACAGGAAAATTTTATGTGATTAACAGGTCCAATTAAATTAGTAACTGCATTTTGAAATTAACTCTTTAAACCTTTTTTTCTGTCATTTAATGTGATTTGACAACTACCTACCTTATTTGTAATCATCAACCATTATTATCGTCTCTTCAATCATTATTTCTCATCTTTCAAGTGAAAAGCCTGCCGACTTTGCCTTATTCACTTTATTTCTACTCATTTACACCAATTGCATTGTACCATATCCTCTTTTTAGCTTCACTTTTCCATATCCCCTTTTTCCAAACCCCTTTTCCTTACTCCAAATGGAATTGGGGATGAGGAAAAGAAGTTTCAATGACTTCTAATGCAATTTGACATATGTCTAACCACCTTAATTCTTTTCTGTCATTATCTAGATTCCCACTTCCCAATAATTACTTCTCATATAAAAAGACCACCGACTTTGTTGCTATTCACTTTGTTTTTAATCACTATCTTCTATCACATTATGTTGCTTTCTATTTTTCTCACGCTTCTCTATATCTCGTTTTCTCCATTTTCTTTATTCCTCATTCCCAAATCGACCCCAGAAAATTTTTATAAAACTATAAAACCAGCTATGCTTTATGGTATAACATATTAGGCCATTAAACAAAAGAATATAAATGAAATGGGTGCAGCTGAATTGCTCAAATGATGATGTTGGTTTAAATGATTGACAAAACAACAGAAATAAAGTAATATGAGATTTTTGTCCCTGAAAAAAAAAGAAGTACTATGAGATCCAGCTGCAACAAAATGAAGTAGATTTGGGAGATTCGATAATGTAAAACAAAAACCAATTGGAAGATTTGATAATTTGAAACAAAAACCAACAATTGCACAATTTAAAAAAATAAAATCATTAAAATAGAAGGTCATAACAGAACTAGGGTAAGGCAAAAAAGAATATAATTAGAAGTTATTTTCAAAAAGATGAAAATGTCTATGCATACTGTAGACATAACCCAAGGCCAATCAATGATGACGATAAATAGCTAGGCATCTTTTCTGAAATTTCTTAAGATATTAAAGTACTCACTTTGATTCTACCATATTGATGCTCGAACCTAATAAATTTTAAGATTTATCATATGACCTTTGCAAATCTTTGAACACCAATTTAACACATGAATGGAAGAATAATATTACTATTTTCAAATTTGAAATTACTTGAGGGTACTATCTGAAGGTGTTAGCGTTTAGCAAACACTATGGCACCTGTAAAAAGAAAGGCACTAAAGAGCTGTTCGAGTTTGGGCTTGTTTGGTAATGTAAAAGTTATGGGAAATGTGGGATGGGGTGGAAAGTGGGAAATGGAAATGGAATATTTTGGGAATGATGTGACTGATATTAAATAATAGGGGTAAATATGGAATAAATAGGATAATTGAAGTATAGTAGGAAAGAGATGATTGGAAATGATTGAAATGTAGGTGTAAAAGGATAAAAATGTGATTATTAATTGAGCATGGGAATCCGTAATCCCATGGATGCCCATCCCACGTTTTCCATATATGTTAACAAATGTAAACCTTTATCCAGAACCCGAGGGATTACATAATTTTCTAATAACTTATTTCAGAAAAGTGTAATAATCATAATGCCAAGAGAGAACTTTCTAAGATGCCACCGAAAATGTTTAACATGGAAAAACTTCATTCACTGAGTGAGCCAGAAATAAATTGTCCTCTTGTAATACTCACTTGTGAGATTCAATTTCACTGAAGAATTCTTTCTGCCTCTCGCGAACCCGCTTCTGGCGTTCTTCTTTCATTTTCTGTTCAAGTCTTTCAAGTTGTTTCATACGCCTTCCATGTCTATGTTTCTTGAAAGATTTCAGACGCTCCATATCAGACGCAATAGGTTTGAAGAAATCATGCAGAAAATCGCTGTTCAAGAAACATCATCAGAGAAAAAAGCACAAGAAAATGCTGAGAGATGGAAGTTCCTTCCTACAAGACCAAAAGAAATCAATGCAAATAAATAGTATAAAAAATAATAATGAGAAGCTCACAAAAAAATTACCTCCGCAGACGTCGTTGAACTTGAAGCAACTGCAGTTTCTTCAGCTCAATGACACTTCTCGTTCTGACTGAAATATCTTCACAAGAACTAACATTTTCCTGTAAAACAAGTTTTAGCATCAAACTAATCCATTGAAGCTCTAAGCAATAGTTTCAAGCAACATAATACAGGTTTTCATTTGGTTCGTCTTTCAATACAAACATCAGTAAAGAAATGTGAAATACAAAACAAATAATCTAAAAGAACAACAAAAGGCCAATATTAAAACTTTTTCTTCACAGAATTATTTATTTTCCTACATATTAACCGCCAAGTGGTAAGATGCCTTTTTGCTATTTTTAGAAAGCCATTCACATATGAATAGATTGTTAAAAGAAGTCATTTCTGATTTCAGAGCAGGTTTTACGGTAATCTATGCATTGACATCTAAACTGATTAGAGATACAGATATTTTAAAGAATTCAAACAAAAAATAGTTGTGAACATTTGGACATTCAAACTCACACAGAAAGATCCTTACAGATGGCACATGGCATATAGGAGGCCAGCCCTACATCTATGTGATTCTAAATTTCTGGAATCCAAGAAAAATGACTTTTCCCAAGGATGAGAAGTATTGACAAGTCTGCAGCCAGAACCCTTAGGTAATTCAAGCAATTACAATATATGCTTGAACTCATGCCCTTGGCAGCACCATGAAAACAGCCTCTTCAAAAATGAAGAAAATGTTGCTTGTGTATATTGCCTTTCACCAGATATGATATTGCATCTGTGGTAACCCATGCACCATCACCATGTAAGCCCTTATCACTGCTTGCTGTATGGAATTTGACAGAAGCCAACTTTAGACATCCAGATGTTTTAGTAAAATCCGTAGGAAACAAAGCCCAAGGGCACTAGGAATTTAAGCTCATTTATGCTTCATCATGTCAACCAAGGCTATCAGACATCGAGCACAATCACCCCATAGGCCATAACAAAAGAAAGCACTCTAACAAATTAAAAGAAAGAACATTGCCAGATGCAACAAACAAGACCATGACTTCATAGTTCAACATCCAATTCTTTCTGTTCTTTTTAAATTTTTTCGTAGTCGAAAAGTACCTTCTGGGTGTGCTAGAACAAGACCATCCAGAAACTCAGCCCCAAATGAAATTCAATTCAAGTCCTTATGCCTATTAACCCACAATGCCGGTATTTCATATTACGTAAATGTTGATCTATAGATGTCAAATCGGAAGCAACAAGCAGGAATTTCTGTTCAAATCATGGATCCAAAAATTGGGCTTATCAGATCCGATATGCCCGCATCGGATCGGTATCGGCGGGTACCGATACCCTATACGGGGGTGAAACGGGTTAGGGTTTATATTTTGCAGTGTATCGCCCAAGTCAGCTCCGTATCGACTGTATCGGGTCTGTCACACTGCCAACGCTGTTTCAGCCTTTTCGCGGCTGGATTCTCTTTGTTGCTCGCTTTTTTCACTCCGAACATAATTATCTCCTGTTTTCGACCAATATCAGGAAGAAACAACAATAACAAAACCAAGTTGGAGTTGAAAATCTCCAGATCCCGTGAAAACCCGTTTTTTCGGGTCGTAAAAAACAGATTAAAACCCCTCAAATCCTTTATTTCACTGCAAAATCATCACATTGGAAGCAAGGGGAGGCAAAATCGATGCCATTAGAGCTGCTGATTTGAAGAAAAACTTGATATTTTAGGTTTAAATTCGGATCTAACCAGAAGAACCCATTTTAGGGAAAAATCTTAAAAGGTGAGATTTCCTTCTCGAAAATGGCTTAAAACTTTAGATCTGTATATGGTTTGTTCATTTCAATCTATTATCGTGCTAGATCTGCATTTTTTATATTTTTTATTTTCTAAAATTAAAAAATTTCGAAAATACAGAAAAATAATTTTTTTTTGCTGTCTCCTTTTTCCAGCTTCATATAAAAATAAAATATTTGTTTTACCTCTGTTTTTCAGAAAATATTTTTAGCAAAATTATATTTTTTTAATTTTCAGATTTAAAAAAATTAATATTTCAATATTTTACACGATCTGTATACATATAATACAATAGCGAAAATCCATCGCATATTATTATTATTTTGTGCTAGATCTTCATTTTTATATTTTTAAATTATTTTTTTATTTTCTAAAATTAAAAAATTTTGAAAAATGCGGAAATATAAAAAAATTTTGCTGTCTCTTTTTTCTAGATTCATATGAAAATAAAATATATGTTTTACCTATTTTTTCAAAAAAAAAATTGACCAGAAATATATTTTTAAAATTTTCAGATTTAAAAAAAATAAATATATTAATATTTGACATATGTTTTGCGTCCATAAAATACAATATTAAAAATCCATGAGTTTCCTCCTAGACATTCATTTTGGTGGTGATTCATTTTACTCTTGTAATAAGATATGATACCAAGACTCTAAGCTACTGTCTATTGAATTGCTTTTTCATTTTGAGTTCAATACTACAATGTTTACGTTATTGATAACTCATGAGTTACGACTTAGCTATTTGTAATTTTGATATATTAATTATGTATTACATAGAGGTTGTTATTTATCCACTTTTTATTCTCTTCATGTTTATTATTTAATTTTAGCATAATATTATTACTTCTAGTTGAATATTGTATATAAAAATTATATTAGACATATTCCATAAATAAATAAATAATAAGAGAAAATAGACCAATGCACCTCCCTATACATAGGCAAAATGTGAAATAATTACGTATTCTTTCATTTCTCATTTTTTTGGATTAATTTCATACCTTTTCAGTTTTTTTCAAGTTTAAAAAGAAAAATTCCCCAGATACAGTCTGATACCAATACCGATACGCCCGTATCATATCATTTTTGGAGGGGGCCAATCCCCATCCTTCCCTCCTCCTCCTCCACCCCCCCACCCAAAAAAAAAACACCCCCAATACTGATATTTACAACCTTAGTTCAAATAGAAACGCAGTTCAGCCGACTTGTATGTAAAGATCCTAAATCCCTAAATCAAAAGATATAGCAGCAGCATCACACCTTTAGCTTGTCAAAACGTGTCGCTATCCTTTCATTTGTCCTTCTCTGCTTTAATGACCATTTTTGCTCTTCAAGAAGTTTCCGCTTTTGTTGGTGCATGATCCACTTCTCTGTGGTTGTATAATTTGCAGATGAAAGCCCCTGATCATCCATTGCATTATTAGACATACCTGGCAAAAGAGAGGATACTTTTTCCATGTGACCCAAAGGTCTGGAGTACATGCTGATATCCCCTGGAGGCTTCACAATATGCCTTAAGTAATCATATTCCACATCTTTTCCTGCAGTTCACATAAGCATGCTCCTTCAACGACGATGTAGAAAGGTTCTTATCTAGAGTAGCATATTCTACAAAATGAATACATCACCTTTATGAAACGTGCTGACTCTATCACCATGCTTAAGAGTTTGAAGCTGATGAAAAGGACTGTCTATTTTCTCTTGCAAGTGCCTGCCATCAACTGAAGTGGATGTCTGGGTCGCCTTAGATGCATCATTAAGAACACAACTTACCATTGGACTAATATTCTGAGGCTCCAGCTGCCTGCTTGTTCTAAGAACAGATGAAACAGCCTGATTTAGCTGGCCAGAGCCTTGCTCAGCATCATTCTTTCCACTGATCGCCAAAGGACTGGATTCTAGTTGCTTAGCCATCACACACTGAGAATCTGCAGATTCTGGAATTCTCATGTCAGCCTCTTGTTTTATTCTTGCGGCACAAAGGTGTTTATTTTCTTCACTCAGTGGCAGCTGATCAGAAGGTGGCCCCTTTTTATTCTTTTTCTTGGTTACCTCTGAACCTTTAGAAGAGGCACCTGTCTCCACAGGACTTCCGGTTGACGAAGAAAATGGTGGGGCCCTCAATGGTAGCATCTCCTTTTCACTTCCTCTGCTTGGAGTTGGGTTTGTAGACAGATGTGAAATTTCATGACCATTAAATGGCTCCTTGGAAGCCACATCTCCTGTAGGAATTTCATCAGCATTGCTCCCTGTTTTTCACAAGCAAAAGGAAAAAACCAAACTTGAGCACGTACACGACAGCATAATAGTCAATTGTTGTTAAGGCAGCAGGACAAAAGACTATGGCATGTAAAATAACAGGATAAGATAAGACATTCACAGGTTTCTCTCATCCATGACCCGAGCCAACTAACTCACTGCTCTCATCAGGTGGCACATTCCTGAACTGAACAATAGATGAATAGTATTGGGACAAGTTCAGGCACCCCCTGAAAGAGCTTAACCAGCATACACATGAATTCACAGTAATGAAGAAGCACTTAAAGGGTCAGAAATCTAACAATCAGAAACTGCAATTGTAAAACCCCTAAACAACATAAATATGGGGAGAAGTAATTGCCTTCTTTTGGATAACTTTCACCAAGAGCAATTTCAAGATGCAGCTTCCTAGGAGGCAAATTGTTCCTGCATGCACATGAGAACTGGTTAGAAGCAACCTTTGAACTCAGAAAATATGCTGACCCACCTTCTGACTACCAATAGTGGTTGTCCATAGATAATAGTGTAGTTTAATGCATTTTTAACATGCCTGAAAGCTAGAAACACAAGACATTGCGCTCTAAGCTGCTTCAAATGGTGTTCTTTAAAGGGCATGGACAAAGATGCAGGAGCACGAGACCCAGAAGTTCTATCCACATCTGTAGGCTTTGCATTTCGTTGCACAGTTATTTCCATGCTACTGCTTTTTCCCAGAGTGCTCTCCTTGCTCATTGACCCAAGGGTTTCATTGCCCTGTTTGACAATAACATTAAGTTAATCCAATTGGTAGCAGAGAAGAACTGAACAACCTAAATTGTTAAACAAGCATGAAACAGACATAGCATCAGATATAGTAAGAACGGCATGGTAAATATAATGAGTTTGCAGCAATAAAAGGAGAAGAAACAAGTATGAAAATGAAATAAAAGCTTTGCAACTAAAAAAACACAATAACAAAGCAACAATAAAGAAATCCAATACAGAAATAAATAGCAAAGAAAATCCATGCAGAACAAAGATATGCATGTCTAAAAGGAGGGAAGAAACAAATATGAAGAGCTTATAAATGCAAGAACAGCTTCGCAACTAAAACAATGCAGTAACAAGGCAACAGATGAAAACATGCATAATGTAAAAGAAATTCAATAAGGAAATAATCAGCAAAGAGCAAAGAAGATCCATACAGAACAAAGATATGCATGTTTAGGAGGATGAAAAGAAACAAGTACAAAAGAGCTTATAAAATGCAAGAACAGCTTCGCAACTAACAGTGCATTAACAAGGGAACAGATGCAAACATGCATAGCTATAAAAAAATAAATAAATAAATAAATAAATCTAATACAGAAATAGCCAGCAAAATAAAAGCCATAAAGAACGAAGATATGCACGTTCAAAAGGAGAAGCAGAAACAAGTATGAAAGAGCTAATGAATGCAAGAACAGGTTTGCAACTAAAACAATGCAGTAGCAAGGCAATCCTTAACAGATGCAAGAACAGGTTTTTAAAAAAAAAAAAAAAAAACTTGTGAGCAGGTTTTAGTTGTTAAGAAAATATTATGACAAAATAAAAGCATGGAACAAGACAAGTGTTGAAAGAAGTCTCACAGCAGCAAGCAGAAACAAAGACAACAATGACAGAACATATTATGCATTATAAGTGAAGAATCCAGAGCATGAAAGCTATTGGATGATTGGCTTGCCTCTTTCCTAAGCAAGTGAGAGGTCATGTGATCCATTCAAATGGATGGGAATGAACCACTAATCACAACAATTCAGGTTCCTGGAGAACGTGTTGCAATCCAAGTATTTGTCATTGGATGAGATATTATTCCTTTGGAGTTTGGAATCGGTAGGACCCAATGATTGGTACCATTCCAAGAGATCGGAATCATAACCTTTGGCATTCTGCTGCCTCAAGTAAAAACATATTTGCAGAATGGAAGTGCCATTCCAACCCCTTCATATGCAATGAACATGAGAACAAAAGAAAAAGCAACCTTTGCAAGGATTGAATCCTAAATTCCTAATCCATTCTAATCGACCATGATAGTTTAGATGACTTCTCAGCGAAACAAAGAAACTTCAGGAGAGCATCAAAAACGATTTTTGGAAACAAAAAAAGTAGAGACATCCAAGAAGATAGTAGACTGATCTACGTCAAGAATTACCAAAAGGAAAGGGGAAAAATACCTTCGGATGGTTTGCTGTGGAATGCAAAATGCCTTCACCATGATCTACAACTTCTCTAGCAGTCACAGGAGTGGGAGCCTCTGCTCCAGAAGAAGCCAGCTGATCCTTGGGATATGAACTCAAAACACCAGATGAAACATCGTTTACCTTGCCATTACTGTTGCCTGCAGCATCTGCAGCTGAGTTATTTTCCGGCTCAGAACCTAACAGCGTCACTAGTAATTCTAGAAATGACCCTGCTGACTGAGGAATAGAAGTTTCCTCTACTGAAGAATTTTTCACAACATTTGATAAGAACTTAAGAATTAACAGATGATAAACCTAGTTTTGATTGAGTCAGAGCCCCCTTTAAGAGATCATGGCCAGGATGTAAAGAACCTCCTTTAGCAGAAAACTGACCTTGAATGTCCCCTCTTGTCACCATCTTCGCCCTCTTCATGTTGATTGCATTGCTTGATGAATCAAACTGCTGGGAATTCCCAATACGTACGTCCACAGCCACTGCTGAATCTGCCTTCTTTCTCTTGCTAATTGTTTTTTTGTTCTCCCCTTGGCCTACCTGCTTATCAAGTTTGGTTGTGTCGAGCCTTTCACGTGAAATTGCTGCAATAGATTCCTCCATTCCTAGACTGGCAGGGCTTTCATGTTCAAATGATTTCGCATTATTTTGAGATGAGGGTCCCTGACGAACAACCTGTCCAGTACTTTCCACCCTTCCTGAACTACCAGGTGCCCTGTTTGGAATAGCTGATGGCTCCTGCTTGATCATCTCATGCTCAACAGAATTGCATTGATCATCATCCTTCATCATACTAGTTGATGCAGCATGAGATGCACTAGTTGGCCCACCTCTAAGAAGCATCTCCATGCCACCCACAGGTGCTGAACTGTCAGACGCATCTTTGTCCTTTGACCTTATAAGCCCAGTATCCCCTATCTGACCACCACTTGCTAAAGGAATCCGAGACGGCTTCAATACATCCATGTCAAGACCATGCTGGCTGATAACAGTTTCCATGGCCCTGGAGAGGAGAAAATCATATTTAAAAATTACAGGAAAACTTGTAAGCAAGCAAACATGCATTTAATCGTATTGCCATTCTCTAAGAAAATATCACAGTTTTCTTGGATGGCTAGAGTGAGTGGACACAATTCAGCTAATGTGAGGTTATCAATGATAGAATAGCTGATACTTCCATTATTGAAAGTAACTAATAAACAATCACATAGGAAACCAGCATTTTTTAACACTCCAGGATTCATTCATAACATCAGAGTTATTGTTGCAACTATCTTCAATTTACAATAATATCAGAGATATTACCCTGTTTAAGGGGACTTACACTTATGCCTACATATTTTGAGTAGATTACACATGCCTACACATTTTGATCATCATCATAAGCCATTTCCCACCAAGGTGAGATCAGCGGCATGGATTCTATTAAGCCATTCTTGACAATTAATACTAAATTTTCAGTAATCTTTAATATTTTCATATCTTGTTTAATTACTTTCATCCATCTTTTTTTGGGTCCTCTTCTCATTCCCTTACCTGGATAGATTCTGCCCTCCTAACCAGTGTTATGTTAGGCCTCTATTTAACATGACCAAACCATCTTAATCTATTTTCCCTCATTTTATCACCTATTGGCCTCGCTTTGAGCTTTTTCTGGATTATTTCGTTTATTATTTTATCTTTTCTTATTTTACCACTCGTCAACCTTAATATTCTCATTTCCACTACATTCATTTTACATGTATACATATTTCTTTAACTTCCCAACATTCTGTCCCATAGAGCACAGTTGGTCTAATCAGAGTGTTATAAAATTTTCCTTTTAATTTAGGGGCTGTTTAGCAATTGACAAAACTCAGTGACATTTTTTTAGCCATCAAAACGTTCAGCATTAATAGTCTTTTGACAAATTACAGCCATCGTTGGCCTGGTCTCGTTGATGCATTTAATGCGAATTACTCATGCTAGTTCTCCCTGCGCTGCACATAATTCTGTTAAGGGTCCTTGTAGGGTATGGTGAGTGGTGGAAACAGGCAGATTATGACTGTCTTAAGGGGTGGAAACAAGTACAGAAATGCAGCAGTACAGTGAAGTGAAAGATCAGTCCCTTGAAATGACTTCTTTTTTTTCTCCCTCAAGTGCCCCCACTAGTTTAAAAGTTTTATTGGAATATATGAGTTTCACCAATAGGCAAACAGCCCCTTAATTGGGACTCAACGATCGCATAAAATTTCTAATACATTTTGTCATTTCTTCCATCCTACTGGAATTCTATATGTTATATTTTTCTCAATTTTTCCGTTCTATTGAAATATTGATCCTAAATACTGAAAATGATTAGTTTTTGTTACTACTTGACCTGAGATCTTAATTGGTTTCTCATCCTAGTGCTGACTATTATAAAATTGCATTTCATACATTCAGTTTTTGCACAACTAATTCTAAAGCTATTGGATTCTAAGGCATCTATCCACTTATTCAGTTTCACATTTACTCCTCTAGTTTCATCTATTAAAACAATGTCATCAACAAATAACATGCATCAAGGTATTTTTTCCTGTAGATATATAGTAATTTCATTTATCACTAAAGTGAAAAGATAAGAACTCAAGGTTGAGCCTTGATATAAAACTATTTTAACTAGGAAAATATTAGCATCTCCACTGATGATCCTCACATTTGTTACAACTCCCTCATACACATCTTTAATAACATCAATGTATTTGTTATTAATTCCTTTTTTTCATCATTTGTCATATTAACTTTCTTAGAACCCAATTGCACATTTTTCTAAATTAAGAAAAATCATACGCAAGTTCTTTTTCTTCTCCCTATACTCATCGCATAGTTGTCTAAGCAAGAAAATAACTTTAGTGATTAATCTTTTTGACATAAAACTACGCTAATTTTCAGAAACATTAGTTTCTCATTTCATCCTACGTTTAATTACTCTTTTCCATAACTTCATTGTATGACTCATTAGTTTCATTCAACGATAATTTACACAATTTTGAATATCTCCCTCACTTTTATAAATTGGGACTAGTGTTTTTCTCCATTCATTTGGTATTAACTTTGTTTTTATAATCTTATTAAAGAAATTTTTAACCATGTTACACCTACATCTCCTAAGCACTTCCATGCCTCAATTAGTATATTTTCTGGGCCTAAGGCTTTTCTTGTTCTCATTTTTTTAATATCTTTCTTTACTTTGAATTTTCAAATTTTTGGAAAATAACTAATATTCGTATCTTCTTATTTATTTAAACTGACATCTAATGTTAAATATTCTGGTGGAGTATCACTTAATAAACTATAAAAATAAATTTTCCATCTTTCTTTAATTTCATCAACGAACTTCGACACTATTTTCATATATGCCAACACTGTCAAGAGGGATCCAAATGGTTGTTTCGGCATTCCAAAATTACCCTATTGCCCTAGCCATTATTCTTTATTAATTAGATACCTAAATATTTGAAAATGAATACACTTGGACCTAACAATTATGCTCGTGCTTATAGTGCCCTTAAGTGAATGTTTGGCCAATCAAACTCTTGAATAGTCATCTTTGATCATATTTTTTCATCAATCTAAACATAATCAAGGTTGTAAAATGATATTCTTGAGTTGTCTTACTCAATAAATGACAAACACAAACCCACAACTTAAAGATTTCAAAAGATAAGTGTTGCTAATCAATTTAACAAGTATTCAATTTGTGGCTCTATCCCAC
>JAXCLR010000063.1:14822678-14836890 GCA_035584095.1 Annona squamosa | reverse complement strand
AGTTAAAAAGGGTTTCATTAGTTTGAATTCCTTCATCAGTTACTGAAAAAGGTTTTATTATCTGTAAGAAAGGTGTTTGAAAGAATAGTATCCTGAGTCCGAATCCGAAGATGTTTGAAATTCAGGATGACTAAAAGAACACTGGCAATGGTGATTGTCTGAATTTTTATTATGTTGTCAACCCAGGAGAAATTCAATCTTTTTTATTAAAATTTTTATATCAGGAGTGATCCAAGAGAGTTGTTCTTCATAATATTGACGTACATATGTGGGCAAAGATTGATCTTCTAATTCAGATAAATAATATGTTTCTTCTTGTCTAAAAAGTTTTAATTGTCTTCTATAATGTCGCAACCAAATCATGAAAGCATATAGAGAAATAAAAATCCAAACATATATATTTAAAGAAAAACTTACAGAGATTGTTTACAATGAGGAATCTTTGATGCGAGAAGCAACTCAGATGAACCTCGATAGAGCACTCTCTAGAAATTTTTAAAGACTTTGATGACTTACAGACCTCAAATGAATATAAACTGACTCAACTCTCTTATTTATAGACTAAGAAAGCAAACTTGCGGATTCAAACATGTATGAAATCCGCGGATTTTACAGGGCTTGAAATCTGAACAGTGATTTTAGATAAGAGTGCGCCGAAAGCAGATGACACGTGTCCGGGTATTAGTGGAGTCGTACCGCATCTGCTACAATGGGTGTTGGCGAATCTTTTACTTTTGCTTTATAGCTGGCATCCTTTAGTTGTGGCAGATTATAGCGAATCTTTAACTGAGCTGGACCATTATAGCTTGTCACTTTTCTTGAGATGGAGAGAGAGACGGAGTAGCACATTCTGGAGTAGATATTTCCATGTCACTATCCGGTTGGCTCTCGAACAGGAATTCAGAGGCCTTCTTCTTTAACTCTTTACCCGAAAGATTTGGGTAGAACCTTTTAGCAGTGAGCATGGCTTCTTTGAAAGTAGTTTTAGCTTCTTCGGTTTCTTGAAGATCTTGTAAGGAGGTGAAGTCAGAGGGTCCTGCAAGCTTGTTGGCAACTCTGGAGGCTCTTTTAGAACTCTTCTCTTTTTTAGCATCTTCCGAGAGAGATATATACTCGAAATCGAACTTTGGCCACCATTTTAGATAAGAAGTATAGGAAATATAACTGGTTGAAGGGGTGTCGATATAGTAGGTAAAGTCCCAACGGACAATCCAAAGAATAGATTCTTTTATAACAAAATCATATAACTTTGAAGAATTATCAGGATCAAAAGATAGATGTTGGACAAGGTCCTCTGGAAGGATGGAACGGTTAAATCCCCAAAGATCCCATAATTTTTCCCAAAACCATATAGGAATTTTTTGATCAGGATTCGACAAATTGAATCTGATCCACCAAGAATGAGAAAAAATGAGATTTTGGCGTAGAAAAACTTTTCGCCAGGCATCTTGATAGTCCCAATAATTATAGCGACGGAATGAGAAGGCTTCAAGTTCTTCATGGCTAGGGGTTTTGGGAAAGTTTATATAGCTATTTGGATTAAACTGAGCCCATTCATCCAAAGGGATAATCCTATGAATGAACATTTTAGAATATTGTATAGCATCGCTGTTTTTTGCTTTAACATGATCTATAGCAACTGAATTAGTTAATAGCAATATTCTCTCATAATAGCTGGTGTCTTTTCCAGGAATATGAGGGATGAACCACTCAAATCTTGGAAGATATTTCTGATATAGCCTTTTAGCAACTTCTCTTATAGCTTTGGATTCCTTATCACTGGAGGAAAATATATTTATACCATGGAGGTTGGTTATAACGAAATTATAATCAATTTCTTCTAGATATAAGAATATTTGTTCGCTATATTGCTCAAAGTTATAGTTTTTTGGAGAGATAGATTCCGGGGAAGAAGGAATCTCAATAAGAGTTATAGCAGGATTTTTAGCAGGAGAGTTTGCAGCCTTTTTAGTAGGATTTTTAGCAGGGGAAAGGGTCGGTGCAGAGCTTGACGACGCCATTCTTTTCAGATTTGCCCTGCAAGAATTCCCTAGCCAAATAATCAGGTAGAGAATTATTTTGTCCTTTAATATATTCTATATGAAAATCAAATTCTGCGAGAGCAGCCTGCCATCTAGCAAAAATATTTTTTGAAACTTCATTTTTAACATCTTTTTCTAAAATGAATTTGGCTGCTTGACAGTCTATTTTTAACAAAAAAATTTTATTAAGCAAATCTCCTTGAAATTTTTTGATACATAGAACTATAGCAAGCATTTCCTATTTTATAGTAGGGTATTTCTTTCGAGTTTCATTCCATAAACCCGAAGTAAAACGAACTAATTGTTCTTTGCCTTCGTTAGTCTTTTGTTTTAGTATACCTCCATATCCTTTATCTGAAGCATCTGTTTCAACAATTTTAAAAAGATCTGGGTCTGCCAGATGAAGACATGGGAGGAATTTAACTTTTCTTTTAATATTTTGTACTGCTTTAGTGTGTTCTTCTGTCCATGCAGGAGGATTTTTAGTAAGCCTTTTGAGAAGAATAGCCCTGTCAAAGGCTATTTTTTCATAGAATTCAGAAACATAATTTAGGCATCCTAAAAATCTTTGAAGTTGTTTTTTATCTTTAATTATATTAGGAACACCTTTCTTACAGATAATAAAACCTTTTTCAGTAACTGATGAAGGAATTCAAACTAATGAAACCCTTTTTAACTTTATCAAGCCTCCAGAATATTCGATTTTAGCACAACTAAAAGACACGCTGAGTTATAAGAAAAATTTCCTGTGTCATCTTCAAGACCAAAACTCTATAAAGTATATAGACAAGGAAATAAATGGCCCGTTAAAACCTTATATTGAAGATTTCAAAACTAAACTTGCTAAAGATGTTTGTTCAGAAGTCCCAAATGCTTTCTGGACAAGAAAAACCCACATGGTTAAACTTCCTTATATAGAAGGATTTAATGAAGATAAAATCCCAACTAAAGCCAGACCAATCCAGATGAATAAAGAGTTATTGGAATACTGTAAAAAAGAAATACAAACACTATTAGATAAAAAACTGATTAGACTAAGTAAATCTTCATGGAGTTGCTCAGCATTTTATGTTAATAACGCAGCAGAGATTGAAAGAGGAACTCCCAGATTGGTTATAAACTATAAACCCCTTAATAAAGTTTTAAAATGGATTAGGTACCCTTTACCTAATAAAAAGGACTTATTAAACAGGATTATAAAAGCCAAATTGTTTTCAAAGTTTGATCTAAAATCTGGATATTGGCAAATCCAGATAGCAGAGGAGGACAAGTATAAGACTGCCTTTAATGTTCCATTTGGTCAATACGAATGGAATGTTATGCCTTTTGGATTAAAAAATGCCCCATCTGAATTTCAAAATATAATGAATGATATCTTCTATAAACACAGCGATTTTATAATTGTATATATTGATGATGTTTTGGTGTTTTCGGATTCAATTCAACAACATTGGAGACACCTGAAAACATTTAAAAATATAATTTTTCAAAATGGCTTAGTATTATCTGAAAGAAAGATAAAATTGTTCCAATTAGAAATAACATTTTTGGGATTTCTAATAAAAAAACAAAACTATAAAGCCTATAAATAAAGCTATAGTTTTTGCAGATAAATTTCCTAGAAGAGGAATTTGATGTGATCCGGCTCCAAATTCTAGAACTGTTTCAACTGTTTTAATTCTGAATTCGGGTTTAAAATCAAAACTTCCTATTTTATATATTTCTTTAATAGGAACTTTAGGAATTTTCCAATTTCTTAATGATTTTTCAATATTTTGATAAGTTCCTTCAGACATATTTTGAATTTCATCTAATTTTACAAAGTGAATCTCAGTATCATTACTAGATGAAAAAGATGTTGAAAACATCCTTTTAAGAGAACTCATTTTCTTTCTCACAGACAACGACTTACAACGCCTTAACACGCCTTCACACGGCAACAATGGCTGAACTACGCGACGAGTGAGTCAGTGCTGCGTTATCTTCTCTTCAGAAGAGAGGTTAGCCAATCAGTGGAGGAGGAAATTTCCACGGTTGCCGGTGGCATCCCCAAAAACTGACGTGGTGCCTTTTCAGATTTACCCTCTAGTTTGAAAATTTCATGGTGTATTTGATAATGAATAAAATTTTTGATAAAAAATTTCGAAAGGTAAAAGTTGTCAAACGATGTAATATGATAGGGGTAATGATGAGTAGTGAAGAGGATAAAGTTAAAATAGATAGGTTAGTTGTATGGATAGTTGTGTACAAATGATTAAAAAATAAGGTGATTGTATAGGAAAATGTAAAAAAATGATTAAAAATATGATAGTTGTAGAAAGTGAAAAATTTTAAATTGAAAAGTTTTAACTTAATATTTTTTATGAATTGCCAAACATACCCTTAGTTCCAAAATCTCTAGTAACTCAAGGAAAAAGGAGTTGTACCTTATTTTATAACAAATCTTATCCATAAAAGATATAGAACCTCAAGCCAAGAATAATCGTCCATCTAAAAAATTAGAAGGATTAATTATATAATAAGCTTATAAAAAATGAAGTTATAAAGAAACTCCGATTTATTTAAAAGATTTAACTCATATAATAGAACAAAATAATTTCTCAAATCGTAAACTAATAAATATAAAAAATAATTAAAATTAGAAAAAAAACAAAAAGGTTTATCATTCTATAAAAAATCAATGGAATTATCAAATCCTGTATCATCATCAGAAAGTAATATTGTTGAGATATCACCATCTAAAGCAATATCACAATTACCTAATTCTAATCAAATTAAGCAAAAAATAAATCAATTAAAAAAAAGGTCAATCAAAGAATTACATTAAGACTTTAACAAACAATTTACCTAATACTTTACAACGAATTTATACTGGAAAAAATTATTATCATAGACCATCTCCTGTAGACAAACAATTTGAAGAAGAAAGACTTACTGCTCAAAATTGTTTTAATATAAATGCTATGTATGAATGGAGTATCGATGGAGCTTCAGAATATCAAATTTGGAATATGAAAAATAGTATGAACATGTATGCAATAATGCTTCAATCAATTAAAAAATTTTCTAAAAGAGATGCAGCTGTTTCTATAGCATAAGGGTTTACTGGACAGCTAAAAGCATTGTGGAATATACAACTAACCAAAGAAGAACAATAAAAAATTGTTGGTGATACAGATCCAGTAAATACTCTTATTAGTACTATTCTTTATTAATTTTTAGGAACCATTGAAGATTATCAATATGTTATTAGAGAAAGATTATTAGAATTATGATGCAAGAAAATGACAAAATATAGATGGTATAAAGATGTATTTCTAACAGATGTTCAAATGTTAAAAGATGAAAGTAAATCTGTTTATAAAGAAAAATTTCTTCAAGGTCTACCCTCAGTAATTGAGTTGAAGGTCAAAACATTAATAAAACAAGAAAATGATGAAAAATTAGATTATGATAATTATACATGGGAAACCTTATTTACAAAAATTAAATAAGTAGGTATTGAATTATGCCAACAAAAAAGGAAGGAAGAAACTAAATTCTTAAGGTCTCAAGATTTATCAATGTTTTGCTTACAATATGGAATAGAGAAAACACCATTTCAAAAGACTATGTTTAAAAAATCAAAATATATCAAATCAAAACCCTATAAACATCAAATAAGAGAAAAGATGCCAAACAAATTTTATTCAAAAAAGAAACATAAAAAAATAGAAGTCAATTTCATCCAAAAAAATAAGTCAAAACCTTCCAAAAATAAAGACAAAAGAGAAATAAGATGTTTTAAATGTGGAAAGATAAGACATTATACTTCTAAATGTTGTAAAAAATAAGTAAAGAATTATTAGCCAATAAAGAATTAAGCATTGAAGAACTATCGAAAAAATTAAACCAGATGGCTGCTACCTCTAGTAGTGAGTAAGAATCTGAATCTTCTAAGAATGAAGAAGAATTTGAAATAAATCGTGTCTATAAAGAAAGTTTAGACTCAAAACAAGAAAATCATTGTCAATGTTCATATAGTCCAAATGATTATCAAACATCATCTGACTCAAATTATCATTATTTAAATATGATCAAAAACTCAAATCAAGCTTTATTAGAACTGATTAATTAAGTTCTTGATCCTCAACAAAGAATAGATCTTCTAAATAAATACCTTTGAACAGCTAACACTCCCAGAATCTTTATCAATAATGAATATTACAAAACATAAAAAGAAATATTTAAAAAGAGTTCTAAAACCAGTATTAGCAATAGAACTCCCTCAAGAAATAAAAAAAATGAAAAAAGAAATTGCTTAATTAAAAAATAGAATTGAAAAAAATTATCAGTCAATATAGAACAGGATGATAATGATCAAGAAAATTTTGAGCAAAATTTAAATGAAATTATAAAAGAAGATAAGCTAGAATCTTCAATACATGCTTTAGATGAACAAAATCAAAAAATTATATCTCAAAAATGGTATATAAAAATAACATTAAAAATTCTTGATTTTCTTGAAGATTTTACTATAAAACTTATAGCCCTAGTTGATTCAGGAGCAGACCTTTGTTGGTCCCGAGTTAATGACAATTACCCAAGAAGGGAGAGGTGAATTGGGTAATTAAAAATTTAAATACCCCGGATTAATCTAGTCTCCTTTATGAAGAAACAAAAGGAAAGCAATATAGTGCAGAGAGCAAAAATAAAAAATCAACAAGTAAGATTTTATAGTGATTCAGGCAACCTTCCCTACTCCACTCTTCCAAGCTCACACCTCTTGTGACTTAGGTTCCACTATGTATTTTGCAAATACAACTTGAGTCACTGTTCTCTTCTAGATTTTAGCTTTATGGGGCATCAACAATACACAGCACAAGTAGGTGATGAGTTCCACTTCAATCACACACTACTTTGCTTACACTTGATCTTAATTACCCAAACTAAATTAAGTTCAATACAACAAGTAAAAGTAAAAGAAGGTTTCTACATGTTACTGATTGTGTAGATGCAGATTAGGCACAGAGAATAACTTGTAGTGTAGGCTTAATGATTCAGCAAGCAGCTCTTGGCAGTTTGAAAGCGAGGTTCTTCTTCTAAATGTTGGCTTAATCATTTAAAGCTCTTAGAGATGGGAGTTATGCTCATTCAATTGATTCTCAGCTAACCTCCATGTTCATATTGAATATCTTTTATAATTGTTAAGGAAATCCGAACGTTTGAAAGTAGGTGACATGCATTTAATGCTCCAACATACAAAATTTTTCCGATCGTCGTGAGCCAAGTCGCAGGTGGAGTCGACTTTAAGTACGACTTCGTCCAAGTCACAGGTGGAGTCAACTTCAAGTACGACTTTGTTCAAGTTGCAAATGGAGTCGACTTCGGGTGCGACTTCGCCTGTTTGCAACTTCTTCATGTTCCATTTTGGGTCGACTTGGTCCTTAACTTGACGCAAGTCGTAGATGAAGTCGACTTCGGGTACGACTTCACTTCTTCAGCTTGCTAGTTGAACTTGAAATCCTTGGATATGACTTTGATCACTTGATTTTCTTCATATTGATTGTTCTCCTATTCATTTGTAACTCTTGGAGCTTAGTATAATCATCCTAGCTTGATGTCTTTTAGCTCCGTGACTTGTAAATTTTAAATCCTTGAAATCTTAAATACTTGAATCTTAGATAGTCTAATGATGTCTAAATATGTATTCATAATCCAACATGATAGATTCATGCAACCCTGATTGCTTTGATCCTCATTTGAGTGTTTGAGTTGTCTTGGCCTTCATCTCCACTTAAATTTATCACTAAGTTAACTCGTTCGACAATTTCCGCACTGAAGTCGAAGTTGGAGTTAACTTGGTTTGCGACTTCACCAAGTCGCATACGGAATCGACTTGGGATGCAACTTCGGTAGCTCTCATTCTTGATTTTAACTCTGGACAGAAATGATGGATTGAAGTCGATACTGGAGTCGACTTGGTCTGCGACTTCACCTCAAGTCGCATGCGGAGTCGACTTGGGATGCGACTTCGGTAGCTTTGCTCCTTGATTTCAACTCTGGACAAAAACTATTGGAAACAATGTTTAAAACCAAACAAAATTAACCAAAGCATGAGTTTTGATAATTAACAAAGTCTAATTTGAGTATATTCTGAATACTAATGTCTATGTTGAATGATTTAAGGAACTAAAATAGCTAAGTCGATATCCAAGTCGACTTGGACTTCGACTAAGGGTAAAGTCTATCCCAAAGTCGATTCCATATTCGACTTGAAACAGAACCTCACAGTCAAATTCAAAAATGGAAGAAAAAGCAAGTGAAGTCACAGGCCAAGATCATTACCTTTATCATATTATATCGTTTTCTATCAATTTAAGAACTTTGACATAAAAAAATTTCGTTAAATTTTTTTATCAATTTTCAAACACACACAAATATTAAAATATTTAAGTTTTTAAGAAAGGCAACTTTACCAAGTTGATTAAAAACTTTAGAATTTTAACATATATTATCAAAATTTCTTTATTATTATTATTTACTTGAAAGTATTAGGAAAATATACTTAATCATAGGTTACTTTACTTACGTGGTAGAAGCTTTGGCTCCTCAAAACTAAATTGTAAGTTTTATTCTTCTTATTTTTTTAATTTGATTTTCTAAAACCTATATTGTGAGATTTTAGTACAAAGAAATTCTTATATTAAGTATGCGAAACATATATCATATATATGAAGATAAAGCATAAAAAGTGAAACTCAAAAAGGTACATGCAATGGATTAATTTTATACACAAGATCTTGTCAAATGAATCATTATTTTAAGATACATTAAGTACTAATTTTTATATAGAAAATTAAATCAAGTTTTAAATAATTTTTTTTACAAGAAAATAAATTGTAGATAAATTGTCCATAAATATAAGATTATGCGATACGTATAATTTGGGCAACAGAGAGGACATTAGGTAATGTAGTTTTTCATAAGGATTTTGGAATGAGATGGGGAGGAATATTTTGAGAATTTTGTGATTAGTATGAAATGATATGGATAGAGTTGAAATAATTGAGTTATTAAATTATTTGTTGAAAAACTGACTAAATGCACGTTCTCCACCACATCACATCCCATGCTATACACGGCAATTCCCAAATAACATCCGTATCTTGATACTTGAAAAATGAAAATATATGTTGATAAATGTCAGACCCAATTCCTGAGACTTGATGTTCTTAATCTCACTTTTTTTTATTGAGAAGTATTTTTAAATGTATCCATCATATCAATTAAATCAGCTACCCCCATACTGGAGGACAAATCATTAATTTTTGGTTAATCATAAATTTCAAAGAGGTAAAGTTGACACTACCCTATTCATTAAGTATAAAAGAAAAATATTTTGATTGTTCAAATTTATGTAAATAATATTACATTTGGGGCTACTAATGAACTTTTGTGTCAAGATTTTTCAAAGCTAATGCAGAATGAATTTGAAATGAGCACGATGGGTGAACTCAACTTCTTTTTTAGACTGCAAATAAAGCAACTAAATGAAGGAATGTTTATAAATTAGTCTAAATATATTGAAGAAATACTCAAAATGTTTGGAATACAAAGTAGTAAAGGGGCAAACATGCTTATGAGCTCCACAATCAAAATACACAAAGATAAGAAAACTTATTATATTTAACTGCATCTAGACTAGATATACTATTGAGTATTTGTATGTATTCTAGATTTCAATTCAACCCTAAGGAATCCAACATGTTAGTAGTAAAAAAAAAATTTTCAATACTTGTTTGATACTATCAATTTAGGACTATATTATTTTAAGGGCTCAACATTTGATCTGATTGGCTGTTCAGATGCAAATTTTACTAGTTCAAAGTGGATAGAAAAAAGCACAATGGGACATGTCAATTTTTTGGCAGCATGATAGTTTTTTGGTTTTCAAGAAAACAAATTATTGTTACTCTATTTACAGTGTTAGCCAAATATATAATAGCCGGTAGTTGTTGTGCTCAATTATTAGGGATGAGACAATAATTAAGAGACTATGACATAGAATATAGAGACATACAAATCAGGTGTGATAAAACGAGTGCTATATGCTTAACTAAAAATCTAGTATTACACTGTAGAACTAAGCACATACATATAAGACACCATTTTATTAGAGAACATATTGAAAGTCATGACATTTGCTTAGAGTATGTCAAAACTAAGGCTAAAATTGCAGCTATTTTCACTAAACCTCTAAACATTGAATCATTTTACAAGAGTAGAAAAGAAATGAGTATGATTAATATTGAAATAATTGATTGATATGAAAATTATTAAAGCATGATTATGTGAAACTTGATGTTGCAAATTTGATCAATAGCATATCTTGGGATAAAGAGTAAAATAGATATAACATTGTCACAGGACAAGGAGCCAAGTTAACCCCACTTAGCCTAAGTCAACTTCGTCTAGGTAAAGTTGACTTTGAACCCGACCTCAAGGGACATCGCTTCAGGTGGCCTAAATAGGTAGGAAACCCATTTTCTTCCTCATTTCTTTCACTTCCACTTTCGACTTTTTCTCCCACACTTTTCCCTTCTTTTTCCTTAGATTTCACTTGATTCTCTCAAAAATCCATTGCTCCCAAACAAACCCACTATACCCAAAACTATTTCAACTTCCTTTCACAAGATATGCCTTCCAAAACGGTTTCAAAACCAAGCAAGCTATCAATTTCTAGACATTCCCACTTAACCACATGTGAGGAGGTTCCTAAGAGGCAAAGAACCCCTTCCAAACACCCTAAGATGAAGCCATCACCTCTGTGGTTTGTCGAGTCCACTTCAAGGAAGGTAAACCTTCCATTTGTACACGCCAAGAGGATGAAACTATAGAATTTATTAAGGAAGGGCCAAGAAGAAAGGTGGCGCCCATTGCTAAACCCCAAGTAAGGAACATGCCAGAAATTTACTTTATGACCTAACAACAACATCGGCGTTTCTATAGTTGTTTTTATGAATAAAAAAAATTTCAACTAGATTTTGATTTCCTTAGAGATTACAAATTTATAATTAAGAAACTTCTAGATTTCCAAGGATGGACTGTACTGTTTAAGGAGGATTGTAGGATATATCCAAATTTGACTCGAAAATTCTATTACTGTTAGAATTAAGATAATGTCAATACTTATACGAAAGACACAAAAATTTACCTAGGAGACGATAGAGTAGAAGCAGCTCAGATTATAGGTGTCATCTTATAAGTGCCCTTTGAAAGAGCGAGAACTCCGGAAGAATTGACCCTGCCAATCATGTATAATGATCTAACAAGAAGCCACAAATATGGTGAGGGAGCTAGATGTCTGCATTATATGAACTTACCATTAAGATTGAGGCTAATTCGATTATTGATGGCTCACCGCATTCTTCCTAAAGTGGAGGAAAAAATGCTATAAATCTAGAGGAGGCTAGAAGTATCTAGAAGTTGATCAATAGAAACCAAATTTCACTTCCTTAATTACTCTTGGATGCCTTAATCATCAGAAAAGAAAATTCTTGAGGCATCCTTCCATATGGACATTGGGTCACTAAAATTCTTGAGTACTCTAGGATAGACTTAGCAAATAAGTCATATGAAGTTTCGAAGCCAACAAATGCAATTAATAAGGCATTGCTATGACGAATGAAGTTGAGATTGAAGCCTTTCGATGAGAGCAGCTTCAAGGAGGAATGGAAGGCGCACCTCTTCTTGTGGAACATAAAGGAGTATCACCAAGGCTTGCTTCACCTCTATTCCATGGCTCTCATTCCCCATAGACGTCTCAGGCCCCATCTAGATCCATTGGAGCCTTGACATTTGATATGACAAAAATTGGCGATCTTTTTCAAGGCCTTGAGAATAGGCTCACTAAGGAGCTTAGTACCTTCCATTTCTCTATAACACAAATGCATGCTAAGCAAGCACAACTAGAAGCAAAAATATCAATGATAAAATATCATTTAGCTTCAAGAAGTAGGACGAATCATCCCATTCCAAGTCTTTCTGACTTGGATCCTTATTAGAGAGAATCAGTTATAGCCGAGCCAATTGTTCAAGATAAAACTAATGCTATGTTCACACCATATGACTCAGCCTCCTAGTATTCTCTTTCATTTGATCCTATTGTTCCCATGAAGTTACCCAACATAATTTCTCCATTTCTCTTCCACAAATTCCAAATCACTTTGAAACTCTCCTCGACTCATTTTTGATGATTGTCAAAAAGGTGGAGAGAGAGAGAGAGAGAGAAATTTTAAGTGAAATTGTATTCTGTAACAAGGTAGAATGTATTTAGAATATTTTGGGATTACTTTGAACTAATGGTATACTTTGGTTTGAATGCTTTAATTGAATAATTTGAATTAATTGAACACTTGGAATGAATGTTACATTTTGGTTAAATGTGTTAAATGAATGCATAGTCTTGTGTAAAGAATATATTTGATTGTTGATTGACATGCTTTGCAATTGTTAAAAGATTATAATCTATGATAATTTAAGACTTATATAAAATGTCATGTTAAATTTGTTAAAATCTGAGAAAAAAAGGTTAACTCAGTTGATTTTGTTAATCATAAAAAAAGGGAGGATTGTTATGAACTCAACTAGAAAATCAAGCGAAATTTATGTTTTGATGATTAACAGTCCAACTTTGAGTATCAAAGGGTATTAACACATTTGGTGAATTGCTTTAAAGATAAAAATTTCAAACACCAAACTATGGCAGACCAACTCCCACAGTCAAGTTGACTGAGACATGCGACTTTGGTCAAGTCCATACCCGAGTCGACCTAAACTGCAACTTAAGTTGAAAGAATGCAAGGTCTGAAGTGCAGATAAGTCAATTCACAAACTTGAATTGATTTTGATTACGACTTGAACAAAGTTGATAGCTAAGTCGACTTAGGGGGTTGCATGTTTGCACTAACTCAAAATTAGACGAACTAAGTTGCAACCCAAGCTAACTCCATCCTGCGACTTGAGTCAAGTTGAAGACCGAGTCAACCCAAGGTTCTGACCTATATTCCTAAAGAGACAACCAAGTCTTCAAGTCCTAAGCACCAAAAGTCAAGTTGCATACCTAAGTCGACTCTATTAAGTGACTTGAGTGAAGTCTAAGATCAAGTAGACTCAAGCAATAGACTTAGTGGTTAAAGTTGCAAGAGTAGAAGCTTTGAAATTTAAAGATTCAGGCGAAGAGTGAAGTCACACAACTAAGTCAACTTCGCTAGTGACTTGGATTAAGTTCCAAAGCCAAATCAACTTAGGGGTTGCATATTCCCACTTACTGGAATGGTTACTTGCAAAGAGGCACTAAAAGTCGACTCCACATGCTACTTGGGTTAAGCCGCAGACCAAGTCAACCCATGCTGGAACTTGAGGAGCACTGCATTTCAAAGGAGGATTTAAGAAGTGAAAATGCTCCAATTGAAGTCGCACTCCAAATCGACTTTGATACTCGACTTGGGTGAAGTCTACTCCAGATGTGACTTGTATTATAATGGTCGAAAAAATTCAAATGTTGGCGCATTTAATGCATTACACTTACTTCCTAACATTCAAAATAATTCCTCCATTATTTAATGCAAGTCAAGTGGAGTGAAGAAGGTTAGCAAGATCATTCATTGAGTCTTCACCTTCCCACTCACAAGAAATCAAGTGATCATTAAATGCTATATTAAGAAGAACTACAATATTCACTACAAGCGTGGAAGCTTTTCATTAATCTCGAGCTTTATAAGTTCTTCCCTTTCCCGAAATTGTATCTACACAATCTATAAAGTGTAGTACTCTCTTTTAAATTCATTCTCTTGTCTCCAACTTGAGTTGAACTCATTGTTTACTTGTGCCATTATTGTAAAGATCCTATATTCTAGAAGAGAGCAAGACTCTAGTTGTATATGCATTGACGTTAGTGGAACCCAAGACATAATGGTGTATTTTTAGAAGAGTGGAGTAGGGAGGGTTGTTCCGAACCACTATAAATTTTTATGTCTATCATTATTACTATATTTTCTCTATTACTCTCCATGTTTTCATTCAAGGGGATTCGATTCTGAAGAGGTTGAGCTTATTGTTGGTCCCGAGTTGATGGCTAAACCCAAGAGGGGAGGGGTGAATTGGGTTCTTTAAAAATCTTTGGTAAA
>JAXCLR010000063.1:14806158-14822578 GCA_035584095.1 Annona squamosa | reverse complement strand
CTCAAGTTAGTCTTTGTTAATCATCAAAACTCAGTCTTTGATTAATTTGTTTTGTTTTGAAGCATTGTTTCCAACACTTATGATACTAACATAAATTTGAAAGGACTAAATTCACTTATGCCCTCTTGGGTTTTGCCTCAAACTTGGGACAAACAATTCTATTGAAAGACATCTCTATGATTAGGATATGGTTGTGTATTATTTCCATAATTAGAATATTTCCTTTTCATTCTGACAGGATATTTTGGAACCATCTATTTTCTTTCTTTTAGTTTAAGGGACGAGTGTTCACTGGTTACAATTCATAAGCAAGATTTAGTACAAAGATAATTTTTATTTATTTATACAACAACATAATTTATAAAGAGACTACTCATTACAAGGCCTCTGACTATAAGCTTTTTTTTCACTTTTTTCCTCATTATAAAAATTTATATGCAATATTTCTATTTTTCTAGCTTCTTACTTAAATAAATTTCTTGTATTATAATGAGATTATTTTATGGAATTTCATCTTTTGAGTACTTGAAAGATTCTGCTAGTCTCATCTCCCTCCTATGTCTATTCTCTCAAAAAATTCTTTGTTCCTGTCCTTGTATGGTAGCTAGAATGGTACCATAATGGAATCGATAAATTCCATCGTGCATTTGATACCAAATGTATTTATAGGATACTGGGCGAGGGACTAACTCACAGAGATTTCAAGCTTCCTCGTTTAGATTAAATTTCTTAGGTCGAGTACTATAGGTGAGAGTTATAATAAAACGCCTTTAACGGTAATATCCAATAAATTTTATGGGTTCACTCTCATCAAGTTGAATTATGAAATTAATTTTTTTGTCATATGCAAAAATACAGGTGTTAATCATACATTAATAACTTCTATTGTGTTTATAAAGAAAGGAATGTACACATTTATAGTATATTATTTTATTATTTTATTTATACATGTACTATTTTATCATTTCACTACATCCTTCTCAAGATTATTAGGCATAGATGATGAGTGACACTAATAGTCAATAATCATTAAATCATTTTTCTTCAATTCTTCATATGTTCCTTTCAAATTTCTTATTTACTAATAACTTCTATTGTATATATAAAGAAAGGAAAGTACACGTTTATAGTATAATATTTTATTATTTTATTTATACATGTACTATTTTATCACTTCACTTCTCCAGCCCCTTTTCTTGGTTCAGATCCTTCTCAAGATTGTTAAGCATAGGTGATGAGTGACACTCACGGTCAATAATCATTGAATCATTTTTCTTCATTTCTTCGTGTGTTCCTTTCAAATTTCTTATTTACTAATAACTTCTATTGTATATATAAAGAAAGAAAAGTACACGTTTATAGTACAATATTTTATTATTTTATTTATACATGTACTACTTTATAACTTCACTGCTCTTGCCACTTTTCTTGATTCAGATCCTTCTTAGGATTGTTAGGCATAGATGATGAGTGCCACTAACGGTCAATAATCATTGAATCATTTTTCATCATTTTTTCATATGTTCTTTTCAAATTTCTTATTGATGTTTTGCTGTGTTTCCTATGAAAATTTACTAGATTACCTCACTAGTGAGGCTTTAGTTGGGGGCGAAGATCTTCTAACTCTCAACTAAATGGGGGTCAGATTTCAACTTACTCTTTTTCTCCACCTGCAAAATTCTAAAGTTAGCTATTTATTTTAAAATTTTAAATGTAAAATTTTATAATTTATAATAAACATCACTTTGATACCTTCTTTTTTGTAGTGTCTCAAACACAAGGTACTATGAGAATTATTTTACTATAATAATTGATTTATGGTAAATTGCAAAATTGAACCTGAATTTTTTCAAAGATAACTTGGGTTTATATATACACATCACGGTCTTTGACCAAATATTATAGACGTTTTAAGATTATCTAAAATATTACAAGCCCTTGCCATACCTAAATACAACCTATTTATGGCAAATTAAGAAACTAAATAATGTAGGCAGATTTATCCTTTATTGTATTCAGACCTATTTCATTATTTAGGGCATGCATAGCTATATTTTAATTTTGAAAGGTATGAATATGCTATTCAGTAAATAGGCATACAGGAACAAAAACACCCTATCATTTTACTTATCAGTATATTGCATGAATTATAATCATCTTGCTTAACTCTATATGGTACTTTTTTTAGATTATAAAATCCAAATGGTACTTAAAACACTTTTAGCGGTACCCTTAAGAGCTTATGGTAAGGTATCTAGACTTAGTTTTTCTAGAAATATTACCTCCTACCTCAATTCCATAAGGTACATGCACACTATAAACTACAACCATTGCGAGGAAATATGCATATCATCACAAAATACATTGGAGATCTCTAAATTAAAAGTGCATAAGTTAAACATATATCGACATTTACAAACATTCAAGAATTCAAAAATTACTGAGAAATATTTATAAAACATGGTTCTAAAGATGGAAAGCATCGCTCACTTATATTTTCTAGTGATTATTTCATAAAAACTTTCTTCTTCAATTTTTTTCCCTTTCCTCTTTCCTACAATTAGAGTAGGAGCATTAATATTTATCAACTATATTATATATTTATTTTTTAAAGTAAATAATTAATTGTTAAATTTATTATTTAAAAATTTTGTTGCATGTCTTATCTCTTTATAAACTAACTATTTTAGTATTATTATTTTTATTCTCCTCTTTAAATATTTATTATTTGTATGACTTCTTTTCACAATCATTTATTTACATTTATAATAAAATTAATATAAAAATTTATTTATAATTCACTAAAAATAAAGCAATAACTACATGTTTGCCATTTTGGTAATATTAGTACTTATGTGAGAATTTGATATTTAAAATAAAGGAAGTTGTTAGAATAAAATGCTTGTAAGGAACTAATGTGGTTTGATCCCAAAGAAACTTTGCTGGTAATACCCATCTCAAGCATGTTCATAAATATTATGTAGAATTTTTTCTCAATGATATTTTATTTAAGGGTGTTATTGCTTAATCTACTACAAAACTTTGGAAATTTTTTTAAGTAGTTATATTTTAATTTTTATAACCTTGATTTAAACCATACATTTTAAGGAATGCTAATCCAAATATATGTTCTTATAATTTGATTTAGAAACTAAAACTTATAAATTTTAATTTAATAGTTTAATACAATAAGTTTATCATCCATTAACGCTGTTGCATTTTAATTTAAATAGTTTAATGTAGCCAATTTATCATCCATTAGTACCATTGCATTTTAACTTAAATGGTTTACTATCCATCAGCGTCGTTGAATTTTAATTTAAATTGTTTATCATCCATCAGAATTGTTGCATTTTAGTTTAAATGGTTTATCTTTATCAACAAAATTGCATTTTAATTTAAATATTATAATACAACAGTTTATCACTCATCAACACCATCGCCTGCTTGTATAATTTTTAAATTAAATCACTATAGTTGAATGAGAAGTTAAGTCTTTAAATAATATTATGAGATTCTAGCTTACCTAAAGACGTCCTTCTTCACAATGCTTATTTGGTTATCTTCTTTTTTATTTTTACCATGCTACGTTACGTGTATTTTGGAAATCCATAACAAATGTGGTGGTGATTGTTGTAGCATTGACTGTGAGCCTGATATGCCAACCTTCTCTTTTTATCCGGGCTGGGGATCGGTAATAAGGTGAAAAATTGGCAAGTGGAGATACTAAAGATACCTAGGTACATATTATTAAAGATATGTATGAGGGGGTAGCAACAAATATAAGGACCATTGGTGAAGATACTAATATTTTTTAGTTAAAATAGGTTTACATCAAGGCTCAACCTTGAGTCCTTATCTTTTTACTTTAATAATAGATGAAATTAGTAGACATTTACAAGAAGAAGTACCTTAGTGCATGTTATTTGCAGATGATATTATTCTAATAGATAAAACTAGAGAATGACCAAATTTGAAATTGAATAGGTGGATAGATGTCTTAGAATCTAATGGTTTTAAAATTAGTCACACAAAAATCGAATATATGAAATATAATTTTAATAATAGTGAGAACTTGGGTGAGAAATGACTTATGACGACGATGATGACCAGTCTACGTTTAGGTACATATAAATCACAGCATTATGATTACTATGCGGCTCACCAAAGTTGAGTCACCCCACACTAAGCACCATGTTATTCACCAGGTAGGGGTGCAACTTGGTCTGGGTAGATCCAGATGGGGGTCGAACATACCCTTACCTTATTTTTGAAAACTCTTGCCCTATCGTATATGAGGTCAAGTTGGTTCTAGGCATGCACTATTCTATTTTTTCTAACGTGGGTTGGTTCAATTCTAGTTACAAATTGGTTCCATTAAAATAATGTTAGCATGCTATCAAAGCTAATTGTTTGCGAAGCTAGATTTTGGACAGTTGAAAAATCTATCAAATTAGTTATAAGTAGTTGCAACATATCCATAATGTTCATTTCTTCTACTGCCTAGTAAGATTGCAGGACCATCACATAACACAGCTCCAACAAGAGAAAAGAAATCTATTTTACCATTCAAAAAACAAGAGAATAGAGCATAACAAAACATAGTAGCATTGATCTTTTAACTTTCAAATTTTAAGCTTTATCTCCAACAAATTCAAATGAAATTGGACCCAATCAAAGCTCAAAAGGTGAAAATAGCAAAAACCAGCAAACCATTCAAGAAAATGAAATGAGACGTATCGAATAAACCATTTTGACATTCAAGAATTAGTTATATTGAAAGAAAACATCGGCAGTAGAAAATGGGTGCATCTCAATGAATCCATAATCAGACGAAGCATGATCCAAATGAGATTTTTCATAGCAAAGAAGAGATAAATAACCACAAAAGATGCTTTCTTTCACAGTTACACACCCATAAAAATTAGACCTCAAAAGGTGGAAAAGAGACTCACCTTCAGATGACCTTCATTCTTCTCTGGCAGTTGATGCAGCACATCGAGGCACTCCATGTATTGGTAGGACTAGAAGAAGAGAAATGCATGTTTAGCCAAAGCGATTGCGATGGAGAGATCACGTCTTCTTCATCACTGGTTCTATTGGGACCTACAACGGATGATAATGATGAATCTTAAGCTTCCATCTTCATATCAGAAGTTTTGGATCAAGGAATCCTAGCTAAGGAGAAAGCGGTATGGCTAAGGAGGTGGCCTCGATAGGATGAGGTTGTAACAAAAATGAGGCATTCGCGGTGGAAAATCATGGTTATGAGAATTTGCGGTGCAAAAGTGGCTAAGGTTTCAACAGACAGGAAATCGCAAAAGAGGAAATTTGAAATCAACTAAAGGCTTAATAGGAGCACATCATATATGATACATGTTATATTATATATGTGGAATTCAGGTCGGTTCCTGGTACCCAACCCTTCGAAGTGATTGTACCCAAATTGAGAAGGGTATTTTACACGGAGAACTGAATCGACCCCGTGGGTAAATACCTTAGAACCGAACCTACCCAATTTAGGGTACCCAACTGGTTGACCCTGCAGGTACTCGAACCGAGTTGCACCCCTAGAGTCATCCTCACTGAACAATATGTTTGGTCATTTTTTTTTCTCCAATAAAATTTCCCCATTTGCCTTCTTCTATAGGTAATAATAACCATACCATTGCCATCATTGACACCATTTCCTATTACTTAAGTAAGAAAACTTTCCTATTGCTACCACAAAGTACTACGCATTATTATTTATTTACTAATTAATTATATATGTTCCAGTGAGTGTTGCTATTTATTTAATTTTATTATCATGGTAAAATTTTCACTAACGAAACATATTAGCCCATTCAGTATATAAAATTCACCTGTTACAATTGCTTCTGATTTCACTAACAAAATGTATTGACCCAACCCGTAGATAATGTAAGGCTTCATCTAATGTTGCTTTTATAATTGTTTTTGCTTTAAAGAAAAATTTACTGAAATTTAGCTAAAAAATTAGTAATATAAAAGAGACCATTCCTTTTATTAGATGATATACTAACAGACCATGATGCATTTTTGAAAAGTCCCGAATGACTCTCAAACAATTAAGCTAAATGGACACTAAGTCTGGATAAGTTTTAAATTGCCTTTTACTATTATTGATAAGTTTAAGAGTTGTAATAATTTATTCCCGGTCTAAAAGGCGAGCATGTCCAACCACTATTCTAAGTTGTTTACTTGCTCAATTGGTTTGAAATCCAGTGATTTTAGATGGGTCCAAATTTTTTTTTTGAAAATTTTTTTATAAGCATGTTAATCTAGTTATATTTAATTCATAAACCGACTTTTACTATTTTTAGATATTGGTATATATTTATTTTAGTTTTTTAAGTATAGTGGTATTTAAGTTATTTTTAATTATTTAAATATAAAGGGTTTCTACAACATTCCACAAGTTGGACAATGAAAAAAGATAACTTGAACATAAAAATCACATTAGAAATAAGCAAGTGGTCATAAATCCATGCTGAGATTATCATGACCTTAGCAAGACGCTTAGCTCATGATATGCATGGCAATCCAAAAAGAATGTCACAACCCAAAGGCAGTGCCCTAGGCTGCCCATAATACAGTCTTTTACTCATACCTGGATGATATTGTTGGTCCCGAGTTATAGCATAACTTAAGAGAAAAGAGGTGAATTGAGTTCTTTTAAAAGTTCTTATTAAGTTGTTCCTTTGCATGAAAATGAGGAGAGTAATACAGCAAGCAATATAATATCGATAGACACAAGAAATTATAGTGGTTCAGGACAATTCTCTCTACTCCACTCTTCCAATAGCGCACCCTTATGTTTTAGGTTCCACTATATCAACAGATATACAACTAAAACCCTTGCTCTTTTCTAGATTGTAACTCTAAGGGGGCTTTTACAATCACAACGCAAGTAAACGGTGACTCGCACTCTAACCGTACCATACTTGTCTTCACTTGGCCTTGTTCTCTAATACCAAGCCAAGTAACAATAAAGCAAAAGAATTACAAAGAAGTATTTACACATTACAGTTTGTGTCGAAATGATTCAGTACAAGAAAGTACCCTTGAAGACTTGAAAGATTGAACATTGCAGCTATTACTGTGAAAATTCTGTTCTTTCTTTATAAGGCACTCAGTGAAGGCTTGATTGGTCGTAAATGAGAAGGTGAAGGCTTATTGAATGCTCTAGCTAACTTTCTTCATTCTGCTTGAAGTACTTTAAATAATGGAGGTGTTATTTCGAACATTAAGAGAGAGGTGGTGTGCATTAAATGTGCAAATGTTCAAAATTTTCGATTATTACAGTGCAAGTCGCAGTTAGAGTCAACTTTGGTTGCGACGGGACTCAAGTTGCACACTAGAGTCAACTTGAGGTGTGACTTTGATCGGAGATTTTTCATTTCTTAAGCCCTCGTTTGAAATCTCAAGATTCAACTTGGGTCGACTTGGTCCTCAACTTAACCCATGTCGCATGGAAAATCGACTTCAAGTGTGACTTCATACGTTGTTTGTCTAGTCAGTAGAAATATGCAACTTCTAAGTCAACTTATCTATGGAACTTTGCCCAAGTCATTAGTGAAGTCGACTTGGCTATGCGACTTCACTCTACACTTAAATCTTTAAACTTCAAGAATTGTACTTCTGTGGCTTTGGTCTTCCAAGTCCTTAACTTGAGTCAAATTGGTCTTGAACTTCATTTAAATTGTTTGCAAGAGTCGACTTAGATGTGCAACTTCACTTCGAGTACTTAGTCTTTGAAATTTTGTTTATGTCTTTAGCTACTTAAGTTGGAGTCCAAATTGACTTGGTTTTCGATTTGACTCAATTTGCAAACTAAAGCCGACTTTAGTTATGACTTTTCTTGTTCAATTTTGAGTTAGTGAAAACATGCACCCTTAAGTTGACTTGGCTATTGACCTCGCCCAAGTTGTGATTATTGTCGACTTGGGTTTGCGACTTGACCTGTTAGTACTTTGGAACTTGCCTTCTTTTAACTTAAGTTACAATTTAAGGTGAACTTGAATATAAACTTGACCCAAGTTGCATGTCTGAGTTGACTTGACCGTGGGACTTGGCCCACTGCGTCTTAATGATTGAAATTTTCAACTTGAAACTACTTCACCAAATGTGGTAGTACCCTTTAATACTCAAAGTTGGTTTGTTAATCATTAAAACATAAATTACTCTTGATTTCCTAGTTGAGTTCACAATAGACATTTGGTGAATAATTCACAATTCATGTATAAATATTATAAATAGGATTCATCCACCGGATCCACGCAATAATTATTACAAATTGATGTTTGGTGTCTGAGTCCAATAACTTAAAATAAAAAATTAAAACTATTTTATTGTGCTCTTAGAGTCCACACCTAACACTTATTATCATGCTTCTACAAGCTAGACAATTCAACATTACCTAGCAAAGATATAATTAATATGAGGTGAGTTGCTAAGAACTCATTAAGTAGAAATCTATACATCATTTAACCATGATAATCATAGGAACAATAACATAGTACATTAATCTGTAGAGAAGAAAAATGTCGCGACAATAACATTAGCTAGGGAAATAAAAACAAGCGCAGATACTCAATGTGTATGGCTAGTATCAAGTAGCCTTCCAGTAACGACTAGGACCTACTTAAAAATCACTTTGCGATTAACAAGTAGCCTTCTAGTTTTGCCTATGACCTATCCTGATATCACACACTGGGTAACCTTTCGGCTAAGCTTAAAACCTACTTGAAACCAACATTACATAAAATAAGTCTCACATAATTGCATTTTAACTTCTACGTGTATGCTTTATGCTAACTAGCCTTTCGGTAAAGCGTATGACATACTTTAAATAACACCAAACATGTGCACAAGATAAGTACTGCCAATATATAATGAAGGTAAAAAATTATACTTGTATGCATATAAATACAATAGCATATTTTTTATGCTAAAAAAATTTTAAACATTAGCAAGGATATCTAACTTGGAATTCTATAAAATCTACTTTCATCCACTCCCAAGATTTACCTTTGTTGGAACCAATGGTAAACACTAAGGGTGTGTTTGATAATATGTAAATAATGTCAGGCCAAAATATTTTAATATAAAACTGTTCACTTTTCATAACTATCATATTTTGTAACCATTATTTCATATTTTTCTATACAACTACCTTACTTTTCAATCATTTTTATGCAACTACTCACACAACTAACTTATCTATTTTAACTTTATTCTATTTACTCTCCATCATTACCCATATCAAATCTTATCATTTTCTTTCAATTTAAAAATTTTTATACTAAAAATATTTCATGTAAAAGTTTTATCACTTTCAATGCACACTCTAAAATTAGCGTTAAGGGTTATTGCTATCTTAGTGGACCATAATCAAGTAAAATCAATACTATTATCATCTGCCCACTAATAACTTTTAATATGGAACTCCTATGGCTAATTCAACCCATCAAATTGGTTGAGAACATCCAAAAACCTAGAAATTGATAGTTGGATTTTCAAAATTAGATGTTGTGGGGCTGAGATATGATCAAGTAAAATTAGATGGTCTATATCATCCCATATGTCGCCAGTAAACGCCCAGTCCTAGGTTCAAAAGCCCACAGATCTATTGGGCTTAGCCATAATGGGCTTGTGAATTTGAACTGGGCCGTGGACAGGCCTCGCCTAGCTCAAGCCTAGCCCATCTCGTGAGGGACAGAGATAAGGGGCAGGTGTGCAAATTTTATGGGGCTTTTCTGTAAGTTTTTTGGAAAAAATTTTAACAAATATAAGGGGTTTTAGGTAGTATTCATCATTGGAATTTCTTGCCAAAAATTTCCAACTAACTAGGGGTTTTCTCCATTTTTTTAAACAAGGGCTATTCATGAAAACCAAAACTTTAAGTCAAATAGGGGTTTCTACAATTTCTTTTCAATAAGGTTTAATTTTAATTCAATTAAAGTATATGGGTTTTGAATGATGTTACATCTACGAGTGAATCTATATTTTTTCCTCACATTTTTAGGTATTTTTGCAAATTATAAAATTCATGTTGGTGTTGTGAAAAATTTTCTCCAAGTTCAAAATTCTAGCAGGTCCTCTTCCTTCCTTGAACGTGCATTGCTGCTCAAATTTTGTGAGCTTGGCTACCTCCCAAACACGGTCCAAATTTTCCCCAGGAGTTATTTTTAGGTTCCTTATTTAATGGTGGTCCTTCTAATTCTGATAAGGTGCGTTTGAGAAGTAATAAAACTTTTAAATAAAAATTTTTTGGTGTGAAAATTTTAAAATGAAAGAAAATTATATAATATAATAGGGATGATGATGAAAAGTAAATAAAATAAAGTTTAGATATATAGTTTAGTTGTATAGATATACATATAGAAGTAATTGAAAAGGATGGTAACTATATTGGAAAATATAAATAGATAATTAAAAAGATAGTTTTGAAGAGTGAAAAACTTTTAATTGAAATGTTTTTTATATAGGAAATCACTTCCTGTGGACAACGGGAATCGGACCCTGGACATGAGGGCACATGGGCCCGGTATGAAACCAACTATCCTAAGCCGGATTCGTTTAATTAAAAAGTTTTTGCTTGAGGGGTTTTAACATTTGCCAAACATTCTCCTAATTTCATGAATAACGTTAAATTTACGGAATATGGGGCAAGTGGATGAATTCAATAAATGCTTAAAATTTTATGTATTCTTCAACAATAAAGGGTTTATATTTATACTTACATAATTGGCATACCCATATAGGAATTTTTAGAATGAGAACTACCAATTTGCAACAACTATTTCCATATTCCAACCCAACAATGTCACTCCCTTCACAAGATTCTCCAATATTTCCCCCATGTCCACTCTTTCCCTTACTCCATTAAAAGGTTTCCATTAATCAACACTACCATGTCATGTCATGTTATATCAAAATATAAATCGAGTTTTAACCTTTGAAAATGGCTAAAATACCGTTATGTTTAAAAATCTGAAAAACATGTACGGATATACAAATGTATTAAAACCTTGTTTATGTATTAAAACATCCATATTAACTAGTTTATTAAGGGAAAAGTAAAAAAAATTGAAAGAATTTTTTGAGATGGGTAAGTCATTACTTAGCCTAGGCTAATATGATCAATTCTCTTCTAATAAAGAAGTCACTCTTATAATTACTGAGCTTTGTAAAAGAATGTATATAAAAACTTCACAAAAACTATACACATCACTGAACCCGGAAAGACATATTTTTATAGAAAATCTTTCAATGTGAATAGAAAAATGATAGGAAAATAAATAAAAAAATCATTATAATAAAAGAGGGCAAATGAAATGAAGAACATTCAAAGGAAAAACCCTGAAGCCTAATATTTACATTGAAAACCTTTCGATATGAATGGAAAAATCACAGGCGAATAAATAAAAAATTCACTCCAAGAAGAGGTTATAAGAGATTTAGAGCATTCAAAAAGAAAACCCTAAAGCCAGATGACTCTAAGAAAGACTGAACCTCGTAATGAAATATAGATAAATTTTTTTTAAGAAAACCATACACTGCACCAAACCCAGAAGGACATATTTACAAAGAAAATACTTCAATATAAATGGAAAATCATAGGCGAATAAATAAAAAAAATCATTCTAATAAAGTGGTTATAAGAGATGAAAAAATTCAAAAGGAAAACCTAAAAGCCTGATACATCCCAACAAAATTTTATAAAGACTGAACCTCATGAAGGAATATATGAAGAAAACTTTAAAAAATCATATAACTTATCGAATACTAAAACAAATGCTCCATTTATAATATGGAATGAGTGTAGGTTTACATTAAATAAATTTACATGAGATGAAATCTATTGGTTTTCTGCAATGAACTATGTGAACTTGACTTGAATTCAAGTAATATCTTAAACTTAAAAATTATAAATTATTTAAATAATATCCCAACAAAGCTCCAGAGTGACATGGATTCAAATAATATCTTAAACCTCAAAAATATAAATTATTCAAATTTTCTACAAACTACTCGAGATCCAAAATTTCCAAATTAGGTAGCATGATGCCAACGGTTAGAAAAAAAGACTTCAATAATACACCAAAAGTCTTAACAAAACTCTAGCAATAACTTAATAATAAGAAGAAACATTTCTTTGATTATCCCTTTGATTTCTTTGAATGATCATTATGATGAAATTTGTTGAATCTTTGAAATTTTGTGTGATTGAGTTGACACTGAGTTGATTTAAATCCTACTTTTAACTCTTGTGATTCTTTCAAGTAGATCACACTTGAATTTTTGACACTTAAAGTTAGGCAAATAATTGAACTCTAGTAAGATGTTGAATTTATTTTTGAGCATATACTTAGTGAAAATATTCATATTTTTATCCTAAATCACTTGATGAAATTGGTATATCAAGATATTATTCTTGCTTTCATTTAAACTTTGAATAATTCTTTGTAATTTGTCAAAAATTATTTGTAATACACACAGTGTTGAATTGAAGATGGTAGGTTTTCCATATGCATAAAAATCTCATTCTGATTAAAGGATTATCAAAATTAACACTCAACTTGACTTTTCTATGAAATATGATTAAGGCATTCTTTTATTTGATGGGTCTATTTCTAAAAACATTACTACTGTATGCCCCTATGAGCCTAAATTTGATTTCTTCCCCTAATTCCTATTTATTGAATTAAATCAACTTTGAATATGAATTTTAAGCTTAAAAGCGTAATGAGAATGAGATAATTGCATGTTTTGTGCAAAAAATAAAAAAAATGTCTTAGATACCCTGAAATATGGCGAGAGGAATTATTACTCATTTTGGTTTTGAAAGATCAAAATGAAAAATTTTAAACCAAGGGTAAGAACATTATTATTACAAATTATAATTTTTAGTTTTATGTATACTGATTTATCCTTAAACTTGAAAAGGCAGATATTCAACTTATAAAAGTTAAAAAATTTCTAGCCCTTATAACCTTTTTTGATAAAGAAGAAAAGGCTATATAGGAAATGACTTGTACTATTTTTTGGAAGTATTTTTCAAGGGAGTGGTTTATTCAAATAAGATTTGGAAAAGCCATCAACTTTTATGAAATGATATATTATTAACCCACTCTATCTTCATAAAGCATATCACCAAACCACCCAAACATGAATGGATTCTTTGCTCAAAATTATATATTTAAAGGATCGTACCATTAGAGCAATGGTTTTCTCATAACCACAACACTTACTATCCTTCCCTAAACCAACTATTCTAGTAGAAAAGTTCAAATATGGACCTATAACTACAAAATTTAACTAGCGGGACCATCTTGATTCTTAGATTAAAATAATTTTAAACAATTTTTTCTTTCCCACTCATGGTGGATCTAATTTATTGTTATGAATCCTAGTCAAATTATTCCAAATTGATTTTTAGAAATTGTTGGGATTTATGGGGATGTAACTCAACAATATTTCCTCAAGACTATTTACAGCATCTTGATTTTTCTATAATTAATTGAGCAACAAAGCAACTATCCAATTTATTATCGAAGAAAGTACTCCTTTGATTAGCAGATGAGACTTTGTATTCTATACAAGATCCTGCTCTTAGACATTTATGCGTTCTGCCTCTTGCATTAAACGATGGCCAACACATGACTATGAAGCCATCTGAATAAGATATAAATAGAACATTCAAAAGAAAGTAGAACTAACAATGCTTCTACCTCCTTAACGAATATTGTTGGATTTTTAGGACACACATATATAATAATTATATATATGTTATCATAAAGAGCGACCCAAATTTTAAAGTAATTTTTAATGTTTATGGGCCTAAATCATCTAATAGAATATGGGTCTCTTATGTATGGAAATTCTATTGCCTAATTTCTAATTTTTTTCTTTATGATGAACTAAATTAGAAATAAGAAAAATAAGTTATCGATATAAACTTTCGTAGTCCCCAGGTTATGCATTTTAGGGTTTCTTTTTTAATATCTCATCATTGGAAAAGACAGTCTCCTTCTCTAGAAAATCTTAAGAGTATTAACTTGGAAGACCAGAAACATCTGGATTCAAAAACAACTATTTTATAGATTGAGGCACACTTTCACTTATGGTATAATTTTTTTCAATGATTTAGAGTTGAAGGATCTTGGGGTGATTACGGTTTTAATCAATAAAATTTTCCTACAAGTGGTATCAGAGCCAATCCTCATACTGAATTGTTAAGAAATGTTAAGGGTCCATTTTTTATTAAAATTTTATGAGTAAATAATTCGGGTCTTCTTGAATTTGGTATTTTAGTTGGAATGACATTGCTTTACATGGGTTTTAAGAATATTATTTTCATAATAATTTTAGGTACCTAGTTGGCTCCATTTGGTAACTACGTTGTCTAATTTTTACTTTAATGTGGTGCACAAAAATTCTAAAACCATGACATCATGACTTCAGATGGAATTGCTATAACCATTGGAATTTCTATTATTATAAAACAAAAAAATCCATCGGTTCTGTTATGGATTCAGATAGTTGAGTTCATATATCCATCAGGACTTCATATGCATATTGAAGCCCATCAGATGTATGTCGTGTGGATTTAGTTTAGTGGATTCAGGTTAATGAACAGTTTCGGTTTTTAAGCGATTCATATATATTTTTATGTGATGATCGATATGCACATCGCTGATCATTGATACATATTTTTCAATTTCGGTGCATTAAATAATTTTGCATGGATAATACTTTTTTTTGATGAAAGGATAGTCTCTGTCCCTACTCCCTCTCTATTTGAGAGGGTAGAGGGATAGCGGGATCCAAGAAATTCATTGCCAAAAAATTGTCGGTACAAAGTTTTCCAATTATGGCTTGGGGTGGAACACCCCGCCACAACAGATGGTCCGAAGTTGATATCGAGACCATTTCGGCTAGGGAATGCGCAACTGCATTTCCTCGCCTTAACACATGATGAACTGAAAAGAACTCATACCTAGCGAGGATTGATCTGATTTCATCAATAATAAGACCCACCGGGGAAGAGATAGGTTCCTGGTTGGACAGATAGTTGCACAATAATAAAGAGTCGGTCTCAAATAGTGCCTGTTTGATGTTAAGTTGAGTAGCCCATTTGATTCCCAAAAGAAAGGCTGTCGCTTCAATAAGTAATGGCTCCCTCACCCCTGAATGCTTCCAACCGCTTGCTGCAATAAATGAACCCCTTGAATCTCTAATCACGGCGGTGCATCCGAATCCATCTTGTTCCCTTAGGCTTCGGGCATCCATGTTTATCTTAACAAACCCTTGGGGTGGTTTGATCCATCTGGTTACCATGGCTGTATCCAAAGACCCCAATTGGACCAGCGGTTTTGCCGTACGATGTTGATTAAGGTACTCCACGCATCAGACCAAGGTTTTCCATATTTTTGGTTGAGATTCCTCCTCCTTAAGCTTGTTCCGTAGAAACCAAATCCTCCAACAGCACAGAACGAAGAAGGTCAGATCATCATGCCTCTTCTCACGCACACAAGCTTCCAAGATTTCTTGGACCATTAACCCAAGAGGGTCCACTCTAGCAGCCATCCTGCATACTCCACTGGTTGCTTCACACCCGAGGAAGAGGTGATTTGCGTCTTCAGTTTCGTTCCTCCAAAAAACGCAACGTAAATCAACTTCTATGCCCCTATGATTGAGATTTAGCAAGGTGGGAAGGGCATCCTTTGCCAGTCTCCATCCAAAAATAGTGATTTTTGTTGGAAGTTGCATTCTTCAAATTGCATTGAAGATCCCTCGGAATTCAGGGGAAGCATTTCCAGAACATAACAATCTATACGCCGATTTGACCGAGTAAGCCCCATTGGGTTCATGAATCCAGAACATGTCGTCCTCCACCTGTCCCTCTGGGATAGGGATCGAGTTAACCTCTTTCCAACGATCCTCTCCCAATGCAGCTACCACGCGCTCCCTTTTCTAAGATTTGGTTGCATTATCGATGAGGTGGTTAACCGCCATATCCTCCGACATTGATAATGGGAGGGGTCCTGCTTTATGTGCTTTAGACTCTAACCAAGTATCAGAGAATACCTTCACCCGGTCCCCCTTGCCAATCTGCCATCTGCAGCCCGTTTGGATTACATCTCTCGCTTTCAAGATACTTTTCCAATTAAAAGAGTCCGATGGTTTCTCTTTGCATTTTCATATATCCGTATTCGGGAAGTATCTGGCCTTAAGGACTTTATGACAGAGGGAATGGTTGCATGTTACTAATCTCCAGACCTGCTTAGCTAGAAGAGCATAGTTTGTTGGTCCTAAGTTGATGGCTAAACCCAAGAGGGGAGGGGTGAATTGGGTTCTTTAAAAAATCTTTGGTAAATCAAAATCTTAACCC
>JAXCLR010000063.1:14789393-14806058 GCA_035584095.1 Annona squamosa | reverse complement strand
AAACTTTGGAGATCTTGGATCCTTGCATGATATTTTCATGCATCTTGCTTTGTATTAGATTTGTTTGGTCTTCATGATTTGAGTATTGCCTCATTTTGAATAAGCTTGAAGATTTGCCTTTGACTTAATAGACTTGATTTGATCTTGATCTTGAATCCTCGCTTTGATCCTTAGAATAGACTTGGAAATGCAATCTTCAAGTCTGAATTTCTCAAGTCACGGATGAAGTCGACCTTGTCTGCGACTTCACCCATGTCGCACCTGAAGTCGACTTTGTTTGCGACTTAGACAATTTCGTGCCCCAAAATCAGCTCTGGACAGTTTTTCACGATTGAAGTCGATTCTGGAGTCGACTTCGTCTGCGACTTGACTACCCAAGTCGCAAGTGGAGTCAACTTGGCCTGCGACTTCACTTGTCAGATTTCCATTTTCAACTTTGTCCACTTTTGGCTGTTTTGAAGTCGCTAGTGAAGTCGACTTGGTTATCGACTTCCCCCAAGTCGAAGTCCAAGTCGACTTGGTGATCAACTTGACTTCTTTGCTTTCCTTAAACACTTGGCAAACTCATTAGTACACTTCATAATCTCAAATTAGTTCTTGTTAATCATTAAAACTCAAGCTTTGGTCAATTTGTTTTGTTTTGAACATTGTTTCCAACATAGTTAAATTTATGGAAGTCCCTGAACCCCATTCCCCCTACACACTTGGGCTTGCATATTTCCATCCAAGCCACCCAGCTTGGCTTCCTTTTTCCATCTTTCTCTCTCCACCAGAATTTGCTTGGCATCACATTTATATCATTACAGAATGATTTGGGCATTAAAAATATGCTCATTGCATAGGACGATATTGCCTGGGCGACCGCCTTGATAAGCACCTCCTTCCCTCCGCCCGATAAGCACCTCCTTCCCTTCGTCGGAGAGCAGCTTGCCTTTCCATCCTTGAATGCGGTTCCAAATACGATCCTTAATGCCCTTGAAGAAGTCTGATTTAGTTCTCCCAAGCCAAGCCGGGAGACCTATATATTGGTTAAGATCCTTACCTGCAGAGCCTAATAGCTGAATCAACTAAGTTCTGGTGTGGTACACAGTGTTGGCACTAAATATGACGGCCGTTTTGTCCACATTTACCATTTGATCTGAGTAGCATGCATATTTGTTTAACACTTCGAGCAGGCACCTAACATCCCTTTCCGTCGCCGTTAGAAAGATCATGGCATCGTCTGCGAATAGCAAATGGGAGATCGTCGGGCCATTCTCCTTAAGTCTGACACCATGAATAGCTCCACTAGCAGTCGCCTGATAGATAAGCGCCGATAGCCCCTCCGCACACAAAAAGAAAAAGGTAGGGGGATAGTGGGTCCCATTGTCTTAAACCTCTCTGGGGTTAGAAGTATGAAGATTTAAAGCCATTGACATTCACACGGTATGTGACAGTTGAAATGCAGCTCATAATCCAATTTACCCACACCGAGCAGAAATTCATAGCCACCATAACCTGCTTTAGGAAGTTCCATTCCATTCTATCGTATGCTTTAGACATATCCAACTTGATAGTCATCTTGTGCTTGCATCCCTTCTTTCTCTTGCGGAGGGAATGGATTGCTTCATAGGCTATTAGCATGTTATCTGTAATAAATCATCTTGGGACAAAAGCACTTTGTTCTTCCCCAATGACTTCGTGGAGAGCCATCTTGAGTCTATTAGCTAGAAATTTAGCCAAGACTTTGTAAACCACATTGCAAAGACTAATTAGCCTGAAATGAGAAAGGTTTTGAGCTCCCGCCTTCTTCGGAATCAAAATCAAAGTGGTGGTGTTTAGATCCTTTGTGAGCTTTTGCAGTTGGTTCGGGTTTCTTTCCTCCATGAACTTTTTGCACCATTTGGTTATGTCGCTACCCACTGTGTTCTAGTGTCTTTGGTAAAACCCAGCTGACTTCCCATCCGACCTAGGGGCTTTGGTAGGCCTCATCCCTTTGACCGCCTTAATAACTTCCTCAAGCATAAGTGGCTTTGTTAGATTTTGCTTTTGATTGTTAGAGATTCTTCTGAAGAAAACATTCTCTATCCATGGCGCCTTCGAGTGTGTAGATGATGAGAAGACCTCAGAGAAATGCTTGACAGCCAAATCCAAGAGCTGGTCCTGATCCCTTACCCAATTACCATTCTGATCCCTTAATGCCTCAATGGTATTAGTTCTTCGTCTATTGGAAGTAATTCGGTGGAAAAAACTGGTATTCCTGTCTCCCTCATGAAGCCAGTGTGTCTTTGCACGCATCCTCCATAATTGTTCTTCATCCTCCAACAAGAGATTGATTTGGAGTTTAAGTTTTTGAATGGCCGCATCCCTTCCATCGCTTGGGTCTTTGCGTGAGAGGGCCTCGACCTCTCTTTGTTTTCGCTCAATCCCTTTCCGAAGATTTCCCCTTTTCCTTCAATTCCAGATGTAGAGTTACGAAGCAGTTTGTTTAGTTTTCCAGCAGAGCTCTTCAGCATCTTTCATCTCCACCGGGGGTTGAGCTTCCCATACTTGGTTCACAATTCTAGTAGCTTCTTCATCCCTGTTCCAAAATAATTCATATTTGAATTCTCTTGGCGGTTTCCTCCTGTCGCTATTGGAATCAAGAACCAGCAGTAAAGGACAGTGATCAGAAGTTGGGGCCTGTAAATTGATGACTTTTGCGTGAGGATACAAGTTAAGCCATGATGGGGTGGACAGTCCTCTATTCAGTCTCGCTTCAACCCTATATCGTCCTCTTCTATTATTTCTCCATGTCATTGGCGCTCCAGTAAATCCCAAATGAAGCAGATTGCAGCAATCCATAGATTCATAGAAGCGATCTAGTTGGGCCTGGGGATGGGTTCTTTCGTTGTTGTACTCACTATGAACCATCACCTCATTAAAGTCCCCAATCACTAGCCAAGGGTCCGTGCATTCGGAGCTCAATTGCTTGAGAATATGCCAACTTTGTTGCCTTTGATGAGCTTTAGGATGTTCATAAAACCTTGTAAATCTCCATCCGCAAAAATTTGTGCCAATGTGTATTTTAGAAAAACTTTTGATGCTGGCAGCTTTGTTGTGGTTCCATAAGAGTGCCAGGCCCCCTCTCCTTATCTGAGGGTCTACGGCAAAACACCCATCAAAATTGAGTCTTCTCCGAATTCCTGCCATCTCTTTGGAATAGCTTTTAGTTTCACAAAGGAAGACCAAATAGGGAGCTTTTTTCCTGACAATATCAAGAAGAGTCCGAATTGCTCGAGGGTTCCCAAGCCCTCGGCAGTTCCATGCTAGTAGAGCCATATTAGGTGAGGCGAGGCTGCGTCCTCCCCGCAGCCTCCACCTCTCCTATGTCGAAACTCCCCAAGCTCCTCCGTCGTTTCAGTATCCCCAATTGTGCCTCCCAATCGCTAGTTCTGCCTCTTTTTGGAGGATTTTTCATCTAAATATCCTATATTCCCAGCTTGTCCGGTTCGTTCCTCGATCTAGCCCTTCTCTTCCATCTGCCTTTCTGTTTCATGGGTCTCCAATACCCCTCACCAAGCCTCTTGCAATCATCCCCTTGCCAAACCTGAACATTAAACAGCCCATCAGCCTCCTCCCCTATGACTTGCTGACCAACTTCCTCACATCCCCCAGACACTCTGTTTAGATACCCCCTGCTCTTCCCCATTCATTCTACTTCTGGTTGCTCGACGCATAAATTCTGGTGAATCTCCATCCCCCTTTGCCCCAGGCCTTGACTAGAATGAGGGTCCCCCCTTCCTTACCTTCAAGTGCCAATGAGAGATCTGGCCTCTGATCCTTGAGTTGCCGCAGGATCTGCTGCTGGATATGTGAGGGTGTAAGTTCCCATAGAATATCATCCCCGTTAGGAATCATTGAGTAGTTCGAGGTCCTCAGCAGGTCCTGTTCAGCATGCAGGTGCAGCAGCCTGTGGTTGAAAAACTGTGGGTTCACTTCGTATGGTTGATTTTCCTCCATAATGCGAGAAGCTCGCTGGTTTGATTTAGGAGAGCTAGTCCAGGTCTGCTGCCGCCTCTCTTCCAAGTCGCCCACCCCACTATTCACACTGCTTGGTCTGCCTCCTCCTTCTCGATTGCCTTCATTACCTGGTTCTTCCCATACCTGATTCCCTTGGGAGTAGGATTTCCCAAGGTATTTGATTGGCGAGGCCCCGTTGCTGTTGTAGACTTCAAACCGAGGCTTCAGCTGTCTAACTCCTGCTCTCAGCCAGCTGCCATAGGGCATATCTTCTTTAGCCATTTGCTATTGTGGTATTGTTCTCACTGTGCAGTCCCGGTGGACGTGACCCATGATTCCACATAGGTAGCAAAACAACGACAACTTCTCATATTGAAACATGAGCCATTGCTTCTGTTGGGAGGCTACATGAATATACATTCCTCTTCTAAGGGGCTTCCGACAATCAACAACCACTTTCATCTTGATCTCGGCTTCTGAGGCTTCCATCTCTGTCCAGTTTTCAAAGGAGTTCCCTATGTGTGTCCCTAGAATCGTCTTGTCGATGATGTATGGGACTCCCGTGATGTGCAGCCATAGAGGCATTTTCGCAAGCAGAACGTGTCCGATGTCGGTTTCCTCCCATAGTTCAGAGATAAGCACCAGATGACATTCAAATACCCATGGACAACCCTTGACAACACGTTCCTTGTCCTCTACCTCCCCAAATATAACTTGGTACAGATTCTCTCCCACTTCGTTAAAATGACAGGAATGCTTCGGCCTCCATAACCTCCTCATTATTGATTTAAAGATCTCTTTGTTGTATGTCTTCGACGACCACAATGAGTAAAGGATTGAAGTGGCAGGGCCCTGAGGAATCTTTTTTATGGCCGCCTCAGAGATCGCTAGTGTATGAAGTTCCTCTCCTAACAATGCCCCAATGTTCGGATTCATTATTGCTGCCCTCCATCGATCTCACCTTCCCTAACACCCCCAACTACTGTCGCCTTCTGTCTGCCTTTCAGAAATCTCCCAGATCCTCTCCGATTACCTTCACCCAGTTCCGAGCGCACCACAGCTGCCTTTCGGTCCTACAGGGGAGGGACTCTGGCTAGTCTTCGCATGGATAATACTTAGTTAAATGCTGTGAAATATAGATTCAACGTGCTATAATTTAGATGGCCATTAGTTTCCAAATAATATTCATGGGATGCTTATGGAACTGGGATTTCAAAAACCCCACTTTTAAATAAATAAAACACTTCAGAAATCCACAAATTCATATGCATTTGATTTTTTGGTTTGGTTGACTTTCTATTTTTTTCCTTTCGTGGGTTAAGAAAATCAGGTTTCTTGCGTTGGTGGTTAGGGTTTTCTTGACTTGGGGAAGAAGAAGAACTTGAAAAACGATTTACCAACCCCTTGAGTAGATGCATTTTGCATTAAGGCCATCCATAAAATTTTGCAAACTAGCCCTTGGGTACCACTTTTCAGTTTGGGTCCATGCTATCTGGCCCATATTCTAAAGGGCACTTAGCCTACCTCTTATTACGTCTCAGCTTTTTCAAGCCTATTCAGTTTGAGCTTGAGCTTGCTTTAGGACTAGGTAGGCAGCCCAGATTACAAGCCCATGCGGGCTTAGTCCCTATTATTAGCTTAGCAAAGCTCTCCGCAGCTTCAGTTTGTGGACACATGACAGCATATGAATGTCTAAATAAGATTTAACATATTTTGTGATTCCAATATCTGATTTGGATGGTCCAATGGTGGTTTTTTATGTTTTTGAACATTTTGAATCAAATGGAAGGGTCTGATTAGGCCGAATAGGTCCAAAAATATAAGTTTTTGTGAATTTAAGCATATAAATGCAAATTTTGAATTATTTGTGCAATTAAATCATATGGTTAATTTATGAAAATTTAGAATGTAATTTATTAATAATTCATGCATCTATGATTTGTCGCTTTCTATTAAAATTCACATTAACCCATTGTCATGCAAAATTAAATTTTTGAATATTTTAAAATCTTAAATTCAAATAATGGTATAAGTCTTTTTGATGGGTGTAACTTCGGTTACTGGAAGTTGAGAATGAAACAGCTCATCATGGCTACGGACATAGATTCTTAGATTGCTATCCAAGATGGTGTTGTATTACCAATTGATGAAAGAGCTTCCGCATGGTCTAAGAAGGAGGTTAGAATTGTAAAGAGCAATGCCAAATCCATGAACTCTCTCTTTTATGCTCTTTCCATTTCTGAATATGATAGGGTATTCTCACGTCAAACTGCTAAAGAAATATGGGATACACAAACATCTATCTATGAGGGAACTTTTTAAGTCCAAGGGACGAGAAAAAATATTTTAATTAGAGAGTTAGAAAACTTTAAAATGCTAGAGACCTAAAATATTTCTGAAATGTTTGCTAGATTTTCAAAGATCACTAATGCACTAAAAGGTCTCGGGAAGCTATTTCTGGATCCGAGTAGGTTATGAAGATTCTGTTTAAGTAAAAAATTTTAAAATACCCAATTGATCTCTCCTCTCTTGGGTAATTGTCATAAACTCAGGACCAACAAATAAGTAGCAATAAAAGAAATTAACTAAGGAGTTAGGCTATTACTTTTGTCACACTCTTGGATACCAAAATAAGGATTGTACTAAATATTATGCTTTGCGTGCAAAGAAAGGTACCTTCTCACTTCGGTTTTGAGGTTAATTTGACATCAGTACCCAGACATACTTGATGGATAGATTATGGTACCACTACTCACATAAGTGTGTCTATGTAGGATTATCTGAGTTGTCAAAACCAATGATGCTGAAAGATTGATCTACATAGATAATGACAAGTCAGTCAAACTTGAGGCTATAGGCATTGTGAACTTTCGTGAAAAACTCCTTTTTAATTGGTTTTGATGATGAAAAAATATATGGTTTATGCTATTGCTTTTGATATTATGAAATTATGTCTTTGATTTTTCGAAAATAACAGTTATTTGTGGAATTATTATTTTTTAGTTAATAATACTAATTGTGATGGGATTGAACTTGAGACAAAGAGATATCTTGAAAATGAAATATGCTAGTTGATATGCATAGAATATGGAATATCCTCATTTGATAAACTTCACTTAGAATGATTATGGAATATTTTTTTGAAGTTGCGGTTAATCTTAAAATAAGATTGGTTCATTCGTTTATCCTTATCCAAGTGGAATAAAATCTGTAGCAGGACTTTTTTCCCAAAATTCGAATTTTGCAAAATAGGGAAAAATTTTGACCTTTTGGGTGCAAAAGGTTGACCTTTGTGCTAAAAACACTCTGTCCAAATAGGAGTAGCAAAAGGTCGACCTTTTAATCTGAAAAGGTTAACATTTTTAGGGTGCTAAAATTTTAGATTTTAAAAAGTTTAGATTTTTATGAAGACCTCTTGGGCTATCATCTAGGCCACTTTTTAGTGACCAAAAGGCTTTCAAAGGAGGATGTGAGAGAGCTAGAAGATCAAGAGAATCAGCCATCAAGTATTCAACATTGAAAAATCTAGATTGCCTCTTTGTGAAGAATAATCTTGAAAAGAAGTTACCCTTTCTCAAGTGCAGTTGTTGTAGTGATTCAAAGTTGCATGTTGCTTTCAGTATGTTGATGCTGCTGTTGTTGCAAATGTGCTAAACTGGTTTGGTTTTGATTTTTATTTTTGGACTACCTAGGCTTTGATTGCATTCAAACCAACTTAGCACCAGTCCAAAAGACGGTCGGATTAACTATACCACTGTAGCTTGTGTGGAAGTTGATTAATGGAACCCAAGTATTTGTACTTGGAGAGTGGAGTAGGTCTGTAGTTGACCAAACCACTATACTTGTGTGATTTATTTTGCACTTGCTAGATTATTCTTTATAATTATTTATCGTATAAGTATTTTAATTAGCTATTACACGGGACCAACAAGTGGTATTAGAGCAATTTTTTTGAATTTAATGAAAAGATCATATGGCTAATGAGAATGATTACTCTGGTCAGTCCATTGCTCGACCTCCCTATTCTGATGGATCAAATTTTACATATTGGAAACTCAAAATGAAGATGTTTCTAATGGGACATGACATTAAACTTCGAAAAATTGTTGAAACTGAATTGAACTTGCCTAGAGATGATATTCTTGTTGTACTCAGTCAATAAAAAACTGAAAAGGTTCAAATTAATGCTATAACATTATATGCATTATATGCATTATATTGCTCTCTTTCATCATTTGAGTTCAGTAGAATCTCATCTTATGATATTGCAAAATAGGTGTGGAATACTCCTAGTAACTCATGAAGGAACATCATAAGTGAAAGAATCAAAAATCAATATGTCAATGCATGACTATGAATTTTTTATAATGAAATCTACTGAATCAATATATGAGATGCTTTGTAGGTTTATAGATATTATCAATAATCTCAAAGGTTATAGAAAGTCTATTGCTACAACTGAATATGTTAAAAAGTTACTATGTTGTTTACTTGTGACATGGAATGCAAAAGGGACAGCAACTGAGGAAGCCAAATATCTCTCCACGATGACTGTGGATCAGCTTATTGGTTCATCAATGACATATGAAATTGTCTTAAAAAGAAATGATGAAGAAGATGTGAAAGGTAAAATGTTACTTGGATTAAAAGCTTATTTGAATAATTTGTTAGAGGATGTAGGTGTTGAAGATGATGAAGTTGCTATGCTCACCAAAAAATTTAGGAAATTCATTGCTCAAAATAAGTCAAATGAAAATAGAGTTGCTGCTGCAATGAGAGTTCAAAAGAAGGTTGTCAATAAGAATATGCAAAGAAGTGAGTTTGAGAAAAAAGAAAACGATTAAACAAAGTTGAGTTGTTTCGACTGTGGAGGATATGGTCATCTGAAAAATTTGTGTTCTTCTCCATAAATGAAAAACTCAAATTTCAGGTTTAAGAAAAATGAAAGCTATGGAGCTTGGAGTGATAGTAATACATCACTTTCTGTGAGTTCAAAATCAAATGATGAAACTGCTCAATTTGTACTCTATAAGAATATTAGTTTTATGCCAAATCATTTAGAGGATGATTGTGATTCTGAGGCAAATATTATTGGCAAAAGTGAACTTTAAAGAACTTATGAAGAATTGTTTCTTGAGTTTAATGACATATCTAAAAAAATGTGAAAATAAAAAAAAGGAATTGGAAATTGAAAAGTTGAAGTGTTTAAAACTTGGTGAAAATGTTCAGAAGTTAATAGTTGAAAATGACAAATTGAAGTCAAAAGTTGTAGAAAAATAGAATATAAAAAATAGCACTGAACTTACAATTTTGTAAACAAAAAATCTGCACACAATGAGGTATGTCAGTTCTGTTGTTCTCATGGACATTTTTCATTTGCGTGTTCGTTGAAAAGAATGTAAGCACAAGGCATTAAACTTGTTTGGAGATCTAAAAATTTTGTTCATTTGAATGTTAACAAAGATGGACCTATGAAATGGGTATCAAAAAATTAATTTTTTCATGTGTATAGAAAAGAGGAATAAGCTAGTACATGGACAGTGATTGTTCTCCTCATATGACCTGGAATAAAAAACTTAAAAAACAAAGAAATGTTACCTTTGAAGATAATAATAAAGAAATAATCAAAGGAACAGGAATGATAAGTTGCCAAGGTATGGAAATTAATGATGTTTTTCATTTTGAGGGACTTAAATATAATCTATTGAACAGGAGTTAATTTTGTGATAAAGAATGTGAAGTTGTGTTAAAGGCAAAACAATGTATTATTGTTGATGATCATGGAAATAGACTACGTTGTGGAAAAAATGGAAATGTTTATGTTTTAGATCCTGGTATAGGTCATCCAGAATGTTTATCTGCATTTGGTGATGAAAATTTATTGTAGCACTAATGTTTAGGACATGAAAATATGCATACTATTAAGAAACTTCAAAAATATGATCTTTTAAAAAGTTTACCTAAATTTGAAGTAAATGTGGAACATGTGTGTGATTCATGCAAATTTGGTAAACAAAAGAAAACCTCTTTTCATTCTAAAAATATTGTGCCAACATCAAAATAACTCATAGATATTGAGTAGAAACTGTAAATACAGTTTGTTTCATTATTAATTTTTTTATATTTGCATAATATTAAAAAAATTGCGTATGAATTGTGGTGAAAATAGAAACCAAACGTTACATATTTCCACACATTTTGATGTAAGTGCTTTGTATTAAACGATGGAAAGGATGATCTAGGAAAATTTAACATGAAAAATGATGAAGGCATCTTCCGAGGTCTTCTTCCAATGAAGCATTTCACATTTATAGCGAGAGAACATACATAGTTGAAGATCCAATTCATGTGTTTTTTAATGAAACAAACAACAGGCCGAGAAAGGTTGACTTTATAGGTGAAGATGAATGAGAAATTATTAAAAAATCATCGCAAATGAATGAGGAATCAAATGAAGATACTAAAGAAGAGGTTGAAGAATATGGTAAGCCTAAAATACCTCATTTTTTCCATAGTAGAAGAATTCAAAAGTATCATCCAATGGATCAAATAATAGGTGATGTGCATGATAAGATCAAAACAAGATGATCAATTCAAAATATCATTGGTCACTATGCATTTATTTCTCACGTTGAACTAAAAAACATAATTGATGTGGTGAATGACGAAAATTGGATAATTGCTATGCATGATGAACTTAATCAATCAAATGGAATAATATGTAGACTGTAGTACCTAAACTTGAAGAAAAATCAATAATTTGTACTAAATGGATTTTCAGAAACAAGATGGATGAATTAGAAATCATTGCGAGAAATAAAGCTCGTTTAGTAGCTCAAGGATGCTTTTAAGAGGAGGGTACAGATTTCCATGTGACATTTGCACCTGTTGCTAGACCTAAGGACATCAAAATGCTATTTGCCTTTGCATCATATAAGAATTTCAAATTATATCAAATGGATGTAAAGAGTACATTCTTGGATGGATATATTAATAAAGAAGTATATGTCAAACAGTCTCTAGGTTCTGAGGATCTTCATTTTCCTTATCATGTATTTAAGCTATCAAAGGCACCCTGTGTGTTAATACAAGCATGAAGAGCTTAGTATGATGGATTGAGTAATTTTTTGCTTGCTAAAAATATAAAAGAGGAAAGGTTGTACAACATTATTTATTAATCATATTCATCATGACATTTTGATTATTCAAATATATATCGATAATATTATTTTTGACTTTATTGATGGAAAATATTACAAGGATTTTGATAAATTGATGCAGGATGAGTTTGAGATGAGTATGATAGGAGAATTAACTTCTTTCTTGGTTTACAAGTCAAACAAATTCTAGAAGATATTTTCATCTCACAAACGAAACATATCAAAGAAATGTCTAAAAAAATTCTCAATGGAGTCCGTGAAGCTTATGTCTATACTAATGAGCTTAGATATCAAATTGGACAAAGATAAATCAAGGGTTTGTTTAGCAATTTGCAAAAGTTGTCACGATAAAATTTTTCAATCTAAAACTTGTCACTCTCCATAATTACTCTTTTTTAAATTATTTTTTACATATCTTTTTATACGACAACCCTACTTTTCAATCATTTCTACACAACTACCAATACAAGCAACCTATTTATTTTAAATTTATTCTCTTTACTCATCATCATTACCCCTACAATATCACATCATTTTCTACTAATTTGACAACTTTTATATAAAAAACTTTTCGTCAAAAGTTTTACAATTTTCCAAACACACCACAAGTAAGAGTATAAGTGAAAAATTGTATAGGAGCATGATTAGATCCCTACTATATCTTACGGCCAGTAGGCCAGACATTTTATTCAGTATTTTCTTATGTGCTCATTTTCAATCAAATCCAAAGAATCTCATATAGTGGCAGTGAAAATTTTTTTTATATATCTTATCGACACTCCAAATTTGAAATTATTGTATCCTAGAGGCTCTAATTTTGATGTAATTGGATATGCTGATGCTGATTATGTAGGATACAAGGTAGATAGGAAAAGAACAAGTGACACTTATCAATTTTTGGAAAGTATACTTGTTTAATGGTTTTCTAGGAAACAAACCACTATGGCTTTATCTACCATTGAATCTGAATGTGTGGCTATTCTAGTCTTTGTGCACAAATTCTACAGATGAAAAAAAAATTATGTGATTATAAACTCAAATATTATGATATTTCAATTTGTTGTGATAACACAAGTGCTATTAATTTGATAAAAATCCAATACAACATTCTCGTACTAAACACATTGAAGTGAGATTTCATTTTATTGAAGATCATGTGCAAAAACATCATGTATGTGTTGAATTTTTTCCTAATGAAAATCAAATAGAAAATATTTTTATAAAATCTCTGCCCTCTGAAAGATTTGCTCAAATTAGAAGATAATTGGGTGTGATAGATCCATTTACATGATAAATTGAGATAATCATTTGAGTCAAGATTAAATAATTGTTTTCTTTTATTTTTTGTAACTAGACTGAAAAGGTTAACATTTTTGTCGAAACAGAGGCAATAAAAGAAAACAATCAAACAGTTCTTTTTTCATTTGTCTTCTCCTTTAGAAGTTATTGCTAAGGTTTCATGGGTGGCTAAAAGTGTATGAGGGATTTCCTATTTTTGCTTCTATTATTTTGATTTCCTTCCATAAATTTGTATAAATCATTAGCCGATAATCCTCTTCTCTAATGGAAACATTCTCTTTTCAAAAATCCCACCCACAATCCTCCTTCTCTTGCAAACACCAACAATCTTCACTCTCTCTCTTCCCTACTAATAAGCTGAGTCAAGTACTCAAAGTCTCTCTTACCCAAAATCTTCATCAACCCTATAACCAAAAACCATCACCACTAATCCGATCTTCACTCTCATACGACCTTTCCTATTCACTGAAGCCTATCACTACCCATAACTATCTCCCTCTGTCTGGAAACCATAACATCTGTGACGTTCATTACCACAAAATCTTCACCATCATTTCAAACCATTTACCAAATACCCAAATATGGTTCCTCCCAAATCTGTTTCAAAAGTAAGTTACCTAGAGAAAGGTAAGAGGAAAGTGGATGATATATCACCTGAGAAATCGCCTCTTAAGGAAAGAAGAAAATTTAGTATTATCATTGAAAAAAGCAGACACACAAGAACGAGTCAAATTTTACCACCACCACCATCAATTCTGATTATCAAAATTGCTAGGACAAAAAATTCTAACTTCTCAAAAGGTTCTACTACAACATGAGAAAGAGTTCCAAACCAAAATTGTTTCCAGAAGTCTTTCGAAGGGTAAATATGTTGATTTCAAATATTTCAAGTATAACAAGTTTACTTTTGTTGATTGGCTAAAAAACTGATTTATCTAAGTTCTATGTTTCGGAATGTCCACTTATAAAGAACTTATAAGGCTTTTCTATGTGCATCTTGAGAAGTTAGAGTCAAATCATACAATTCGTACGTAAAAGGAGTACATATCTTACTATTGAAGAATTTGCCTCAATCATGCAACGTCCATATCTTTTTGTCAAAGATTCTACTTATGTATTTATTGAAGATGCTATTTTGGATTTAACTGCTGATGCAAGTCTGAGCATATTAAAAATTGCATTTCTTGCTAGAGATTTGGCCTCTATTGAGTTAAAACTGCTATTTCAAGTTGTTTATAACTGTCTTTATTCAAAAACTAGTGGAAAAGATATAGTTAATACTAAAGATCTTACTCTCATGTGGTGCATCATGTTTCAAAAGCCTTATCATTTGGTTTATTCAATACTCGATTATATATTAAGTCAGAGAAATAGATTCAATAAACTAGACTTTTCAGCATTTTGGAATTGATTTGAGTCAAGAAGGATTCATTAAGCCAAACTCGTACGACATCATTGGAGAATCAACCTTGAAGAGAATGAGATACAAAAAAGTTAATGGAGGTAGATGGGTATGCATTCCTTCTACACCCAAAGAGAAGAAACTATCAGATGACATAGGGTCTCGTGGAAAGAAAATTGGATCTCAAGGCAATATTGCTGGAGAATATGATGAGGAAGCTAAAGAACTATCACCTCTAAATATTACCTCCAAACCCATTTGACTATACTGCGCATTTTGTAACATCAAACCAACCATCTCAAATCACTACATCTACTACCAAATATTCTATTGATTTCAAACTTTTGAACAAATTCTTACATAGCCAACTCAATATGCTTCATTCAAGGCTTGATTCATTTGGAGAAAGAATGGCTAATGTTGAAAGTGTTGTCGAGGATCTCATCATTGAAATTCAACTTCAAGAAGATCTACTTCAAAAACCCACAATATCCCATATCTCCCACATCTCTTCCATCATAAAGACCTTTTCCAAAACAAAAAAAACTCATGTGTCATGTTCTGGCCTCGTGAAAAATTATTAATTAAAAGTTGTTTTCCTGTGCCTTTGAAAATAAATGCTTAATTAATTCCCTAGTAAAATTTTAAAGCATCTAATTCTTTAACAGAGTCCGAAAAGTATATCATAGAAATATTTTACATTGTGTTCCACATTCTGATTTTACATCTCCAATGAGAAAACCCTTGATTAAAAGAGCTGAATATAATAGTCCATAAAAAATGCTTATTCTTATTGAAATAATGATGAGATGTGTAGAAGATCTTTCTACGTCTTTACAAATGCATGAAAAATCGTGTCTAACAAAAATATAAAGATAAGTGAGTACACTTTGCCTCGCGCCGTGACTGGAATGTGAGGTATATGACGTCACGCGCCATGACTTAAATGTGAGGTACATGACGTCACGCGCCATGACTTAAATGTGAGTTTGCGCTTAGCTCGTCGACCAGCGATGACTTGGTTTGGGAACTAGTGAGGGGCCCGTCGGCTACACTAGTTACCCTACACAGCAAACTAAGTACGCTCTTAGCTTCTGGATTTTACACAGCAGACCAGCGCGTCTCGCTTTCAGCTTTTGTACTTGTACAAGAAACCAGCGTTTCCCGCATTCAGTCTCTGGATTGAAATTTGAGTGGTTTTACCAAAAAAAATTGATTTAACCAAATTTTAAAACTATGTGTGGGTCGACTTGAACCATCTAAAAGGGATTCGAGCGCAACTGGGCATGTTGAAAAGAGTTTGGGCCTAATCGGGCTTGACTCAATCAATTTGGGCTCAATTGGGCTTATTGGAGGATTTTGGGCCCAATTGGGCCTGGTGAACAGTTTTGCGCCCATCCTAGGCTTGTTGAGGAGTTTTGAGCCCAAGTGGCTTGTTGAAGAATTTTGCACCCAAGTGGGTTTGTAGGAGGGTTTCTTGAGCCATCTTGGGCTTGCTGGAAGTTTTAGACCTGTTAAGGCTTGGGTTGAAGAATTTTAGGGCCTATTAAGGCTCGGGTTGAGCAAAGAGGTCATTCACTTTTTTTTCATATATATATACATATATATATATATAAAGGAAAGGTACTTGGCCCCGTGTATCATTAAGATATATGTCTGTATAAAATATATATTTTTTGCACCCGCGGGACAAATATATATATTCTTTAAAGGCCCGCGAGACATATATATTTTTGAAAAATAAAATATTCATTTTCGAAAGCACACGAAATATTCATTTTTGGAAGCCCGCGGGGCATATATATATTTTTAGAAAATAAAATATTCATTTTTGGAGGCCCCACTGGACATATATATATTTTTAGAAAATAAAATATTCATTTTTGGAGGCCCGCGGGATCCATATATATTTTTAGAAAACAAAAAATATTCATTTTTGAAGCCCCACGGGGCATGTATATATTTTTAGAAAATAAAATATTCATTTTTGGAGGCCTGCGGGGCCCGTATATGTTTTTAGAAAATAAAATAATCATTTTTGAAGGCTCGCGGGGCACATATATATTTTTAGAAAATAAAATATTTTTTTTTGAAGGCCCGCGGGACATATATATATTTTTTAAAAATAAAATATTCATTTTTGGAGGCCCGCGGGACACATATATAATTTTAGAAAATAAAATATTCATTTTTGGAGGCCCGCGGGACACACATATAATTTTAGAAAATAAAATATTCATTTTTGGATGCCCACGGGACCCATATATATTTTTAGAAAATAAAATATTCATATTTGGAGACCCGCAGGGCACATATATATTTTTAGAAAATAAAATATTCATTTTTGTAGGCCCGCGGGACCCATATATTTTTTAGAAAACAAAATATTCATTTTCAGAGGCCCGCGGGGCACGTATATATTTTTAGAAAACAAAATATTCTTTTTTTGAAGGCCCGCGGGACACATATATATTTTTAGAAAACAAATATTCATTTTTGGAGGCCCGCAGGATACATATATAATTTTAGAAAATAAAATATTCGTTTTTGGATGCCCACGAGACCCATATATATTTTTAGAAAGTAAAATATTCATTTTTGGAGGCCATGGAGCACATATATATTTTTAGAAAACAAAATATTCATTTTTGGAGGCCCGCGGGACCCATATATATTTTTAGAAAACAAAACGTTCATTTTTGAAGGCCCGCGGGACCCATATATATATTTTTAGAAAATAAAATATTCATTTTTGGAGGCCTGCGGGACCCATATATATTTTTAGAAAATAAAATATTCATTTTTGGAGGCCCGTGGGACCCA
>JAXCLR010000063.1:14747328-14781286 GCA_035584095.1 Annona squamosa | reverse complement strand
CGGCGCCCTCCCTGAAATGGGAGATGAACACAGATAGTCGCCTGGCTCGCGGGCTATCACCTGGAAGGGTTTCTCTCTTAAGGAAGGATGATCACTTGACAAATGTCACCTACCAAATGGACAGAAACGTATTGCATGTTGCATATGCTTAAAAAGGATTTTATGAAAAGTATTTTAGGACATGAAAATGTCTTATGAGAAAAGGTGCTTCAATGAAAAATATTTTAGAACATAAAATATTTCTATGGAAAAAGAATTTATATGTCAAGTTTTACAAGCATATGTTTGCCATGAATTGTGATTATGAAATGTTTAGGAAAGGTATTTATGAAAAGGTTTCCTCCAGTTGTTAGTCGAACGCTTATTAAGCGTCTACTACTAAAAGGTGAGAAATGCGTTTAAAATGAAAAATGCTTGCTTATTGAGTTTTAACTCATGTTTTGTTTTCCCCAACCATAGACAGGTACTACACAGGCCATGCAGGAAAGGAAAAGAATATGAAGAAAACTTTTCAACAAACTAATCTGTATATGGTATGAATGATTATACGAAATCTTCAAAATATGTATGTCTGAAATGTTTAGATTGAAAGAACTTGTGATGTAGATAAGTCAATTATTATGATATGAATAATATATGTGAAATTGATGTCAAGGATATGTTCATATATGATGACATGATGTTATGTGATGAGATATTACGAGCATCATGTGTAAAATTGATGACGAGTGTTTGTTATATGATAAAAGAAAATGAATAGAAAAAAAAATTTGGACGAGATCCAATTTAAAAGTCCCGCCGTGTAATCAGGGCAACAATCCTTAGTCACATTTACCAATCGATAAAGACACGGAGTAAGGCTTCTAGGTACCCTGGGTCGGGGCGCCACATTCAACTAGCTAGACATCCATTAATAAAAGCAAGGCTACAAGCTTCTTTATTAGCATGTTTAAAGGACGATCAATATAATAAGTTTTCAGATTCCATATTAGGAATTATTCATACATCATTGCATGTAAGACCAGTATATTTCAATAGTTTTTCAAATTTTTCTATTAGTCCAACTAATTCTCATATTATAAACATAGTCCTTATTAGTCCAAACTCAGGGATTTAATGTGCGACTAAAATTGATACCTTTATGCATGCGGTATAAAATATGTTATAAGGCAATGAAAACTTTAATTCCAAGATCATTGTTCTCTCATGAAAAAAGGGCAATCCCATGTTTTATTACGTATGTGTATCGAGTGCTTGTCGTTAAGAGCACTATGATTATCAATTTAATTAAAATTAACTGAAACACATTAAAGCTATCACTATGCGGGGGATAGTATAGAATAATGGTGAGTCGGGTCGAATCCACAGAGAGACTATATAATTTTGAATTATTTTAAGCATAAATGAAAGAGAAGAGTGAGAGAGGGTATAGAGAAGAGAGAGAAAGGAGAGGAAATTAGAAAGAGAGAAAGAAAAGGAAAGGAATTAGAAAGAAAAAAGAAAGAAGAGAGAGAAAGCGGATAAAGAAAGGAAAGAAATAAAAGAGACAGAGAAAGGAGAGGAGAAATTGCAATTGACAACAACTAAATTAAATCTAAACTAGGAAAGCAATTAAACGATTATAGAGGTAAAATTTTATCTACGAAAGCAGGAATGAAAGTTGCATTAAACTTAATTTAAAAATTGCAAAACATAAAATAGTAAATCTAATCTAAAAATTGTAAATCTAAAATTAATAACTACAAAGCATTAAAGAAAAATTACAATTAAAAGAAAAATTACAATTAAAAGAAAATTTATTTACCCCAAATTTTGCTCGAAGACCACTCTTTTGAGGAGCAATCCAAGCCTTTGAAGCATTACCCACTCGGTAAGGGTCACACAAGAAGGGGGCCCACTTCAACGGAGAGGAGTGTTGTGTGTGTCTTGGAATATGTGGAGGGCCCCTCCTTTTATAGATGTGTGGCACCCCATTGGGTAGACTTGGAATTCAATGTGGGATTTCCATCTTGAACAACACTGTAGCTGCCCTTTTCCATTTGTTGTAGCTTTGCCTTCTACTATGGTCGATGCTGGTGGCTGGATTTCGTTTTTGTTGCTAGAAACCGAGAAAATGGAGGGGCTACTAATAATGCTACCTTGATTGATTTTTGGAGGTTTGAAAAGGGGTTGCAGAAGCTCTTCTTCAGTTGCACACACGATCAGCTCGATGGGGTTGCTAGGCACGATCTTTGCTTTGTTTCTACCCATTGCCTTTGTCGTCTTGGTGAATCAACTGTGTAGATGACCAAGGCTAGAAAAGGGAGTTGCTCCTTTGGTCGTTGATTGGGAAGAAAGGCTGCTGTCGGAATTGATGGAGGTGGGAAAGGGACGAGCCGGTTGCAGTGGGTTTGAAAGCTTGGGGTTTGGATGAGGTACGATGGGTTGGCTGTTAGATGTTGATTTAAGGGAGTTGGGAATGGTGGTGGGAGCTACAGAAAATGGCTACCGTTTGTTGGTCTATGGATTGGTGCTGAACAGAGGCTATGACTGGCAAGTATTTTCAATGGAGGTTTAATGGGTTAAAGGGGTGATGCTTAGATTTATGTCCGAATATAAGATTTAACAGTAGGTTTGAGCGGCATAAATGGATGTCTTGGGTGCGTTGAAGTTTCTGGATTCGTGAATCAACAGAGGGGTTGCTCGGATTTTTGGTGTTGTTGAAATGGGTTTACCTATATTTTGAAGAGTTATTGATTGAGAAATTTCAGGCAGATTGGATGCTGAAATTGGGGATAAGATCGGTGCTATTGAGATGGAAGGCAACCATGAGTTTGGGGTTGTCAATTGGTTTGGTAGCTTAGAGGTGGCTTCTTCTTGGTTGCTCAGAGGAGCAGGGGACGAGAGAAGAAGATGTGATGCAACAGAGCAGTAGAAAAGTAAGAGACGAGTGCTGGTGATCATGGATTGGATAGCGGGAGCTGAGGTACTAGGGGAGCAAACGGCTTGCCAAAGCAGAGGAGAAAGCTGGATGTCGTGGCCAGTGAAAATCCGCTTTGCTTGGGAAGTTTGCCTGATTGTAGCAAGCTAGATCGATAAGCTTCCGACTAAAATTTCTAGTTGTAATTTGGTGGTTGTTAGCAAACAAAATTGCTATTGCCTTTTAGTTGTGGTGCTACCAGTAATTGGATGTCCAGCTTCTATGTTGCTAATTTTTGCTACCCAAATTTCCGATTTTCAGTTTCATGGTGAACGACTTTGGAAGAGGAATTGGGGAAGGAGACTGAGCATTATAACTAGATGCTCCAGCAGTATATGGACGTTCAGTGTACCTGCTATTCATGTAAATGAAATTTAAATGTATAACTTATGACTAAATAATTTTAATAAGCTTGTAAATTTCCTTAAGCTAATTTTTACCTCATTTTGAATTCATTTTATGTAGTTAATTTTTTTAAGCCTATTTAATTCCTCTTAGCATGTGTAATTTGTTAGAATTCAAGGCAAATTAAGCACAATTCATGTTTTGATGATTAACAACTCAATTTGAGAATTAATTGGGTACTATTATGTTTGCTAAGTATTGTCAAAAGATAAAAAACTCAAGTTTCAGAACATAGAAGACCAAGTCAGATTTCCAAGTCGACTCAGCCATCGACTTAGGTCAAATCGATTCCCAAGTCGACTCCATAAAGGACTTAAAATGCATTAAATGTTCTAGAGCTGAACTTGGACTCAGAGACAAGTGAAGTCACAGTCGAAGTTGACTCCACTTGCGACTTAGGTGAAGTTACAGACCTAAGTCGACTCCAGACGTGACTTAAGTACAACATACAGAAGACTTCGAATCCTCAAAGTGAAGTCGTATTTCCAAGTCAACTGTGCAATGTGACTTAGGTGTAGTCTAACCTCAAGTCGACTAAAGCATGTGACTTGAGTGAAGTTGAAGTCCAAGTCAACCCAAGCAAGTGACTTAAGCAACTAGCCACCTCAAACATCTTCAAAAATAGTTTATTATTACATAAATAACTATATACTGAAGATTGGACACCAAAATCAAGAAGGACAATCATCCTAAATCAAGGCTACAAGTAAGAACCTCTCAAAAGAAGAATACTATGCTAAGTTTCAAGATAAGACAAGGAAACCCAAGGATATCTAATGAAGAATAAGATAAGAAAAGTAAAAATGAAGTATCAAGATCACTTACAAGAATCAAAAATTCCAACATATACAAATGGATGGTGAAGTCACACTTGAAGTCTACTCCACCTGCGATTTGGGTTAAGTCTAAGACCAAGTAGACTTGAAGCTGGAACTTTGGGTGGAAGTTGAAGATTGAAGTCACACCCGAAGTCGACTCCAATCTGCAACTTAGATGAAGTTGCATCCAAAGTCAACTCCACCATGTGACTTGGATGAAGTCGCGTACCAAGTCGACCCCATATGTGACTTGGTTCACAACGGTCAGAAAAATTCGAACGTTAGTGCATTAAATGCATGCCACCTATCACCAAATATTCAATTTTCACCTCCCATTATTTAAGAGGCTTCAAGGGGACGTGAATGGGGTTAAAGAATAATTCAATAAGCTCACATTCCACTCTCTATTGCATTTAAGTTGATCTACACCAACTCTAAGTGAATAACTATGCTTCAAGTTGTTGAAAGCCCCATTGATGAATCTTCTACTCTCTTTACAAGTTCTTCTACGCGCTACAAACTGCCTATACGAATCTGTAAAGTGTAGTTATTTCTTTTGTTGATTATTTGTGTTTACCACTTGGTTTGATATTGGAAATCAAAACCAAGTGAAGGCAAAGTAGTGTTGTGATTGGAGTATGACTGGTCACCTACTTGTGTTATATTTGTGCAAGCCCCCTAGAGCTGAAATCTAGAAGAGAGCTATTTCTTTAGTTATATTTGAAATCTAATAGTCGAACCCAATTTACAATGGGTGTGACCTTAGAAGAGTGGAATAGGGAAGGTTGCCTGAACCACTCTAAAGCTTTGTCTCTTGATGTGGCTTGATCATCTGTGTTTTATTGCTTTATTTCTCTCAATATTTCTTCTTATTTCATTAAAGGGGATTAACTCAAAAAGGGAAAATTTATGTTTAAATAAAGAATTTTAAAATACACAATTCACCCCTCCCCTCTTGCATAATTGTGATAAACTCGGGACTAACATAATTATCTTCATAATTTTATATTTTCAAAAAAAATTACAAAATGACCCATTTTATAAAAAAAATTAAAGATTTTATGAAAAATATAATTTTTACAAAATTTCACTTAAAACATGTATTTAATTAAGATTTGAATATATAATGGTGTGAATTTAATATGAAATTAAATGAAAATTTTGAGATTTATCAATTACTAACCCAATACATAAAAGAATAGAATAAAAAAAATTTTATAGACAGATGTTATACTTCCCTTATAATGGAAAATTAAAAACCGTCAACCTAAAATTTTACCTGAAAAAAGGACTAAACATATTGTATCAATCATAAAAACCTCAAATAATATAACTCTAAATTTCGAACTGCATGTGGGAAAAAAATATTATTAATATATCTAGAGCACCTACTCCAATTATTCTTATAAGATCATTACCCACGCCTAGCTTCGAGAAACAATGAAAACCACCACCGCTATCATCCACAATCACTGCTAGATTTCCTTTAAAATATGAGACTACCAAGGACTCAAGCAAAACACTCAGAGTCGAATTTTTAGATAGTTGCTATTATGGATACTAATACTTCTATATTTGACAAAGAACTATTATTAAAAGATTATAAATCTCTAAAGAATGTAAAAAAGGCTAAATGGATCAAACAAACTTATACAAAATAAGAACAAAATATTTTCATTAAAAATAATTACAAGACTTTAGAACCTTTAAAAGACATATTGAATTCTTTACATGTTATGATAATCAAGTATTTACTTAAATAAATATGATCGAATCCACATTGGCTTCGAATCCATCTAGATCTCAATCTCCACCATTAATAAAGATACAAATACAACCCTGAAGTAATAGATCAAACAAAGAAATAGATGAGCATATTATGTAAGAACCTTATAAAAGATCAAGTTATAAAGAATTACCTATCTAGCTAAAAGACTTATGTCTAGTCATGAAACACATTAACTTTACCAACTATACTCTTAAAAAATATAGAAAAATAATAAGGAAGGGAAATGGAAAAGGCAATAATTATTCCTAAAGCTATAGCAACCACTCCTATATCTATTGAACTAAAAAGACATGAAATATCATTCTTTGCTAAACTCTCAAAACTTCAATACTCACCACCCTTTGCCTCATCAGAACCGAAAGCATTAAAGCTACTTCTAAACTTATCTTCAATATCAATAGAAGAATAATATAAACAAAAAGGAAAAAGTTATCTATATATCCTCACAATGTCTATTCCAAATAAGGAAAATCTCTTTTACTTGTTATACAAGACATATTATAAATCAAAAAAGAATTATTATAGTAGATCATCCTCGGCAGATCAATAATTTGAGGAAAAGAAAAAAATTTCTCATAATGAATTTAATCATAATTCGATATATGAATAGAACATAGATGGGGCCAGTGAATATCAGATATGGAATACATATAATAGTATGATTACGTATGTAGTATTATTAGTACAATTAGGAAGATTTACATCAAAATTTGTAACTATTACAATAGCCTACGACTTTACAAGCCAATTAAAAGGATGATGCAAAATCTAGTTAACCAATCAAGAAAAGCCCAGTATATTAGATGATCAAGAACCCATGGATACCCTAACTAGTACTATTATGTATCAATTCTTAGAAAAAGTAAAAGATTATCAAGCAATTATTAGACAAATATTATAAAAACTAAGTTTCAAAAAAATAAGAAATTATAAATGATACAATTATGTATTCATGACAGATGCAGATGTGTTAAATGATAGGTCTACACCGATATATAAAGCAAAATTTTATAAGGTTTACCTTAAGTATTTAAAAATAAAGTAAAAACTTTAATAGAACAAGAAAATGGAAGAAGGTTAGCATATGAAAATTATACTTGGGGCAACTTGTTTGCATAAATAAGAACTATATCAAATGAATTATGTTACCAAAAGCGGATGAAAGAATCAAAATTACTAAAATCTCAAGACTTTCACAATTTTGCTCGCATTATGGAATAGAAACATTGCCATTTCAAAAGAATTTATTAAAAATACAATTATCTTAAAGTCAAATTATATAAAAAATACAAAAGAAGAGATTGAAGAACCTCAAAAATATAAATATAAAAGATATAAACGAAAGAAATTTAAGTTGAAAAGAAAAGGGATATTATGAGTGTGTTCGGCAATTTGCAAAAGTTGTCAAATTAAAATTTTTTAATTTAAAACTTTTCACTCTCCACAACTACCATTTTTTAGTTATTTTTTACACATCTTTCTATATAACAACGCTACTTTTCAACCACTTCTATACAATTACCAATACAACTAACTTATTTATTTTAAATTTGTTCTCTTTATTTCTCATCATTACCCCTATAATATCACATCATTTTCTACTAATTTAACAACTTTTACATAAAAAACTTTTCATCAAAAGTTTCACAACTTCCCAGACACACCTTATATATTATAAATATGGCCAATCAGGGCATTATGTTTTTAAATGCTATAAAAAAGTAAAAGAACTAATATCGAGAAAAAACCTTGACTTAGCTACCCTAACAAAAAAGTTTTAAGAATTATCTCATACCTCTAATGAAGAAGGAGAATCAAGCGAGTCATTAAAATATTCAGACATAGAAAATACTGATAATTCCTTACAAGAAAATCATAATCTTTGTCAATGCTCTTATTCACAAGGTGATTATGAATCTTTAAGTCCCTCAAGATATTATTTTGTTAATACGTTAAACATAATAGATAAAGTATTATTAGATCTAATTAATGAAATTAAAATCCTCAACAAAAGGCCAAATTATTAACAAAATTCTTAAATATGATTAAAAATAAAATCCAAGATGAAAAAGAACATATAAGTTTAAAAGATTCCTCGTCATTATTAAACATTATTAAAGATCAAGACAAATATTTAAAAAAGATGCCTTAAAATCTGTAACGAATAATAATCTACAATAAGAAATAAAAACCTTAAAACTAGAAAGAAAAAATTTTAAAAATAGAATTCAAGCACTAGAACTACAAGCCTCAGTTCGTAAGAGTTTAGAGGCAAAGACAGAAGAAGAATTTATGGAAGGATTAAATCAACTATAGGCTGAACAACCATCATCATCAAAATCGGAAAAAACAATACGTTGTGTAACTAATCTAAAAAACAATTATCTCTAGCTAAACAAGAAAGAAATAATCTAAGAGGAAATATTATACAAATAAGAACAAATTATGCAAATTATCCTACCGCACTTAGAATTGTTTTTATGCTAGAAAACTCTCTAAATCATATCGAAGCGGGCATTAGAGAATTAGAAAGACAAATCTAATTTCTACTTAGTTAGATATCGTGCTACATTTAAAATGATCAAGAAAAGAATTGAAGTTTCTCATACAACAAAGAAATCAACTTCAGAATGATCTACAAAGAATCCTAAAAATTCCTCCTCATAAAAGAAATATTAAGATTATAGATAGATAAGTGAAAGCTTATATCGGGTATAAAATTCTATTAATCAAATTAAACAACAAATAGAGACTCGCTTGGGTTTATTTGGTGCTAGATCAACCCATGTGTCTTATTGATGTGAGTTAAATGCTTGTCGTTAAGGGTACTATGATTATCAATTTAATTAAAATAACTAAAACACATTAAAGTTAACACTATCGGGAGATAATATAGAATAATGGTGAGACGGGTTTAATCCACAAAGAGGCTTGAATTATTTGGAAAAGAAAATTTTTATTAAACTAAATATCCAAACAAAATTACAATGAAAAATTAAAGTGCAACAAAAATAACTATGAATTAAATCCACTAAAAGCAAATAAAATAAAAATCTAAAATTTAACAAAGTAAAAGAAAATATATCTGGATGGTTTTCACGAAGAATATTTCCTCTCTCACAAAGTGTCTCCATACCCATGAACTTGAAAAATAAAAGATTGAAAGAAAATTGGATGTAGAGCTTGATGCCTTAACTGCTTGCCCCTCACTCTTTTTATAAGCGCCAAAACCATAAAGAGCTCCTTGTACTTACGCAGTTAATTCTCTTGTATCTCAATTATGTTGCATATTATTTGCAGCTTGTATCTCAAATTTGTTCTTGCACATCTAATATGTAGCTAGACTCGTAGATGAAATAAAATTGAGAAACTTGCTTAGCTTATTGCATCACAAATTTGCACATACTTGAATCACCAATGATCGAGCAAGTGCTAAATTTGGAGAAAAGATGTTGTCATCGATATGATGGTCCCGCGATATACACAGACTAGTGCTCATTCAGTTTCCCTTTTTATGGTTTAACTTGTCAAATAAATTACAAATTTACCCCAACAATCCAACGATAACTTTAAAATATTTAAATTCAAGTTTCAGTGATTAAAAAACACTACCCATAAAACCCCTTTACTATATGTAATCTTCTACACTTAAATGGGTGAAAAATGATATAAAAGGTGATAAAAAAATGTGTTAGTCCCGAGTTGGCAGCAAAACATGAATTGTGTTCTTTAGTTTTCTTTTGGTATCTTAAAATTTAACCCCTCGAAAATTAAGTCCCCTTGAATGAAAACATGAAGAGTAATAGGGTAATCAAAGTAATAGTAATAGACACAAGAAATTATAGTAGTTTGGGATAACCCTCCCTCCTCTCTTTCAAGAGCACACCCTTGTGTGTTTGATTCCACTAGATCAATAGATATACAAATAGTTTAGATTACAACTCTAGGGGGTCTTCACAAATACAATACAAGTAGATGATAAGTCACACTCCAATCATACACTACTTGTCTTTTCTTATCCTTGATCCCCAACATGAAGCTAAGTAGAATTATAAAGAAAAGATTGCAAAGAAATTTTCATATGTTACAGGTTGTGTGGAGACAATTCAGGATTGGGAAACAACTCTTGAGCATTTGAGAGGTTGAACTGTTGTAGCTCTTGTAGTGAGATTCAGTTTTTTCTTGGTAGTGCACTTAATGTAGGCTTGATTGCTTGTAAGTGGGAACGCGAAGGCTTACTAAATGCTCTAGCTAACCTTCTTCACTCTACTTCACGTGCTTTAAATAATGGAGGAGTTAACTTCAAATGTTAACAGGTAGACGACACGCATCAAATGTGCCAATGTTTGAATTTTTTCTTTGATTGTTACAGTGCAAATTAGATTTGGAGCCAACTCAGTTGTGACTTCACCCAAGTCTCGCATTGGAATTGACCTGGAGTACGACTTCAATCGGGGCTTTTCCAATTTTTAAGTTCTCTTCTAAAATGCAGTGCTTCTAGAGTTCCATCTTAAGTTGACTTGATCCTTGACTTGACCCGAGTTACTTGTGGTGTTGATTACGAGTGCGACTTCGCTTGTAATCTGTCCAGTCAATAGGATATGTAACCCCAAAGTAAACTAGGCTCTGGAACTTTCCCCAAGTCACTTGTGAAGTAGATTTGGCTATGCAACTTCACTCCTTGCTTGAATCTTTAAGTTTCAAAGCATCTACTCTTGGGACTTTAATCTTCCAAGTCCTTTGTTTGAGTCGACTTAATCTTGGACTTCAACCCAGTCGCTTGACAGAGTCGACTTGGATGTGCAACTTGACATTTTGCACTTAGTATTTGAAGACCTACTTGGTTCTTTAGGAATGAAGATTGAAACCTTGGGTCAACATGGTCTTCGACTTACCTCAAGTCACGGTGTGGAGCTGACTCAAGATGCAACTTCAGTTGTTCAACTTTGAATCAATGAAAATATGCAATCTCCTAAGTCGACTTAGCTATTGACTTCACTTAGGTCACAATCAGAGTTGACTTGGGTTTTCGACTTAACCTGTCTGCTCTTTAAGACTTGCATTCCTTTAACCTAAGTATCCTTTCGGGGTTGGCTTAGGCATAGATTTACCCTAAGTCGCGTGTTTGAGTTAACTTGGATACAAGACTTGGTCTGTCACGTTTGACAATTTAATTTTTTTATCTTTAAAATAATTTACCAAACATGTTATTAACCTTTAACCCTCAAAGTTCGATTGTTGATCATCAAAACATAGATTACTCTTGATTTTCTACTTGAGTTCACAGCAATATGCACTTATCAATTATATTTTAAAGGAAATCTAGCGGAGACTATGGATGACAGCGATGGTGGTTTTGATTGTTTCTTTGAGTTCGATGTGGACAATGATCTTATAAGAATATTTGGCATGAGTGCTCTAGATATATTAATAATATTTTTTGTCAGGCTATTCAAAATTTAGAGTCATATCATCTAAGGTCTCTATAAATGATTTGAGATGTTTAGTTACAATTTCGTGTTGATTGTTTTCAATTTTCCATTTTAAGGGAAGTACAACATCTTGCCATAAAATCTTTTTTGATTCTATTCTTTTATGTATTAGGTTAGTAACAAAAATGGGGTTGCCACTTTTTCATGAGGTACTAATGATCTTTGAATTAAAATTTTCATTGCCTTTAATATATTCTATACTATATGCATAAGGGTTTTGATCCACATCACATATTAAATCCTCGAATTTGGAGTAATAAAGACAATTTGCTTAGAATATTAGGATAAGTTAGACTAATAGAAAAGTTTGAAAAACTATTGAAATATACTAGCCCTGCTCGTCATGATGTTTGAATAATTCCTAATATAGAATATGAAAACTTATTATGTTGGTTATACTTTAAACATGCTAATATAGAAGCTTGTAGTCTTGCTCTTACTAATGGTTGTATAGCTACTTGAATAAGTCCAAAGTAAAAAAAAGTCAACTCTTTATTACATATATTCTTAATAGCTCTTTTTTGTAATAGTTGTATTTGATGAAGTCCTTCTTCAAAATCTAATATAGTTTTTAGGGTTTCGATTCTATTTTATGTTCTATAGTCAAAGGTGCCTATCTCATAAATTTCTTTAATGGGTACATCTAGAATTTTCCAATTATTTATAAATTTTTTATATTTTCATAAGTTTCTTCTATCATGTTTTGCATTTCAATTGGACTTACTGAATTATTTTTTATTTTAGAAGTATGAGAAGAAGAAGATCCTGAGAGCATTCATCTTAATAGTGTGATGATTCCTATAGCGCCGAGCCGACAAAGTTAATGGTCACTACTAAAGTACAGGATCGATAATAATAAGGGAATATACACGAGTGCAATAACATAATTTATAATATCATCATAAACAAGGTGTCTAACTAAATTTAAATTAAACTAAATTTAATTGATTTAATTTTCAAAATACATACTTTTCTCAAAATAGATAATTCTGATATGAATTCATCAAGGCCTGCTCTTATCTGCACACCAAATCCATGTTAGTCTCCACTTGGATATTTATTACCCAAGAATAATAAAATAGAATGAATTTGAGTTTGGGTAAACTCAATAAGTAAAGCATACAAATATAAACCCAAAAAAATTGAGTAAGCAATATGCATAGAGGTTGATAAAATGTAAATTTATATCAAAAATTTAAATCAATTTTAAATTCGTATGAAACATAAATGTCCAATCATGTATTAATGTCTCATAAACATGTCACTTCTCAAATCAATCCAACAAAGGTCTCAAATTCAATGGGAAAGTACGGTCTCTCGTCCCCTAATCCAATTTACTATACGATCTTAGTTGTTATTACTACATCTCTATTGGTCCCGAGTTTATGGCTATTACCCGTGAGTGGAGGGGTGAATTGGGTATTTTAAAATTTTTACTTAAACGAGAACTTTCTCCCTGTTTAGTTCAATCCCCTTAATGAAACAAGCAAAGAATATGGAGAGAAATAAAGCAATAAAGGTAGATAAACAATCCACGACAGTAACACAGATTTTATAGTAGTTCGGGCAACCTTCCATATTCCACTCTCCTAAGCTCACACCCTTTGTGACTTGGGTTCCACTAATGTATTGTCAAATACAACTAGAATAGCGGCTCTCTTCTAGATTCCAGCTCTAGGGGGCTTGCAAAAAATACAGTACAAGTAAGTGATGAGTCACACTAAAGTCACAACGCTACTTTTCTTTCACTTGGTTTGAATCACCAATATCAAACCAAGTATCGAATATAGATAATGAAAAAGAAACAACACTTTACAAGTTATGTAGACAGATTTCTGCTCATGGAAGAACTTGTTGAGAGATTGATTTGATCAGCGATGTAGCTTTCAGCAAGTCCAAGCAAAGTTCTTCATTGAAGTTGGTGTAGATCACTTAATGCTTTGAGAGGGTGGAAGATAAACACAATAAATGCTTTCTTTAACCTCTAGCATGTCCTCTTGAATGCTCTTTTATAATAGTTGAGTAAATTCAAAAATTTGGAGGTAGGTGACACGCATTTAATGCGCCAACGTTTGAATTTTTCTAGCCATTGCGAGCCAAGTCGCATGTGGAGTCGACTTCGGCTGCACTTCGGCTGCAACTTCACCCAAGTCGCAGACTAGAGTCAACTTTGGTAGTGATTTCGGTCTTTAGCATGGCTTCAAGTTCCACTTTAGATTGACTTGGTCTTGGACCTGTCCCAAGTTGCAAGTGAAGTCGACTTTGGGTGCGACTTCACTTTCTGTATGCATATGATGGAACTTGAATTTCTTTGAAAGTGATTTTGGTTGCTTGTTATTCATCTCATATCTTATTCTTCCAATAATACCCTTGATCTTAAATGCTTAATCTTGGGAATTGGCGTGTTCATCTTCTCTTGAAGGCTTTGTCTTCATGGCCTTGATCTTAGAATGATTTGCTTTCCTTGAGTTTGCAGTCCATAGATGTAGTTAATGATTTTCCCTTGAATAATATACCATCTTGAATGATTATTCATGGATTTTTGCTTGTATGGATGATCTTGGTCTTTAGCTTAACTCAAGTCGGATGCCTAAGTCGACTTGGGGTCCAACTTTACTTAGGTCGCATGTGGAGTCGACTTGGGAATGCAACTTCACCTGTCTCCTACTCCAATTTCAATGCTAGAAAGAATTGATCGTCTGAAGTCAATAGTGGAGTTGACTTGGGTCTACGACTTCACCTAAGTCGCAAGTGGAGTCAATTTGGACTGCGACTTCACCTGTCTTGGTTCCCTGAATTCAACGCTGGAAGGCTTTTGCCCACTTGAATTCAATCTTGAGGTCAACTTGGGTATTGACTTCGCTCAAATCGACACCTAAGTTGACTTGGCTTTGTGACTTGGTTTGCCAGGTTCTAAAATCTAAATTTTTATCTTTTTAACCAGGTTTAACAAACCACATTAGTACTTAAAACATTCTCAAATTAAGTTGTTAATCATCAAAACATAGATAGGGCTTAGTTTACCTTTGATTATAACAATGTCCCCCTTTTTTATGATTGACACAACCAATTTGAGTTATACCTTTCATTTACTTTAAAAATAACATTTCATTCTTGTTTTGGCGCTTAGGACATACAGATTTTAGATTCATTGCATTCCAAAGTTAAAAGAAGCAATGCATAATTGCAAATGCATACAAAACACATGTCATATACATTCAACCATTGCAATTCAATCAAAAACAGATCATATACATATAATCAAGCAGTTGTATACAATGTCAGGTAAGAAAATGCAAAATGAGACCTAAATGTATATGCTACCCTACCCATAAAAGCAAACTAATCCTAAAACTCAAATCTCTCTCCCCTTTTTTGTCAAAGAATCCAAAAGGAGATAAGAAAATCTGGATTTAGCAAATTAGAAAGCTAAGATAGGGCAGATGGCCAACAACTAGGTGGGATAGGTTGGATATGGGCGGATGAGTAAAAAGATGAGAGAAGCAAAACTGTGGGTTCAGCTCTCACAGATTCACCAAAGTATGGATCGATATCAAGCAGACTCCGCACCGGACGACCTCGACTGCTCCCCGACGCAAACTTGTACTTAATGGTCAGTAGTTTCTAATCCATTTTGTCTTGGCAAGTGTGCATCTCGATCAACTGTGACGCGAGCCCATCTTCCATTTACTCAAGTTGTTCCCTTATAGTATTTACGGAGGTAGCCCAGGTCGATAAGTGTGGACAGAGATTGAGAATCTAGGAGCCTCTCTAAGAGCACGAGCCATGGGACTGTGGCGATACGGGCTTGGCGAGTGCTGTTGGTGGTGGAGACGAAGCCGCCTCCTGCTGCCTAGACTGAGGTGGCTGCTCCCCCTCAAGATAGCATCCTCCGCTTTAGGTTGTGCTTGTCTCATCCTTTTCCTTTCTGCTCTGAATTTCTCCCAATTGATCTTCATTTGAGTCAATAGTGCCCTGTTTATGGCATTTGTGGGCTTCAAAACGTCAAACGGCTCCCCATCTAAGTCAACACCAAGATAGCGCATGATCTTGGTGATCACATCCCATAGGGTAGCACGCCTCGTGGATTCTCCTTTTTCAAAGCTAGGGCTTCCAATAGTAGAGCGGGCAAGCTGACCTTTACCCAATAATCCACTTTCAATAAGATTTCGGCCTCCTGTGGGTTCAATTGGTTTCGACCTCCTCCCTTTGGCTAGATACAGTAAGCAATCAAAAGTCGTAGAACCCTTAGTCTGGGAGATAAATCCATGTAGTGGAGGAATTTGATTCCCGAATGATATTTATTGTTATTTTTCAACTGGCTGTACATTTGTGGAAGTGTCAACCCTTAGAGATTCTTCTACCTCAGGAACATCTAATATATGTACAATTCAGTGGATTGCACTTTCTCTATGATTTGTACTCCCAATTCCCAAATTCAGTTCCTTTCCTTTTACAAACATAACGTAATACTACTGATCCCATAAGTAGTAGAAAATTCTGGTCAAATCAGGGTATACTTTGTCATCGTCTTTCAAAAGCCCAATCCATCTTTGAAAATCCAATAACTCCTCAATTCCAAATTCATAATCATGAAGGAAATTGAAATCAATGATCTTGGGGACAAAAATCTTACTCTCGTAGAAACTCTTGTAGAACTTGCTGTGTTCCCGCTCAGTTCTGAAATATGTTGTTGGCATCTTTAACACCTGTCCCTTTTGTGTAGGTGTTCCTTGCCTATTTGTAGTTGATAATGTCTCACTGCTTGATCCAAACTCAGAATTTGCTTATCGAGGTGAGGATGGTGACAGATTGGCCTCATGGAATCACACACGGTGTCCCACAGATGCGGAGGCTTCCTCCCAAACCCATTTTGACGGAGTTCGCTGTCGTCGGGGCACCCCCTCACCTGTGTTGGATCGGGATGGTATGGATACAGCCAATTTGGAAGGTTTAGGCACGCTTTTGGATCCATGATTTGCAATTTGAAACAGGATTTCTGAATGGGACTGTGAGAGAAGAAGGCAGTTGAGAGAGCTAAAGAGCCGGAGTTTAGGAACTTTAGGAAGAGGAGAGAGAGAGAGAGAGAGCTGGGAATAGCAGTAAGCATGAATGGCAGCAGGAAATGACTACTGGAGGTGACGGTGATCAACCGGTCGACTGTCGACGACCGACTGACAGTGATGGAGAGATAAAGTAGTGAGGAGATAGAGAGAACTGTAGAGAGAGAGAGGAAACTGCGAGCAAGAGAGAACAGAGAGTGATGGGGAAGGAAAAACGAGAGAGATGAGAGAGACAGCGAGAAAATACAAGATGAGCAGGGGTGACCGGAGATTGGAGAGAGACCAGAGAGAGAAAGGGGAACTGGGAAGGGAGAAGAAATAGGGGACGACGCCGAAGGAGAAGAAGGAAGGAAGAAGAAGAAAAGGAAAAAGAAAAGAGGCAGTCGCACGGGAATGCGAGCCATCGCACGCTGAAGTCGAATTGCCCTAACCGAAGTCGACTTGGGCTGACCGGAGTCGACTTGGCTCTCCCTACTTAGTTCCCTATCATATTATGCTTCTAATCAAATTTGATCTTACCCATATCATTTTTAATTTTATAAAATGGTTCATTTGCTAATAGTTTGATAAAAATATCTGCAATTTGGTTCTCTATTTTCACATATTTTAAACAAATATCATGATTTTTAACATGTTCATGAACAAAATGATGTCTCACATCTATATGCTTTATCTAGAATACAACATAGGATTTTTGGTCAAACAAATAGCACTTATGTTATCACATCTAATTGGAATATCATGATCATCAACATCATAGTTCTTAAGTTGTTGTTTCATCCAAAGTAATTGGGCACAACAGATCTCGATAGCTATATATTCCGCTTCCGCGATGGATAGACAACCAGTACTCTGTTTTCTTGAAAACTATGAAACCAACATATTTCTAAGAAACTGACATGTTCCACTAGTGCCTTTTCTATCTACTTTGTGATCGGCAAAATCTACATCTAAGTAGCTGATTAGATCAAATGTTGACCCCTTTGGATAGCATAGTCCTAGATTAGTGGTATTTATCAAATATCTAAAAATTCCTTTTACAGCTATTAAGTGTGATTCTTTAAAAAATAATTGAAATCTAGAACACATGCAAACACTAAACAAAATATCAGGTCTAAAAGCAGTTAAATATAATAAAGAGTCTATCATGCTTCTATACAATTTTTGTTCAATAGGTTTACCCTTTTCATCCTTGTCGATCTTGATTGTTGAACTCATTGATGTGTTTATGCCTTTGCTATTTTGCATTCTGAATTTCTTTAATATTTCTTTCACTTACTTGGACTAATTTATGAAGATCTTTTCCGCTAGTTACTTAATTTTTAGCCCAAGGAAGAAGTTCAATTCTCCCATCATGCTCATTTCAAATTCTCTCTGCATAATCTCATAAAATTCTTGGCACAGAGTTTCATTAGTAGCACAAATATTATATCATCAACATAAATTTGAACGATTAAAATATTTTTATCTTTATACTTGATCGATAAAGTTGTATCAACATTTCTTCTTTGAAAGTCATGATCAATTAAGAATTTACTTAACCTTTCATCCCAAGCTCGTGGAACTTGTTTTAGTCCATATAATGCTTTGGTTAATTTGAAAACATTTTTTGATTGATCATTTTCTTCAAATCATAGAGGTTATTCAACATAAACTTCTTCATTCATTTATCCATTCAAAAATGCGCTTTTCATATCCATTTGAAACAATTTAAAGTCCCTGTGAGAAGCAAATGCTAATAGGATTCGTATAGATTCTAATCTAGCCACAAGAGCATAAGATTCTTCAAAATCAATTCCCTCTTCTTAGGAATATCCTTTGGCTACCAATCTGGCTTTTTTTCTTACCACAAGTCCACTTTCATCTAATTTGTTCTTGAAGACCCATTTGGTACCAATAACCGTGCAATCTTTGGGTTTAAGAACTAGGTGTCATACATTGTTTCTTTCAAATTGATTTAGCTCTTCTTGCATTGCAATGATCCAGTTTTCATCATTAAGAGCTTGGTCAATGGATGTTGGTTCAATTTTTGACACAAAAGCAAATTTTCCACAGATATTGTGTCTTGACCTTCTAGTTTTTACTCCTTCATAGATATTACCAATAACTTGCTCAATTGAATGATCATTTTTGAATTTTAAATTAGTTGGAGGTTTGTAAGAATTGTTACATTCACTTACCCTTTCCTCCATGGAATTTTCTTGTTTTGCTTTGGGTTCTCCTTGTTGCTCTTGTTGTTTCACCTTTGAGTTCCTTGATGCCTCATTTGCATCACTCAATTCATCCTCCTTTCTTGGAGTTTTGTTAAATTCATCAAAGACAACATGTATTGATTCTTCTACTATTTGATTTTTCTTGTTAAAGACTCTATACGCTTTACTATTTTATGAATAACCAAGGAAAATTGTCTCATCACTTTTGGCATCTAATTTACCCATGTTGGTTTTTCCATTGTTTAACACATGGTAAGTACATCCAAAAGCATGGAAATATGATATGTTTGATTTTCTTCCTTTTTATAGTTCATATGGGGTCTTTTTTAAGATTACTATAATGGTAACTCGGTTTAATACATGACATGCTGTACTTACAACTTCACTACAAAATCTTTTAGACAATTTACTCTCATTTAGCATAGTTCTAGCCATTTATTGTGTTGTTCAGTTTTTCCTTTCAACTACCCCATTTTGTTGGGGGGTTCTTGGTACAAAAAATATATGGTGAATTCCTTTTTTACTTTAAAATTCTATGAATTATTTATATTGAAATTCACCACCATGATCACTTCTAATGTAAATAATTGTGTTTTGTTTTTCATTTTCACCAAATTTGAAAACATGACAAACATAGAAAATGCTTCATCTTTGCTAACTAAGAGAATTATCCATGTGAATCTTGAAAAATCATCAACAATAATAAATACATACTTTTTTTCATCAAGGGTTAAAATGTCTGACGGCCCATAAAGATCCCTATTCAATAATTCAAGTGGCCTAATTGTTGAAATTTTTTTTTGGTGGAAAATGACATCTTGGGTTTCTTGGATAATTGACAAGCTATATAAATCTTGTCCTTATTAGATTTGAGCTTTGGCAACCCTTCCACTAGGCTCTTTTTCTATAATATTTTAATATTTTCCATATTTATATTGACGAGTCTTTTTTGTTATATCCATAGATCATTTTCTATAGTTGTTAGACATTTTCCATCAAGTTCATCTAGACAAACCAAATATACATTTCCATGTCTTTTGCCACTAAAGACTATGCGATCATCATCAAATACATTGCATCTAGAAGATTCAAATACAACTTTATAACCTTTATCACATAATTGGCTAATACTTATTAAGTTGTGTTTGAGTCCTTCAACAAATAATATATCCTCAATACATATATTGGAATTTCCATAAACATTTCATTTACCTTTGATTATACATTTTTCATTGTTCCCAAAAGCAATCATTCCTTCACTACACAATTTGATCTTATGGAACAATCTTTTTTCTCCCATCATATGTCTTGAGCAGCCACTATCCATAAACCGCATGTTGTTGGCCTTTGCTTTAAGACAAACCTGTAAAAATAAGGTAAGTGGAGCTTATCTTTTTAGTACCTATTTTATGGGTCCATTTGGGTTAGTTAACCATTGGAATCTACGTTGATCTACCCTTGAAGGCATAAATCCAATGCTCTTAAGTACCCAAACCAATTTTGCACTAAGGTCATGTAATTTTCTCATTTTACATTGATATACCTTGTGCCTCATCTTGTTGCAAAAATTATAAGCTCCTGGGAGTCTTGGAGTAAGAATTCATGTAGTAGTTGGTTCCCAATTTGGTTTTTTGGTCCAAGCAACATGATTTATTTTTGGTTTAGTATGAATGGGCTTCACTTGGTTTTCATAGGTCCTTGGAGCACTAAACTTGCTACTTTCTCCCTTCTCAAATGTGAGATACCCAAGTCCTCTCTTGTTATTTTGGGCTGTCATATTCAAAAATATTTTGAAGCTTTCTCGTAAATTAAAAAACTTAGCAAGTGATTCATTTAATGACTTATTTTCCTTTTTAAGTCTTTCACCTCACTTGTCAAAGTATTCTTTTCATTTGATAGATGGTCAACTTTTTCTGCAAGTTTTTCATTCATAATAATTTCTGCATCAAATTGTCTTTTCGTCATTGTGAACTTGTTTTCCAACTTCTTTATTTCCTTATATAATGAATCATAGGCTTGTTGTAATTCTTCCAATTTAGCACATTTGTGACGTTCATTTGTAGAAGAGAAAATAGAAAGAGATTTTGGCTTAGAGGTTACCTCTTCACTACTCGTGCAGTTTGTTGAAGTGGTTCGATCCTCCAACATTTCTGTTGCTGCAAAGCACAAGTTGAAATCTTCCTCCATTGTAGCCATGCAACAGATCCTTGCACAATTTGCAGTTTCATTTTCTTCATTTGAGGAACTGCAAGTTGTGGATGTCTCACCATTGACGTACATGCCTCTTTCTTTAGCTTTTTGACACTTTCTATTTTCACCTTGATCCTTCTTTCTCTTTGTTCTCTTATTTTGTTTTCTTCGGGTGTTGGACATTGGGCTTGCATATGCCCTATTCCACCACACTGGAAGCACCTTGTAGCATTTTTCTTTTTCTCCTTTGAATTTCTTTCTTTAAAGCTCTTAAATTTTTTTCCTTTCCTTACAAATTTTCTGAATCATCTTGTGAGTAGCGCTATCTCCTCATCATCATTTTGTGAAGATGAGGTGGAGTCATCTGAAATTTGTGCAGCTTTTAAGGCAATAACTCTTTTGCCTTTATGTTGCTTCTCGTTTCTCCTCTTTATCAACTCATGTGATGTTAGTGAGCTTATGAGATCTTCAAGCCGTAGTGTGTTGAGGTCCTTTGCTTCCTCAATGGCCGTGATCTTGGGAGTCTATGATTCTGGTAGCGCTCCTAGTATCTTCATAACTTGCTCAGATTTAGAAATAGCTTTTTGAGACCTTTCAAGGCATTAGCAATTTTAAAAAATCTTGCAAACATTTCAGAAATATTTTTGATCTTAAGCATTTTAAAACTTTCTAACTGTCCAATCAAAATTTTTCTTCTCGTCCCTTGGACTTGAGAAATTCCCTCATAAATAAATGTAAGTGCATCCCATATTTCTTTCGCGGTTTGGCATGAGATAACCTATCATAATTGAATGTCGTTAATGCACAAAAGAGGAAGTTCACAACTTTCGCATTGCTTTTAACAATTCTAACTTCCTCCTCGGACAATGTGGAGGTTCTTTCATCAATGGGCAACACAACACTATCTTGGATAGCAATCCAAGAATCTATATCCATAGCAATGATTAATTATTTCATTCTCAACTTTCAGTAACCGAAGTTATTCTCATCAAATAAAGGTGGCCTTATGAATGATTGACCTTCAACAAATGCAGGGGTGGAAGTTTGTTGGGATGCCATTTATAAGATCTTTTTGGTTTAAACTCAAAGACCTGCTCTGATACCACTTGTTGGTCTCGAGTTTATGGCTATTACCCAAGAGGGGAGGGGTGAATTGGGTATTTTAAAATTTTTACTTAAACAAAAAATTTTCCCTTGTTTAGTTTAATCCCCTTAGTGAAACAAGCAAAGAATATTGAGAGAAATAAAGCAATAAAGGCAGATGAACAATCCACAGCAGTAAATACAGATTTTATAGTGGTTCGGGTAACCTTTCCTACTCCACTCTTCTAAGCTCACACCCGTTGTGACTTGGGTTCCACTAGTGTATTATCAAATACAACTAGAGCAACAACTCTATTTTAGATTCCATCTCTAGAGGGCTTGCGCAAAACATAGCACAAGTAGGTGATGAGTCACACTCAAGTACAATGCTATTTTGCTTTTGCTTGGTTCCAATCACTAATATAAAACCAAGTATCAAATACAGATAATAAATCAAATAAAAGAAACTACACTTTATAAGTTGGTAGACAAATTTCAGCTCATGAAAGAACTTGTTAAGAGATCGACTTGATCAGTGATGTAGCTATCAACATGTTTGTAATACTTAGACCTAAGTAGGACTCATATAATTGCATTTAAAGTGTAATGATGATTTATGTGTGAATTGGTTGAATTTTGGATGATTTTCATGAATTTATAAATTTTGCAATTAGGGTTTGTAATTAAGAATGGTGATTAAGATTAATCGCCAAAGCCCAAAGTGAGTCAAGATGACTAAAGAGGCTAAGGAGGATTAGCAGGTGCTAATGCAGAATGAATATTTATTTTAATTTTCATGATTTAATTAATAGAGATTAAAATAGAAATTATGAAGTAGTGTTGAAAATCATAAAAAAATTCATAACATAATTCCTATAAGGTGAAATGAGATGAAATTTAAAAGGTAAGCTCATGATTTTCGGCTCAACCTTATATATGGATTGAATTAAGGCACAAGTGATGAGATTAAGGTGATAATTATTTATTTTTAATCTCACATTCTAAGGATATTTTCAAAGGTTCAAAACTTGACATAGAAAAGTCGGTTTGAGATGAAATTTGAAATGATGGAAAAAAATTATAAAATTTATGAAATGAGAATTTGATTAAGCTAATTACCATGTAAAAGTGGTTAATTAGAAAAGGGCACCTAGCATTGACTTTGTGTACCCTAGACTAGCATAGCATTTAATAAAAAGCATTTGAGAAAATGATATGTTTAAATGCTATGCAAGGTGTCAATTTTTGAGTGAATTGAGCTGGATTTTAAAGCATTATTTAATGGTAAAATCCATAAAAAAGTCAAGGATTCAATGCTATGGTCAATTGCCTAATATCTAGCTCAAATAGAGCATCGATTATGTTGCATGCAAGGGGATGTCCAAGGGCAATATGGGCATGAAATGTGATTTTTTAAATATCCTAAAAAATATGTCTAAGCTCCCTAATATCTAGGGGAAGTAAATGAACACTTAAATAAGTAGAAAAATTGGCATGAAAATGTCAAAATCTAGCTAAAAAGGGGACATCTACCAATGGACAATAACATGATGCTTAAATCCATTGATTTTGTGGATTTTTTGTAAAATAGAAAATACAAATTTTACTTAGTTATAAAAATGTCATGTCATCAAGGATAAGGCAGAAATAAATTATCCTCATGAGATGTGGAAAATGGGTCCCACTAGCTGGTTAAATAATCATAAAATGGGACATATCTTAGTAACGTACACATATCAAAAAGGGGGGAGGAAATTTCCCAAAGTTGCTAAGTCTTGAGCAACCAAGGGCACGTCCAAACCAGAAAGGGGAAAAGGAGAAAAGGAGAAGAAAAAGAGGAAGAAAAAGGAGGAGGAAAAGAAGAGGAACCAAGCAACTCAAGTTGGATTCAAATTAAGGTTGATTCATGTAAGTGAAATCTAAGTTTAGAATCATCTAAATCAAGTTTTTCTCTCTCAATTCATAAGCCATGAATATGGTTCATAAAGAACTCTTAAAGGCTGAGTTATGATGTCTTAATATGGGGATTGAATGATTTTTGAAAGATTTAAATGAGATCCAAAGTTCAAGAGAGTGAAAATGGAAGTTTAAGTTGAATTTATATGAAAGCTAACTCGGAAAATTTCAAAACCCTAAACTAAGTTATTGTATGATTTAAGCATGTTGATTTAGATATAATTCATGTTCTTTTGAATTACATATGTTGATTTAAGCATCGGTTGATGTTTTTAGTAAATATGAAACCCTAAGTTTCAAGGAAGACCTGATTTTTCCATTTTGGGTTAAAAATAATACAAGGGATTGCTTAAATTTTTTATGAATGAATTTTAGGATAAAGTACCCTAAATTAAAGACCTTTTGGATGGCCTACGTGGGTTGGATGAGTTTGCCCTAAATCTGATTTTTTAAGGTATCCATGAGGGACGTCCAAATGAGAGCCAAAACGGGTGCTTTTATATCATTTTTGTTACTGATTATAATGAAATAATTTATGAATGTTATGGAGGGTAAAATACCCTATGTTTAAGTTACTTTGAGTGTCCAAAAGGGTTTGAAATGATTTGCTTTAAACCTAATTTTGTGGACATATGTTTGGACACGTCAAAATGGGTTAAATAGATCCCTATATGTATGAATATGTTACTGTTATAAAAACCAATAAATTATGAATTTTAAATATGTGATAATATCCTCAATTTGGGTTAAGAAAAACATGTTTAGTTACTAAAAATTATGACTTAAAAATCCGTTATGATTTAAGTTAGGAAAGAGGCGTTGAAATGATGAAAAATGAGTTAACATGGCTGTTTTGGAAATCAGTGATAAATGCATTAAAAATATAAAAATATAATGATTATGAAAATTGGTGTAAGTTTCTGCATTAAGAAATTTTAAGAAACACATAATTTATATATTGTATGTTAAGCATATATGGAGCATATGTGTGAATGGATGATATGTGACTTATGTAAACTTGTTAAAATGAAAAATATACATGAATATGTGATAAAATGCATGAGGATGTTGTTGTATGAATAAGGATTAATTATCTCAATTTTTGAGATTTATTTATGAAGCTTGAAACGTCACTTATGTGCTTAAAATAAGCTTGGGCGTAGGAAAAATGGAAAATGCATGAAAAATAGTTATTGAGAGATATAAATCCTAATATGTTAAGTTATGAATGTATGTTATATGTTTACCCTAAATATGGGATTAAAACACAAGTATGGAATGAGTGCTATGATCTACAAGTGTCTATCATGTACGTATGATCCACTTGAAAATCCAAGTTGATTATGAATGATATGGATTATGGGATTAGAAAACTAAGTGTATGCAACCAAATAGCTTGATATGAATGCAATGCTATGTGTATGTATAGGCAAAGGCAAAGAAGTTAACGAGGCGGAAAGGTAAGCAAGAAAGGTAAGCACGCAGTTTTCTAAAATGTTTTGTTTTATCAAATATAATAAAATGCTTATCAATGATGTTCTAACTGTTTATATGATTTAGCAAATGAATGATTTCAATTCTTTATAAGTTGTTTAAGGATAGTCATTTCTTATCTAAATGCGTATTAAAATGTTATTTGAAATGGAATAAATGAATTGCTTACTACTTTTCAAGTACTTATGATAAATGATGAATTCATTATTTATGAATGAAAAATCATGCTAGCATGTCAAGTTCCTGTTTATGAAAGAAGCATGTGCACAAAAACATGAAGTCCACCTCAAAGGTGTAAGCGGACCGAATGTCCCCCTTTGGTGTGGCCAAGTCGCTAAGAGAGGCTGAGGGCCGGCGGCACCTCCCTAGAATGGGAGAGAGGATGAAATGGATGGTTGCTTAGCTAGCTTCTATTCAAAGGAATGTCATGATTTTAAATGATGAATTGCATTATTTATAATATACTCTACATGGGTATGAGTGTTCGCAATCTCACCGCAAGTGCACAGGTCGTAGATTGTAGTATATAAATTATCGATCCACAGGAAATTCGGGACTATAAATTTTGCTTTTAAATGCTTTTGTGTCAAATATAAAATGGAATAGATAACTAGAAGGGAATATCATAATGGAAAAGAAATAGAAAAGAATGGGAACAAAAAATTGCAAATTAGAATGAGTAGAGATCAAGAGTGCAAGAACCTAGGGTCTCAGATTTCATATGCATCTTTTGTAATAAGTAGTAGTATAATTATTTAATTTGGATATTGTTTGTTAAAGGAGAACAAACCCTAATTTATCCTTGCACCTTCTCTCGAAACCTACAAGGCGTACTCTAATCTTCTTAACTACCTATTCTCATGGCATTAAATTAATTAGAATCCATTAAGTTCTGTGGTTTGTTCATGGAATTCCTTAAAGTCATCATGCCTATTCTCATGGTCTTAGATTTCTAGGTTTAATATCTTGATTATCGTATATTAGATTTTCACCTCTTGGTTCCATCACATAATATATGGGAATCATTACCAAAGTGCAGACTTTCGCACCAAGCAAGCATTAAATCACAAGATATTAAATTAACAATAATATCATCATAAATAAATTAAAAACCCATGTCATGCTACATTGTACGCATGCTACATCCTAAACCCTAGATTTAGGGCTTAACTAAGCATGTTCAAGTCCAAAATAAAATTAAAATTCAAATCCATCTTAAACAAGACAATTAAGATTAAAAAAGGAAAAGATAGAAAAGCTTATTGGTTTGAAGCCCCGATGGTGTGTCGGTTGCTCCACACAACTCACCGATTTACCTTTTTCTTGTGCTCTCCACCTCCTTGCTCTCTCTCTCTCTCTCTCAAATTCCTGCCTTCTTGCTCGTCTCTACAAAAATCTCTTGCTGGAACTTTCTGCTCTCCTATGAAATTCTTTGATGGAATTTTTTTGCCCTTTTGAATTTTGTCCACTGGAATCCCCTTCTTGCTGCTCATTTGAATCTCCTCTTTTATAGCTTGGTTCCTCATGTGAATGCATTGTGGGATTTAATGGGCAGTTGGTTTGTTCATGCAAAATGGATAGCAGCATTAGAAAATGCTCACGTGATTTTTCATTGCTTATTTAATGGACAGCATGTTGTGATCACGTGAATGCATTGTATAAGCAGTAGCATTGCTGCTGAATTTTAAGTGGGGTCCATAGGGAAATAAATGATGGTTGCAAGGGGTGAATGAATTTATGAAAAATCTAGACGCTGATGGCATGGAAATTATTTTTTTGGAAGCTTGGATCTAAGCGGTGAAACTTTTCTAGAGGGCTAGATTAAATCTGGACCGCCAGATTTATATGGACAACTTGATCTCTCATGATCGGTGGCTGAAAATTTTTGGTCGCTGGATGCTATTATTTCTGAATGTGATTAATTGGACGGCCAGTGCTGAAATTTAAATGGCTGGATGGTCTTGATGTTAAGGGCGATGCTGAAATTTGGAGAGAATTTAAAAGGTCAGGATTTGAATAATCTGGGCTGCTGAATTTTGAAGGCTTAATCACATGAATTTCATAGTGGGGTCCATCAATATAAATGGCTGCTAGATTGTGATCGTTGCTGATTTGTGGGGTCCATTATTATAAATGGCTGCTACTACTTGATCACGTGATCTAGTTGCTGCATTTTAATGGTGCTACATTACTTTGATTCAGTGGGCCACACATGGCAGCTTGTTCACGTGAATGGCTATGGATGGATTTAATGGGTAGCTTGTGTGGACGGCTGAATTATTTAAATCTGAATAAAAGAAATGGCTGACTGATGAAGATGCATTGGACTTAAATGTTGGCTGATATTTTGTGGCCCACTACTCTACTGATCATGTTAATGGACAGCAGGTTGCTGGTTACGTGATGTGCTCTTGAAAATTAATGAGCAGCATGAGCGTCATTCAAAATGGGGTGGATGGCTGGATGCATTTGAGGCTGAATAAAAAATTGAACGGCTGATAAATGCAGATTACGTGATCTGGATGGATGGTGGACAGCAGCATTAACAGCCTTGTTGATTGGCTGCAAAATTAACTTTTATCTGCTTGACTACGACCTGGACTTCTTGTGGAGAATAGACAATGAACGGTGTTGATTTATGTAGGGCCCACTTGCTGAAATTGCAAACCTGCATAAAAGATATTTAAATCATCAATTCATCAAAATCATTAGTGGGTTATTATTATAGAAATTTATTTCAGCCCGTTTAATTTCAAAACAACAATTATAATGTAATTTCAAGCCAAAGGATTATAAAAATTGTTTAAATTCCTTGAAATTAGTATTTAATATCCAAAAGTTGCAAAACCACATTTTAAACCAAATTTCATATTAATTTCGATTAATTACCCACCAAATTGGCATAAAATGTCTACAAAATATGTTATTAATTTCCACTTATCAATAAGAAGCAAGTTTTAAGATATATGCTCGAGAGGGTATAATGTGACTTTCCATGAATGGTTTATGAAAAATTTCTACTCCATTGGTAGTTGATCACTTGCTAAGTGTCTTCAATTGAATAGAAAGAAATGCATTTATATAATTTGCCTTGAAAATGAATTGCCTGAAAACCTTACATTACAGCTTGCTTATTGAGTTTTCACTCACAATTTTATTTTCCAAAATCCTAAAGACAGGTGAAAGGGAGAACCATGCAAGGAGCATAGGTGGAGATTTAAGAAAAAAATAAATTTCTACAAGTTCCTGTGATTGACTCTATGAGTTTGTATGGTTGTATGTTAATGACATTTTTGACATCTGAATGTTGTATGATGATTTTATTATGTTTATGACTATATGATGATTATGACTATAAATAGCAAAAAAAAAATTTATGGTCAATTGTTAAGAATGATTTATCATGAAATGATTAAGTGTGGAAAATTATTAGAACGTATGTGTATATTTCCAAGGAAATGTTTAAAAATGATTAAGCTCCTAAGGAGTTAAGTTAAAAGGGATAAATATCCAAAGAACTCGTCAACTAATAGGGCAACAATCCTAATCACGCTTACCAATCAACAGATCTTGGAGTAAGATTACGACGCTCGGGCTGGGGCGCCACAGAGGTTGGTAATAGAGCATGGATTGGTAAATATGCGAGGAAAATTTTTCTAAATATAAAAATTTAAAGCTTATGATAGTATGCGATATGATGATAAGATATATCTAGGTAACTGGATGATAGCTATGATATGAGATTAGATCATAAGCTATGTGGTTGAAGGATATCTATGTGCTTAGATGATAAGCTATGTGATTGAATGATAAGTATACGATTAGACAATTTATTCTACAATGATTTGTCTATGATGTTTGATCATAGCTTCCTTGCTATGTTTGAATTGTAGATGGTTGACCAAGGGAAAAAGGCTATGAGTGAAGAAGAGGAGGAGGAAGTATGGAAAAAAATGATAGATGAAAATATTAATAGATTGTGGAATTCTATGTATTTTCCATCAGTACTTCCTGGTTTTCCTCCTACGCAACCTTCGACTTAGAGTCAAGGAGATTACATTGTTAACCCTTATCCTCAAAGGCTAAATGTTTATGGGGAATCTATCCGCCTTAATTCAGGAAATGAAAATAATAATGCTAGTGATAATGACAATGAGGACCCGATGGAGTACCTTGCTCCTAAGATACAGGAGGAGGACAGTGAAATTGATGATGAGGAAGTTGATGAAGAAGATGATGATAGTGATAGTTTTGACGGTGGGGAGGAAGATGTCCCCGCATGGTCTGACACGAGTATCATTACCGATGAACCCACTCAGGTTCCGCCTAGTCATAGGTGTTACATAAGGAGGGGTCCCAATAGAAGATAATTTGATTGGTTTTTATAAAACTTTTATGAAAGTCTGTATAATTATGGCTTGATGAAACTTTGATGATGGTTTTATATATGACACACATGATTGTATAATTATGATGTGGTTTATGATATGTACATATATGTGTGATATGACATGTATATATCTATGTTGTGGCATATTGAGTTGCTAAGACTATAATCATGAATGGGATGCTATGATAATGAGCATGATATGATTAGTTATGATGGTATAACCATATCTAAGGATTTTGAATGCATGTGAATATGAATGTGTATGATTGATGAATGATGAAAAATGACATGATTATGATGGAATGATTAGGTTATGTGAAATTAACCATATGATGATGAAATGTGTTTATGATGACCTAACCCTAACCATGAATAAAAGTTATGTGCTTTTGAATATTCAGAAAGAACATGGTTGATACAAGGTCAAGGGTTAGAACAAACATGGGAGAAGAAGTGGCTACCGAAGTTCCTAGCCAACATGAAGTTGGTGAATCCAGTAGGCCCAAAAGAGGTAGGCCTGGATTACAAGGGCAAGACTAAAGGAACCAACAAAGAAGGTTAGATGAAAGCCCAAAACTAATTAGAGAGCCATAGAAAAGTCAAGCTCAAATGATTGAGGAAAGAGTAGCTTTGGCAGTTAAAGAAGCTATATAATAAGCTATGCATGATTGGGCAACCCAAGCTGCAGATATAATATAAGGCTTATGGGAGATGACCAACAGGCTCAGTTAGGAAGTGTGGAAAAAGAAGGGCCCATTCTTACAGCTAACCCAATTCCACCTACAGTGCCCATAATGGATGATAACCAGTTAATGGAAGTAGATAGCAGGGCAATAAATGCATTCCTTTCACAACCTCCTAAATTTTCAGGTGAACTCGACCTCATCTAAGTTGAACAATGGATGACGAAGATTAGAAAATTGTTTAGGATATATTCGTGCAATCATAGACAAAAAGTTTCATGTGCCACTCATCTATTGGTAAAAGATGTACATGAGTGGTGGAAAACAATGCTGATTACTATGCCACACCTGGAGGAGGTGACATAGTAGACGCTTGTAAAGGAATTTCATAAGGAATATCTCCCAGTGGGTTTATAGAGCCAGAAGGTTATTGAATTTGAGAGACTCTATCAAAGGAGGATGACTGTGACAGAATATGCCACCAAGTTCAATGCCTTGGAGAGGTATGTACCATGGATTGCCAATGTGCCAGAAAAGAAGACACAGAGATTTCAGCAGGAGACTAGACCCTATCTCGGAGAGAGTTTAGCCCCTCTACTGATTAAAGACTATGCATCAAGTGTAGAAAGGGATAGAGTCTTGGAAATTGAGTCAATGAGAACTCAAGAACTAAAGTTAGGGTCCAAGATGTTCAGCTCGAGAACTAAAGAAGTTGAAACGGGGAAAGAAAAGGCTAAGAAAGGAGTTGCAAGAAAAGGTAAAGCAGCCCCAAGGAAATGAATGCCACCTGTTTGCGAGGTATGTCGAAGGCGCCATGTAGGTGAGTGTTTGAAAGATTCAAACAAATATTTTAAATGTGGACAAATGGGTCACATAGCCAAGGAATGTGGCAAGGGAGAGGCAAAAATGGTAAAATGCTATGTTTGTGACCAGATTGAACACATAGCTCCAAATTGACCAAACAAAGCACAAACGTAGCAAGGACGTGGAAAGGCTGCACAGCCAAGGCTTGTAGGACCAGCTAACAGGCAGGGAACCTCTACAAATCCTATGCAAGTGCATGCTCTGACCCGGACTAAGTCGCAAGAGCAGGAGGAGAAAGTGGTTACATGTATGGTTTATGTTTTAGGAAATTCAACTGTAGCATTGTTTGATTCGGGTGTTAGTCATTTATTCATTGCTTGCCAATATGTAACTATGCATGCACTACTAGTAGAGGAAACCAATAAGGTAATTCATGTACAATCCCATGTTTATAGGTTAGCTAGCTTTAGCCAAGTATGCAAGACATGTCTAATCAGGATAGGATCAATGATTTAGAAGCTGACCTGATCCTATTACCCGTGACTAAGTTTGATGTGATACTCGGCATGGATTGGTTAAGCCAATGGGGAGCGACGATTGATTGTAAAAATTAGAAAGTGTAGTTTCAAGCAATCCTAGAAAAAGATGTAACCATTGGAAGGCTAAGGCAGCCTGATAATTCAATGATACTGATATCTTCAATGAAAGCAGTTAAAATGATCCGCTAAAATTATCAAGCTTATTTAGTATCAGTAATGTGAAGAAAGAAAAGGAAGTGAAAATTAATCAAATTCCAGTGGTTAAAGAATTTTCAGATATTTTTCCAAAAGAATTGACTACGTTACCTCTAGAAAGGGAAATGGACATGACAATTGACATTATACTAGGCATAGCTCCAATTTCTAAGGTCTCGTATCAAATGGCACAAGTGAAAATGAATGAGTTGAGAACTCAAATACAGGAGCTATTGGATAAACATTTTATCAAACCCAATGTATCACCCTAGGGAGCTCCAATGCTATTTGTGAGGAAAAAGGATGGGAGTCTTAGATTGTGTATTGACTAGAGGGAGTTGAACAGGGTTACGGTGAAGAACAAGTACCCATTACCAAGAATTAATGATCTATTTGATCAGTTGAAAGGAGTAACAACATTTTCTAAAATAGGTTTGCAGTTGGGGTACCATCAGCTAAGAATAAGTCCTGCTGATGTTCGCAAGACAACTTTTCGAACAAGGTATGGACACTATGAATTTTTAGTGATGCCTTTTGGACTCACCAATGCCCCTGCTGTATTTATGGATATGATGAACATGGTATTCCGGGATTATTTGGACTAATTTGTGGTCGTTTTTATTGATGATATCTTAATATATTCTAAGTCAGAAGAAGAACATGAGATTCACTTGAGAAGAGTACTGGAAAGGTTAAGAAAGGAGAAACTATATACTAAGCTAAAGAAAGGTGAGTTTTTGGTTAAAGCAAGTAGCATTTCTTGGGCATATAGTCTCAGAAAAGAGTGTGCAAGTTGACCCATAGAAGATTGAAGCGGGTTTAAAGTAGCCGAGACCAACAACCATTACAGAAATCTGAGTTTTCTAGGATTGGCAGGCTACTACAGGAGATTTGTGGAAGGTTTTTCACAACTATCAGCCCCACTGACGAGGTTGACTCATAAATGAGTCAAGTATGTATGGTCTGAAGAATGCAAATGCAGTTTTCAAGAGTTGAAGCAACGTTGGGTAAAAGCACCTATCCTAACCCTAACTGAAGGAAATGAAGGATTTTTGGTTTACAGTGATGCTTGAAGAAAGGGACTAAGATATGTGTTAATACAGAGAAGAAAGGTGATAGCTTATGCATTAAGGCAGTTAAAGCCAAATGAAGTAAGCTACTCCACTCATGACCTAGAACTAGCAGCAGTGGTATTTACCTTTAAAATTTGGAGATAATACATGTATGGTTCTAAACGCGAGATTTATATGGATCACAAGAGCCTTAAGTACATTTTTACTCAGAAGGAGTTGAATATGCGACAATGGAGATGGCTTAAGTTACTTAAGTATTATGATTTAGAGATTCTATACCATCCATGTAAGGCAAATATGGTAGCTGATGCATTGAGCAGATGAGTTGAATAATGGTGATCCTATACCAAAATACATTAAAGCTAACACTATCGGGAGATAACATAGAATAATTATTCGCAATCTCACCGCAAGTGCACGAGTTGTAGATTGTAGTATATAAATTATCGATCCGCAAGGAATTCAAGACTATAAAATTTTACTTTTAAATGCTTTCGTGTCGGATATGGAGATAATATAACAAATAAACTAGAAAAGTGGAGAGGAAATGCAGTAAATGAAAGGAAAAAAATAAATAAAATGGGAAGAATTGCAAATTAAATATGATGAGAGAAAGCGAGAGTGCAAATACTTAGGGTCTAGGATTTCACATGCGTATTTTGCAAAGGATATTGGTATAATTATTTAATTTGGATATTGTTTGTTAAAGGAGAACAAACCCTAATTTATCCTTGTACCTTCTCTCGAAACCTACAAGGTGTACCCTAATTTTCTTAACCACCTATTCTCATGGGATTAAGTTAATTAGAATC
>JAXCLR010000063.1:14725931-14741020 GCA_035584095.1 Annona squamosa | reverse complement strand
CAATCCTGATTCACACTTACCAATCGACAAGATCCTGGAGTAAGGACTATGTGGACGCCTCGGTTCGGGGCGCCACACATTCCTTTAACCTAAGTATCCTTTCGAGGTTGGCTTAGCCTAAGGAGCGTGTTTGAGTCAACTTGTATACAAGACTTGGTCTGTCACGGTTTGACACTTGAATTTTTTTTCTTTAAAATAATTTACCAAACATGTTATTAACCTTTAACCCTCAAACTTGGATAGTTAATCATCAAAACATAGATTACTCCTGATTTTCTACTTGAGTTCACAACAATATGCAATTATCACTTATATTTTAAAGGAAATCTAGCAGAGATTGTGGATGACGGTGATGGTGGTTTTGATTGTTTCTTTGAGCTCAATGTAGACAATGATCTTATAAGAATATTTGGCATGGGTGCTATAGATATATTAATAATATTTTTTGCCAAGCCATTCAAAATTTAGAATTATATCATCTAAGGTCTCTATAAATGATTTGAGATGTTTAGTTACAATTTCGTGTTGATTGTTTTCAATTTTCCATTTTAAGGGAAGTATAACATCTTGCCATAAAATCTTTTTTGATTCAATTCTTTTATGTATTAGGTTAGTAACAAAATATGGGGTTGCCACTTTTTCTCGAGGTACTAATGATCTTGGAATTAAAATGTTCATTGCCTTTAATATATTCTATACTATATGCATAAGGGTTTTGATCCACATCACATATTAAATCCTCAAATTTTGAGTAATAAAGACAATATGCTTAGAATATGAGGATAAGTTAGACTAATAGAAAAGTTTGAAAAACTATTGAAATATACTGGTCCTGCTTGTAACGATGTTTGAATAATTCCTAATATAGAATCTGAAAACTTATTATATTGGTTATCCCTTAAACATGCTAATAGAGAAGCTTGTAGTCTTGCTCTTACTAATGGTTGTATAGCTACTTGAATGAGTCCAAAGTAAAAAAAAATTTTAACTCTTTATTACATATATTCTTAATAGCTTTCTTTTGTAATAGTTGTATTTAATGAAATCGTTCTTCAAAATCTAATATATTTTTTTGGGTTTCAATTCTATTTTATGCTCTATAGTCAAAAGTGCCTATCTCATAAATTTCTTTAATGGGTACATTTAGAATTTTCCAATTATGTATAAAATTTTTTATATTTTCATAAGTTTTTTCTATCATGTTTTGTATTTCAATTGGACTTACTGAATTATTTTTTATTTTAGAAGTATGAGAAGAGGAAGATCCTGAGAGCATTCATCTTAACGTTGTGATGATTCCTATAACACCGAGCCGACAAAGTTAATGGTCGCTACTGAAGTACAGGATCGATAATAATAAGGGAATATACGCAAGTGCAATAACATAATTTATCATATCATCATAAACAAGGTGTCTAACTAAATTTAATTGATTTAATTTACAAAATACATACTTTTCTCAAAATAGATAATTCTAATATGAATTCATAAAGGCCTGGTCTTATCTGTACGCTAGATCCATATTAGTCTCCACTTCGATATTTATTACCTAAGAATGATAAAATAGAATGAATTTGAGTCTGGGTAAACTCAATAAGTAAAGCATGCAAATATAAACCCAAAAAATTTGAGTAAACAATATGCACAGAGGTTAATAAAATGTAAATTATATCACGATTTTAAATCAAATTTAAATTCATATGAAACATAAATGTCCAATCGTGTATTAATGCTTCATACACATGTCACTTCTCAAACCAATCCAACAAAGGTCTCAAATTCAATGGGAAAGTTCGGTCTCTCATCCCCTAATCTAATTTACTATAAATCTTAGTTGTTATTACTACATCTCAACACAAGTGGCCTATTGGTCCCGAGTTTATGGCTATTACCCAAAAGGGAATGGGTGAATTGGGTATTTAAATTTGTTACTTAAATGGAAACTTTTTCCTTGTTTAATTTAATCCACTTAATAAAACAAATGAAGAATATGGAGAGAAATAAAGCAATAAAAGTAGATATGCAAACCACAGCAATAGACACAGATTTTATAGTGGTTCGGGCAATCTTCCCTACTCCACTCCTCCAAACTCACACCTGTTGTGACTTGGGTTCCATTAATGCATTTATCAAATACAACTAGAGCAGCAGCTCTCTTCTATATTCCAGCTCTAGGGGGCTTGCACAAAACACTGCACAAGTATATGACGAGTCACACTCAAGTCACAATACTACTTTACTTTCACTTAGTTTCAATCTCCAATATCAAACCAAGTATCAAATATGAATATCGAATCAAATAAAGGAAACTACACTTTACAAGTTGTGTAGGCAGATTTCGGCTCGTGGAAGAACTTGTAGAGAGAATGATTTGATCAGTGATGTAGCTTTCAGCAAGTTGGAGCAAAGTTCTTCACTTGAAATTGATGTTGATCACTTAATGCTTTGAGAGGGTGGAAGGTAAACACAATGAATATTTTCTCTAACCTCTAGCACGTCCACTTGAATGATCTTTTATAATGGTAGAGTAAATTTGAACGTTTGGAGGTAGGTGACGTGTATTTAATGCGCCGACGTTTGAATTTTTCTGACCGTTGTGACCCAAGTTGCATGTGGAGTTGACTTCGGATGCGACTTCACCCAAGTCGTAGACTGGAGTCGACTTTAGTTGCGACTTCGGTCTTCAGCATGTCTTCAAGTTCCACTTCAAGTAGACTTGGTCTTGAACTTGACTCAAGTCATATGTGAAGTCAACTTTAGGTGCAACTTCACTTTCTATATGCACATGATGAACTTGGGATTCTTTCAAACTGATCTTGGTTGCTTGTTATTCATTTCATATCTTATTCTTCCAATAATACTCTTGATCTTAAATGCTCAAACTTAGAACTCGACATGTTCATCTTCCCTTGAAGGCTTTGTCTTCATGGCCTTGAACTTATAATGATTTGCTTTTCTTGATTTTGCAGTCCATTGATGTAGCCAATGATTTTCCCTTAAACGATATACTATCTTGAATGATTAATTCATGAACATTTGCTTGTCTAGACTATATTTGTCTTTAGCTTGACTCAAGTCGGATGCTTGGGTCGACTTGGAGTCCAACTTCACTCAAGTTGCATGTGAAGTCGACCTGTGAATGCGACTTCACTCAAGTCGCATATGGAGTCAACTTCAGTTGTTACTTCGCCTGTCTCTTGCCCCAATTTTAACACTGGAAGGATATGAACATATGACGTCAATTGTGGAGTCGACTTAGGTCTGCAACTTCACCCAAGTCGCAAGTGAAGTCGACTTGGACTGCGACTTCATTTGTCTTAGTTCCCAAATTCAACGCTGGAAGGTTTTGCTCTCCCCAAGTTGATCTTGAGGTCAACTTGGGTATCGACTTCACTCAAGTCGACTTCGCTTTGCGACTTGATCTGCCAGGTTCTGAAATCTAAGTTTTTAACCTTTAACCAATTTTAACGAACCACGTTAGTACCCAAAACAATCTTAAATTGAGTTGTTAATCATCAAAACATGGATTATGCTTAATTTGTCATTGATTCCAACATGGCCGACTTATACAATACAAGTAAATCACAAAACACCTTTCTCCAAACAAGAAGTGTAACTGATACCCTACTGCACTCACCACACAACTGCAGCCATGTCGCACCAAATTACATGAACGGATCTAGCCTTAACCATTATATTGATGACTGATAGTCCCAAGAACCGGGTCATAATATACATTATCCAAATTATAGGTGAAATTTGGGACGGGTTGACCCAAGACTTGCCCCATTTTTGCATAGGGTTGGGACTGGGTGTTGAGTTCATTGGGGTGAGGCGGGCAGGGATAGTAGTTATAAAAAAGTCTAGTTTTTCGGTCGAGGTGGGATAATAATGTCTCAGATTGACCCAACCCACATATAAGTGAGCACATAATCTAAAATACATAAATTGTAAAACCTAACCCTACATTGCCTACTGCCTATTGCCTTTATCACCTTCCCCGTTTTGAACGATCTTCTCCTTCTCCTTTTTGTCACATGACTCCACCTCCACGCTGCTAAGGGTCGATTTCTTCATACCATCAACCAAATGTACCATCGTCTTTATTTTCGGAGCTTCTCAGTCACCTTCGGCGAGATTATGACTAGATTTGCGTGTCTTGTTCACCCTTAAACTTCACCACTTCTCTATTTGTGACTTTTTGGAGTTGCCTCTACCTCATTAGAGTTGTCATCTCTTCTTCGTCATCATCCGCAACACGATGCAGCTCAACATTGGAAAATGACAGTGTCAGCGACCAGATTTTGCATATCTTCTCCATCATCGAAGCTTTTCCTGAGACCCTGTTGCCAATGGCATCATGTCTTCTCTATCACTGACTTCAATTTTACTTTTAAACTCGACAATATTAGACATTGAGGGACAACATTAGTAGCAACTCCAACAGGTGAACTATTTTTTTAGGCAGTTTAATCTACAAGCTCTAAGCATTATATCTTGAGTTGTGCCTTTATGGATTACTAGAAATTAAGGAACAACAGTTCAAATGATAATCATTATATATTTACTTATATAAATTTATAAATCACGATTACAAACTTGATGATTTATGATTTTGACATTTTACTTGCATTATGCATTTGTGTTTGGGTAGGAAATTAGGAATTCACTTGGATATGGCTGATGATGACCGTAGGTATACAAATGTGGTAAATTTGGATGAGAAAGAAGTAGCTTTAATGGATGTGGTGGATGTTGATGAGTAGATTATCACTCCTATTATCATTGAACATACCAAAAATAATGTGAATCTAACAAATAATGATTACAAAAAGAGCAGTAATGTATTGGAAAATTTCACTAAAAATGAAAAGAAAGATAGAAAGGAACCAGTGGCATCATGTAATTATTACAAAAGCCTTTCAAGTATGCTAGTAAATATGATACTAGTTCACTTTCAAGGCATATAATGAGATGTAAACATTTTCCAAACAACAGGCAAACCAAGAGGCAAAAGTTGTTGACATTCTCTGCATCACATTCCAATTCCAATAAAGCTGGTACTATTGTTACATGGGAATTTGATCAAGTTCAATGTAGAAGAGGGCTTGCTGAGATGATTATTCTAGATGAAGAACCGTTCAAAATTGTGGAGCATGAGGGAGTAAGGAGATTTGTTCATATGTTGCAACCACAATTAAAATGGGTTACTAGACCAATTAATAGAAGTAATTGTATTGCAATTTATGAAGAGAAAATTAAAACGTTGAAAAAAATCTTTGCAAGGCTCAAAGGGTATGTCTCACTACATTGATGATCAATGGAAGCTGCAAAAGAAAATTATCAACTTTTTCATTCTCCCACCTCCACATACCAGTGATGCCATTACCCAAGCAGTTGAAGATTGTTTGTTGGGTTGGGGTTTGAATAAAATCACCACTTTGACTAAAGTCAATGCTTCTACAAATGATGTTACTTTGAAAATTTTAAGAAAAATGTTAGTGAAGAGAGGGTTTTTTAGAAGGTGAAGGTGAATATTTTCATGTGCGTTGTGCTACTCATATTGTTAACTTGATTATAAGGGATAGGATCAATGAAGTTAGTGAATCAATAAGTAGAATTCAAAGATTTGTTAGATTTATGAGAGGCTCTCCACAAAGAGAACATAGTTTCAAAGTGTTGTTAGAAAAAAGGAATTACTTCTACGATTGGATTGTCAACTTACTTAATGTCAGTGATTGGAGAGTTGGTAGAGCCTTGTGTTCTTTTTTAGAGCACTTTTATGATGTACCAAAGACATTGTCTGGGACTTCATGTGCTACTTCACCTCTTTACATAGATGAGATTCATAACATTGAAATATTTTTGTTGGATTATTCCATATCAAAAAATTTGGTCCTCAAAGATATGCCTAGAAAAATAAAATAAAATTTTGATAAGTACTACGGTAATTTTGATAAGATAAATATGTGGTTGTTGATTGCAGATATCTTAGATCCAAGATGTAAATGAAGTTTACCAAATTTTGTTATTCACAAGTATATGATGCTGAAAAGGTTAGAGAGATCATGTCCAATGCAAAATTTGAATTCAAAACCTTTTTCAAGATTTACGGAGCTAAATTTTTTCCATTAACTAAAAGCAAAGTAGAAGAATCTCAAACACAAACAAAAGCAAAAGTACCTTCAAGAGCAACATATTTGAAGTTCTTAGAGACATATGAGACAAAAAATAAGAAAATAAAGATTGATCAATATTTATAAGAGCATATAGTAGTGGGGGAAGATAGTTTTGATATTTTATAATGGTGCAAGATAAACACATACAAGATGAAGTGTTATCTCATATGGCACATGATATTCTTGCTATTTTTGTGTCCACTGTTGCATCTGAATCAGCTTTTAGTACTAGTAGATGTGTGCTTGATCCTTATAGGAGTTCTTTGTCTCCAAGACTAGTGGAAAGCTTGATTTATGCTCAAGATTGGATGAGATGAATGCCAAAAAAATAATTTTGAAGAGGATACAAAGGAACTTACTGCAAACACAATGAGTAACTTAATTTGTTTAAACTTTGCCTCTTTTACTAGAAAATAATATGAACAGCTTGTTTTTTATATTTTCAATCATCAATTAACTTCTATCTTGGTTATTGTAGCCATTAAAGATGCTAAAGCAAGAGATGGTCCTTCTACAGATAGAAAGGTTTGATTATTACTTTTGTACAACTTTAAGTTTCTTTTACATATCTATTAATAAGATTAATTTTTGATTTTTTAGGGAAAGGGCATTGTTATTGATAGATGAATATGTAAAAAGACAAGTGGATGAGATCAACAAGGATAGAATTATTCTGCAATGTGAGAAAATGAGAGAATGGTTTATGTGTATTTGTTAAACTTGATACTTGTTTAACTTTGTGTCTAATTTATGCATATGTTCAACTTTACGACTTATTTACGTGTGGTAACACTAAACGTAAGTTTGATTTTAAGGCTTCTTTATGTTAATATCATTTGATTAGATATGTATATTTAATTATATGACTTTTGAATGTGGATATAACTTGTTTATGAGATATAATCTTTCTTTCTTGGTTGCACAGATGTTCGCCAACATCTTTTGGAATATTTCTTATAAAGCATTATCAACAAAGTTTGCTCCTTTAAGGTAATGAATATTATCATTTTGCTTTGTAACAATTTTAATTATAATTCAAAATTTTACATCTATATTATTCTTTTGAAGGTGAATACATATTCAGTATTTCGCAAAGTCAAGTTTGCAATGGAATCATCAAAAAGGTATGTTCTACTAATACTTTCTTATACTAATTAAGTTTTACTTTTGCCAAATAATAAAATATTGAAGCTTTTAACTATTTTATTTAACGTATATGTCATTCTATATTAATAAGCATATAAATTCTTGAAACTATAACACTTTGACTCGCATTTTCAACCCGCCCTATTGTCTCAATATCGACTCAAAACTAACTTGAATTTTGTCTCGAGACCTATTAAAAAAAGTAAGGGATTGGACTGATGTTGTCTGACTCAATATAAAAAGAAAGTCAAACGTAACTTATAAAACATAGGTTCGAGGTTGGGCAGCCCCTTACCCGCCCTGATTTTCACCCTTAATCCAAATCACGAAGGCCAGATATATCAGGTCTACTGCCCCGCAAATCCACAATGGTCATACAAGTAAGTCTGAATTGATACCACCTAAGCTATCATCAGCATGTGCCAATGATTGTCACGATGACCCAATAACAACACTTCACAAATCCACAACCAAGCATCTCAAGCAACATATGTCAACAACATCCAAAACATACATGCCTGTCGCTACACGCTATAATATAAATTAAAACAAAGAAAAAAGCTCTGCTTACTTTGCATAAATCTCAGATTCATTATTGCACCATATTTTGCTATAATGCTCAAATAATCACATTGAAAAATAACACTTTTTTAATCAATATTTTAATTAAAATTAACTTTTGTAATTATGATTTAGTATTATGTTCATCCTATGATTTATGGATACCTTTATATGTCCTAACTTTATAATTGCGTCAAAAATACAATTTCTTATTTAAATTAAATTATTCCAAAATTTTCATCTATAATAGATTTTATTAATTCTAAAAAATTACATGTTCCAAGTTAATAAAATAATTAATTTGAGTAATAGATCATTTCACATAATCATTTAATGACTCCTTTAGCATTCGATTTGTATTTTATGTATTGTATTCAATCCTGTTTTATAAATGTCATATTTTAACTACTAAACATCATTCTCATATTATTAATTACTAATTATTAATTATTTTATCTCCAAAACTTAATATGACTGTAAGTGGGCCCGCTTTGATCATATTAAATTTCAGCAGTTTATTTTACATTTAACTTCCAATATTCTTAAAATATTTTATGAAAATTTTACATATGAATTAACTCGATAAATACATATTTAACTAACCATCTCACTTTGGATAGTTATTATTTGAGTTTGAAATTTCCCTTCGATTGCTCATCTTTTTGCCCATATTTGCTAAAAACATATACACTAAGTCCTCTTGATTTTTTTATAATCAAATCAAAGTCCCTAAGTCTAAAATTTCTATTATAAATCAATAACTATATGAATTGACTCGATAAAATAATTCCAGCATAAAATACTAATTATTTATATTTGTTTATATATTTTTTCATTTTGCTAGACAGGGGTGTGTGTTTAGGGCAATCCAAATCTCGTTACTTTTTACCTATATTTATCTCATCCAAAAATTTATTTTTATATTTTTGGTTGATATTAATGACATATTTTATATCATATAAATACATTTTAGATCAAGATTTCATATATTAAAATTATAAAAAAATCATTGAATATAGTTATTTTTATGGTCATTTACTCTGTTTAGGCTGAATTTCTAAAATTTTTAATTTACAAATTATAAAATATTTTAACCTAAAATTTTATTTGTTCATTAGTAGTTATATAAAGTGTCCTCAGTAAAATTTTCATACTAAATATATCTGTTTATTGTTTTTTATATTTTAATTTTGTTTCCAGATTTACTACATGGGTTGTGTAAGTTAACCAATAAAATATTGTAAGTACTAATCTAATCCACTAATTATAGTTACTAATCATAAATTTAACACATATCATATCACAACACTTATGTAGTCCTAATCCAATAGTTTAGCTCATCAAAATACATTTTAATTAAATTTTTAAGATCTAGATCAACTTCTTATAATTTCCTTAATACAGATATTATTGCGACATAATTAAAAATACTAAATTCTAATCATCCATCAAGGTGTATACACATGACCTAGCATCATATCTTCATGTAAAGGTATATTTGGAAAGTGATAAAACTTTCGTATGAAAAGTTTCTATATAAAAGCTATGAAAATAGAAGAAGATAATGTGATACGACAAGAGTAATGATAAGGAGTAAAAAGAACAAAGTTAGAATAGATACGTTAGTTGTAATAGTTGCATAAAAATTATTAAAAAATAAAGTTTGTATAGGAAAATGCAAAAAAATTTAAAAATAAAATAGTTATAAGAGAAATTTTTGGTTGACATATTTTGTTCATTACCAAACACACTAAAAATTAAATTCTACATACATCTAATAGTCTGGATTATCTCAATTATGTATGGAATCACGGGTTGAAGGGCTCAAATCATCTTCTTATTATCTGATGATATAAGATTTGTCTGAGCCTACTTCGATCAAAATTTTGGATAACATTTCCTAAATAACAACCCTAATCGTGACCACATTCAAGTACTAAAAACCACCATTTCATATATTAAAATTAACCTCCATCAAATTTAACCAATTTGATTCATGAACTGCAATTTTCTTCCTTCAAATTTAAAATTTTTCTCCAAAATTCAATGGTCCACATTGATCTTTACCCTTGATCTTTCCTTAATTTAGAAGAGAAGAAATGAAATAAATAATAACTTACCTAGATGATGATGATTAATGGTTAAGATTAATTTGATCAAAGCCTTATCTCCTCTTTCTCTTTTTTATTCTTCTCTTCTTTTCTCTCTCTCACTTTGATCCTAAATGGGTCATCAATGCTCATTTATAAATCCCAGCAATTTTCTAATGACAAGGCATAACTAACCACCTTATTTTGTTAATTTTTATATTTAATTAATTATTCAATTATTTTGGCTAATAACGAGTCATTTATGTAGATAAATGAGTTTTTGACTTTCGCTCTCCCATTATGCATGGACGATGCTCGCATTAGGCCGAAAAACATTATGCCTATATTATTGTTGATAGTTTTTCAAGATATACACGAGTATTATTTTTAGGAAGCAAAGATGAATGTTTTAATTTATTTTAAAAATTTTATCATGAAATTCAAAATGAACATAGATAAAAAATACATGCAATTCAATATGATCATGGAAGAAAGTTTGATGATTAGCATTTTGAAGAATTTTATGATAGTTTTGAAATAAATCATAACTTCTCAGCTCCTAAAATACCATAACAAAATGGAGTTACTGAGTGAAAGAATAAAACATTTATTGAAATGGCTAGACCAATGTTGATTGATATTGATCTACCACATAGTTATTGGGCTAAAGCAGCAAACACTATATGTTTCATCATAAACGGTGTTTATATTTGTCCAATACTAAAGAAAACTCCATACGATTTGTGGAAAGGTAGACAGTCAAACATCGCGTATTTTCATAATTTTGCTTTAAATGATTTGTTTTAAACAAAGGAAAAGATGACCTTAACAAATTTAACTATAAGAGTGATAAGATACTTTTCTAGGTTATTTTTCTTCCATCAAAGCCTATCTAGTCTACAATAAGCGAACTTATGTGGATAAAGAGTCAATCAGCATCACCTTTGATGAATCTAGCACTGGGCTAAGAAAGGTTGATTTTTCAGATGAAGACGAAAATATTTTTGACTTACAAAAAGCATTAATGGATAAAGAAATGGTAAGTGTAGGTAATATTCTTGGAAAACCTCAAAATCTTCGTGTGCATAAGAATTTTCTACTTGATCAAGTTATTGACAATGTTTATAACAAAGTCAAACCCGAAGTTCTCTTCAAAATATCTTGGATCATTATACTTTTATTTCTCACATTGAACTCAAAAAATCAATAAAGCAATATCTGGTGAAAATTAGATAATTTCTATGCAAGAAAAACTGGATCAATTTAAAAGAAACAATGTATGTACACTTGTGCCTACACTTAATGATCATCCAGTTATTTGTACAGAATGAATTTTAGAAACAAACTCGATGAGTCTAGGATTATTGTTAGTAATAAAATACGTCTAGTTGCACAAGATTACTCTCAAGAAAAGGGTGTTGATTTTGATAAGACTTTTGCACCTAGCTAGACTTGAAGCTATTAGAATGTTACTTGCATTTGCAATGTTCAGAAATTTAAACTTTTTCAAATAGATGTAAAAAAATGCATTCTTGAATTGTTTGATAAATAAAGAAATTTATATCAAATAGTCACTAGATTTTGAAGACCATGAAGACCCTGATTATGTATTCAAACTATCAAATGCTCTCTACGGATTAAAACAAGCTTTAAGAGCTTTGTATGATAGACTTTGTGGTTTTTGTTAGAGAAAAAATTCAAAAGAGGTTAGATAGATACTATTTTATTTATCAAAAACATTCATAAAGACATTTTGATTGTTTAGATTTATATATTATTTTTAGATCTACTAATGAGTTATATTTCAAAGAATTTGAAAAATTAATAAAGAGTAAGTTTGAAATGAGCACAATGGGTGAGCTTACCTTTTTTTGGATATTCAATTAGAACAAACGAAAGAAGGTATTTTTATCTCTTCGTCAAACTATGTCAATAAAATATTTAAAAGTTCAAGATGGAAAATGTAAAGCATATGTCAACCCCATGAGTGCAAGCATCAAAATGGATAAGGTCGAATTAGGTAAGCTAGTAGATCAAAAAGTTATATAGAAGCATGATCGGTCTACTTTTATATTTAGCTACCAATTGACCTTATATCTTATTTAGTGTTTGTATATGTGCACCTTTTCAGGCAAATCCAAAGGAATCATACATGAGTGCTATTAAACATATATTTAAATATTTTGTTTATATACCCACTTTAGGCATTTGATACAGTGGATAAAAAAAGTGCAAATGGTACTTGTCTATTTCTTGATAATATGATTATATCATGGTGCTTTATGAAACAAAGTTTGGTTGAATTATTAACTGCAGAGGGCTAATATACTGCATACGCTAATTGTTGCGTCCAAATTTTGTTGATGAAACAACAATTGTGTGATTAGAAGTTGTCATATATAAATCTTCCAATCAGATGTGACAACACCAGTATAATAAATTTGTCTAAAAATCATGTTTAACTTTTACGCGCTAAACATATTGAGGTAAGACCATTTTATCAGGGATCATTTATTATGGAAAGAAATTTCTATCAAATTTATTTTTACAAAAGATCAACTAACAAATATTTTTACAAAACCGCTTCCTTCTAAAATATTTCTTCACATAAGAAGGGAATTGGGTGAAATCAATCCTTTTTTCATGACACATGTATTTATGTAATGGATAATTTTAGATTATATAATTATCTGCTAATTTTTAATTTTATTTTTAAAAAATGTGAAAAATATCATTAAAAGAACATTGAAACCATCATTAAATCAAAGCAACGTTAAAACATATTAAAAAATAAAAAACAAAAAACAAAAAGCGATTAAACAATGTGCGTATATGCGATTAAACAATGTGCGTATATATGAACGTGCATGGACATGTTACATAAAAACAACAAAAAAAGTTTAAAAAATAAACAACGGTAAAACAACGTACATGGAGACGTTAAATAAAAACTTTTTAAAAATTTACAGTGAAACAGTAAAAACAAACACTTTAAAAAAAAAAGTTCAAACCAAATATTTGATCTAAACTTTAAAATAAACCAAACAAGAAAAACTGTAAAAACCAAAAGTAAAAAGAGGTAAAAAAAACTATGAAAATAAAAAAAACATAACATTAGATCAAAATCAACAAAATAAAAAACGATTTGAAAAAAATAAAAATGTTAAAAGGAATAAATAAAAACACATTAGAAAATGTTTAAAAAACACAACAAAAAAATGTAAAAAACCAAACATTTAAATAAAAACAACAACAAAAAAAGGAAAAACAAAACAATAATGTTAAAAAAAGTTTAAAAATAGTAAAATAAAATTTTAAAAAATGTTAATATAAAATCATATACTAAGTTTTAAAAATAATAATGCCAGCACATACCTATGCATGGATATGTCACATCAAGCTTTGTATACAAAAAAGGTTTCTTTGTTGGAAAGAATGTCTGGTGATTATGAATATGCTTTGGTAGTTCTCTTCATCACATTTTTGTCTTGGCACCATTTATTCACATCTCCCCTTTACACCTCTTTCTTCCATAGCTATCAATAAAAAATTACACAGCTTTCACCCATAAACCAACATTTCTCTCTCCTCTATAGCCATTATTTAAAAAAATTCATCCATAAACCTACATTTCTCTCTCCTTCACAACCATTATTTAAAAAATTCAAAGGCCATAAAAATCTCTAGCCTTAACAGGCATTCTTTTATTTGATATTTGAAAAATCAAATCCACAACTGCCCAACCAAGTCTTAAAAATTTTTCTCTCTCTCTCTTTCCACTATTTGCTTCATTCCATATAAAAAAAATCATCTCACAAATTTATCCCACTTTATTCTGTATTCATTGTGATGGCTTAGAAAGGTGGTGTAGCTGCTGGAAAAAACATTCTTATGAGGAAATGGAAAAGCTGAAGGCGAATTCATTACCCTCGAATCTTCCATCCACTCATATGTGTGAAGCTTCCAACATCCACATCAATAAGAACACAAATTCTTCTCCCCATGGTACGTCACATATGGTTACCCCACAAAGCAGCATGCAAGGTAAATCCATAGGTTCTAGACATCGATCTCATAAAACTACTTGCATGTGTTGCCCCTCAGATAGTGCTACTGTCTCCTCCAAACTGTTAAATTTTTATCACTTGTCCGATGAAGATGATTTTGTGGGTAACTTTTTGTTGATAATATACTTGATTTAATTTGATTTTGATGATTAACAAACTATTGAAATATCAATAAAAAAGAATTTAATAAATGTATAAGTGTGCTCAGATATTTTGTCTCCAATTATATATATGAAGATGAAATATGAAATGATTTAAGTTTCAAGAGCTTAAGTCCATATATAGCAAGTTCAGCAAAGTAAAGTCTTAGCCCAAGTCAACTTCACCAGCAACTTCAGTAAAGTCTCAACCTAAGTAAACTTCACCAATGACTTCAGTGAAGTCTTAACCCAAGTCGACTTGCAACTTCGAAAATAAAAAAGTAGACAGTAAGTTCTAGCCAAAGCGAAGTGGCAACCAAAGTCAACTTCAGTCATCCCAAGTCGACTCCACTTGTGACTTTAAGTTACAACTGTCAAAAATTCGAATGTTGGAGTATTAAATGCATGCCAATCACTGCTCCAACGTCTACATCTTCTTCTCCTCTATAAATAACATTAAAGTATGAACATGAAAAGAGTCGAAAAATACAAGATGAGCTTACACCTTTTAATATTCAAGAGTGTTAACATTATTTAAACAAATATTGAAGCTTCAAGTGTTACTACTTCAAGCGAACTTACAAGATCATCTTCTTCATATAACAAGGAGCTTCCAGAGCTGTGGCGCCCCGACCCAAGGTGCCTAGAAGCCTTATTCCGGGATCTTTATCGATTGGTAAACGTGACTCAGGATTGTTGCCCTGATCATATGGCGGGATTTTTATTTGGATCTCGTCTAAAAAAACTTTTTTCTTTCATTCATTTTCTTTCATCATATAATAAACACTCGTCATCAATTTTACACATGATACTCGTAATATCTCATAATATAACATCATGTCATCATATATGAACATATCCTTGACATCAATTTCACATATATTATTCATATCATAATAATTGACT
>JAXCLR010000063.1:14671066-14704471 GCA_035584095.1 Annona squamosa | reverse complement strand
TTTTAAGTTATCGAAGAAATTTTTAAGAACCCAATTCACCCCTCCCCTCTTGGGTTTTGCCATCAATTCGGGACCAACAAAGTCGACTTCATGTATGATTTCGGCCAAGTCACAGACTTGAGTTGACTTGAGTTGTGACTTCGGCCTTTCACACTTCCTTTCCAAAAGTTGTCTCCTTGTCTTCAGCTTTAAGTTTCACCGCTATTTGTCTTAATTATTCTTCAAGCTTGAAATGTAATCTTCTTTATATTGAGTCATATGCTCGAGTCTTCAATCTATTGTAGCTTGATCCTCAATTTGCAGTGTTTGTGTTTGATCATTCAATGTATGTGTTGCTTGAGTTTTTTCGGTTGATCTCTGAGCTTGAATATGCTTGTATTGACTCCCATTGTGTTCAAGTCGAGTACAAGGATCGACTTGACTTACAACTTGACCTAAGTCGTAAGTGGAGTCAACTTAGATATGCGACTTCAATATTTGTGGAATGCTTGAAACTTCATAAATCTTCGTTCCAGCACTCGCATGATTGAATTGAGTTGAGTTGAGACTTTTACCCAAGTCACATATCGAAGTTGACTTGGGATACGACTTAGCTTCTTTATATTCAGCATTGGAGACCTTAAGCCTTCAAAGTTGTATGCAAAGTCAACTTAGGTTGCAACTTGACCCAAGTCGCATGCAAAGCCAATTTTAGTTACGACTTCACTTGCTTGAGCATCCACAATTTTAGAGTCGTTGACTAAAACACCGTTGAAGTCAATCTTAGAGTTGAGTTGGGTATTGCATTGACTTAAGTTGATGCTTGAGTCGACTTGGCTCTACGACTTGATCTATCATATGTTACTTTTGAAAATTTTTAACTCAAAACAATTCAACACACTTGTTAATACATTTCAATTCTTAAATTTGGATTATTAATTATCAAAACACAAATTGTGCCTGATTTGCTATTGATTTCACATCAGTCATGCACACGTCAAAACATTCTTAATGTCGAACTAATCATTCACGCACATATCTTATTATCACAATATCATATTTATGTTATTTGTTTACTCAAAACATGTTGTATATAAAATTTTACTAGTCAACTTACCTATTTAACTGTTTTGCCTCTACAACTGGTCTCATTGACTCGAATCGCATATATCACCTCTAATGCCTTCAAATCACTTGTCACACATCATACATACATCTAGCATCTCATTCGTGCTAGAAACCATCATGTTTTATGTTGTTTCCAAAATGTCACCAATTAAGTTCATCTCTTACCGATTCTTGCCATTAATTCCTAAATAATTCAATTTTCTAAATTATCATCTCAATTTCATTATCAAGCATCATGAATACATTTAAATTATGTGTAGAATCATTCTCACGAAAATCATGATTTTCATCAACGATCCTTGATCATTTTCACTATCGTAGTTCTTTCAGGCTTAACTATACAATTAGGTCTATTTTCATTGTTCATCCAAATTTATCTTTCAAATTGCACTCATAACCATACATATCAATTTCGAACAGCCTAAGCATCTCCCTCATGCCTAAACGCATTTTAAAATGAAATCAACTCCAAATAAGACCCTTTTTAGCCTAAAATCTACACATGAGGGTTAAAATCTTAAATATTTATCATTCAATCAAATTAAGGGTATCTACATATCTAAAATTATTTGGCAAATACGTACAAATCCATTATAAGCTTTTATTGAGCTATTTTTCAAAATTCACCTGTCCATTTCTTAATAATTAGAATTGCACATTCACTACGACAAGCATAATCTTTCATGTATTCAACCATTGATTCATCAAAAATCTTATTATTATTTAGCTTCTCAGGCTACATTATACATGTCACTATTAATTTTCATAGTTTTTATACATGGGGTATTATAGTGGAGGCAAAAACTTTGTTGATATGAGGTGTAATGTTGCTTATATACATTGCCTGAGTGGTCGAGGTATATGCTCAGTATTGGAAAGAGATATTTAATCATCTCATTAAATCTTTGTTCAACCTATGCATCCATTTATAGCTTAAACGAGACCTGTATTGAATGACTTATAATGATTCAAGCTGAATTTGCCTCTCTAGACTATCAAGGCTATCATTGATGGAGGATGGTGATGCTTAGCTTAGGACCACGACATTAATAAATTTCTTTAGTGAAAAGTAAATTGCCGCAAGTAATGTTATTGCATTAGCTTAATCTTACTTTCTCAGTGAAGGCTTGGCACTAGTGCTCTGAGAGCACAACAACTAAGAAGAAATCGAACTTATGAGTCTTGATCTTTAGAAGTTCACCTCCCTTAGTAGCTTTTTTGGGTTGAGAGTTAGATGCTTGCCCAACCACCATTAATACATATATTTATTTGAATATATTGAAAGTGAAATCTATAACAAATTTTAAAAATATTTTAGCATTTTCTATCAATTTTGATAACTTTTTAATTTAGGATTGAATGTCTACAATATTAAATAAAATTAATAATTTAAAAATATATATAAAGTACATACTTAGACACATATTAATGTAAAAATAAAAATAAAACGATCTGTGCACCTTGCGCACTGGATCATCCCCTTTATATGAATTGTTTATTTTAATACCTCATGAAAACCGAATATGATATCTGATGAAGTAAAAAAAAAAATGTTAAATTAATATTTTTATTTCATGTAATTTCAAATGATTAAGCATGCATTGCAATGAAGTATTATGATTTGGATTAACATAAAAACAATATTTTACACCTTTTAAATTAACGCATATACAATTAAAATTATCTTTAGTTTTTATTTTAATTTAAAACATAGAGACTCCCAATGCGATAAAATTATCTTTATTTTAAACCATACGTTTTTCGATAATATGAAAAATTATATTGTTTGAATATCATTCAATTTTTTAAAATAAATATAACAATGATTTAAAACGCTTCTAATGAAATCACAATAATGTATTAAATTAGTTGTTAAATTATATTAGAAGCAAAGATTCTAACACAATTCATAGAATCGAAATGTTTATATTTCAAATAAGTTATTAAAACAAATTTTATTATATATTTCTGGTAAAGTTATTGAAATAATTAATCCGTTGCATGTAATATTACTAGTCCACTCTCGAGAAATACCCCCTCCTAAGTTTTATGGATTGATAACGAATTTCGTTTTGAAAAAATCGCATGCTATTTAAATTTGAAGCTGACAGTTCTAGTTTTATTTTTTTATTTAATCTGAGTACAAAAGTTTTAGTTAGTTAATAAGACAACAAAATGGATAATGTTATTTTAACTTCTGAAAATACGGATGTCATTTCCCGTAGTACTGCCTCCTATTGCTGCCTACAATCCCTACCGTCCAAACTCATCCAACGCTCTCTACCGCACTTTCAATCAATCTCCCCGGGAAAGTAACTCTTCAGTCTTCCCGCCATGCTGCCTTTCCCGCCCTTCCGTTTTCTGTCCTCGTTTTCAATGGCAAGGGAAACCTAGCTTCTTGTTTCCTCTCATTTGCTGCTGCCGAACGAACGGTTCTCAGAAACCCCAGAAGAGAAAGATGTTCTATTCTCAAACCTTTCTCGCTAGGAAAAGCCCTCTTGGAACGATTTGGATTGCCGCTCATCTCCAGCACAAGCTCCGCAAATCCCAAATCGTTGTCACAGATATCCCTTCTTCAGTTGGTAACGGTTCCTGCATCGATCTTTCTTTGCTATTCCCACTCTCTCTTTTTTTTTTATCAACAAAGCTAGTCTTCCTCAAACTCAGGGATCCTGCATTGAATCCTGATGCTGGTGTCGTGGCTTTAGATGTGTAAGATCCATGATGTGTTCTCTCGTTAGAAAATTTAGATATTTCGTACTTGTTGATAAAAATTTCTATTTTATTGTGGTCTATTGGATTTGGATTTACCTCCCTGACCTTAAAGTGATCACTTTTTTGGCATTGATGGCAACAGCCTTTGAGCGCCAATATTATTGTTGTTCCAGTTGAATTCAAAAACAAATTTTCTGTATATTGTCATAAAGTAATTCTCGTTGGTGGTGTAATGATTTAAATATGTAAATTGGATTGTTTAAAGTAATTCTCTTGGGTGTTTATGTCGGATCATTCAAGTTGCTGACTTATCTTTGATGTTGTTCCAGAGTGCATAATGTTTCCTGAAGTCCCAATTGCATTGAGATTATCAGGACACCTTCTACTGGGTGTCGTCCGAATATATTCAAAGAAAGTAGACTATCTTTTCCATGATTGCAATGTGTTCCTTACCCAAATTAGATCTGCATTTGCTTCGGTGCAAGTCAATTTGCCAGAAGATGCAACCAATGCCCCATTCCAATCCATAACTCTGCCAGAGACGTTTGATCTTGATGCACTGGAACTGGATGATTCCATATACCGGACCCAGTAAGAACTACTGAAGCTTTTGCAATTGACAAAATGCTTGGACTCACCATCTAACTTGATTATCATGTTTTTATTCTTAGGGGTCGAGACAATCACCTTAAAACTTTTGAGGAGATCACATTAGTAGGTATTTCACGCATCATATTCATCATATCACCTTTGCCAAATTCTTCAAATGGCATATCCCTGAACATATGTAGTTTTGTTTGCAGAGCAGATACCTGCTGAAGGAGATCCTTATGTTTCTTTCTTTGTTGATGAGGTTCATCTTCTCCTGCTGCTTTTCATGTGGTCTTTGATTGTTTTTCACTTTCAAAATACTTAACAAATGGAAATCATACCATATGCTGAAAAGGCTATTCTTTTTGCAGGATATTCCAATGGACAATTCTCCTCCAATGGACCTCCCAAGAGACAATACCAGGATGGGCACTTCTCCAATTGCTGATCTTGCAGATGATGGAGCCAGGCCAATGGAAGAAGAGTATGTTGTCTTTATAGTCTTTCATGCTGCTATCTGGTGAACTTGATTTTAACTTTTTGCTAATTTCAGTGTTACTCTGTTTTCAAGGGACCGTGCTGCTGGCTCTTCACTCTCTGGTCCTGCCAACGCTACTGACGAATCCAACCAAAAACTTCGTGAAGACAATTTCAATGAAGATCTTCCAGAGATTGAGATCCGTCGTGATGCTGGACCTTCTGGTCTAGGGAACATCCCATATCTTCCAGATTTTGGGGATAACACTGGTGAACAAGATGAGCAGTTTGATCCAAATATAACCCGGAAAGAATTTCTTTCTCCTATCATGGAAGGAAATTCTGCATCTGGAGAAAAGTCTCAGCCGTCTCACTCGCATCCAGTGCCTACTTTTAGATCTGATGAGGAACCTGTAAATCTTGGTTCTGGACTTCCTTTAGGTCCGTTGTTTGGCTTCCATTTTTCCAATATACTGAATTTATTTTTCATACAGAGCATGTAGTACCCGTGCCAATTCTCATGTCTTTTGTTTTCCCCATTTACTACCATATTTCATTTTCACGACTCGCATTTCTGATGATATAGGTCCTACATTACCTGAATTGGTAATACAGCCAACACCACCTGCAAGACCAAGGAGGCGAAAGCTGTTCATCGATAAAGGACTTGTCATAACAAACGAGTAAGTGCTTTTTTTAAGAAGATATCTATAGCAAAGTTGTAGTTGATTTTTCTCATTTGTGGAGCAAACAATGCTGGTCTATTGAACAGACATAATTACTTTGATCACAAAATATTCCAATCTTGGTTTAGCTTATGCCAGAAAATGGATCTATCTGCGGCAACCTTCTATATCTGTTTGACAAGATGCCAAAATGCTGAAGTGAAGTGTCAACATCAAGATTACAAGATTGACATTTAACTTGATAAAACTCTTTTAAATTTGTAGTGAACAGCATGCCTTGCTGAAAATGAGAATAAAAATGTTTCCCCTGGTTAGTTGCTATGTAATGCCCACATATTGCATATTTATGATTCTGTTTGCACTTGTCAATATATAATTCTTTGAGCTGGTACTCTGTTAGGATTTCTATTTATGTAATGACTGTCGTTTGTGACCGATACTATCCAGATGTGATGAGCTTCTTAGAACAGACAGCTAGATCAAGTACTGTGATTTTTTATCTAAAGATATGCCTTGCTTAATGCACAAGAGGCTAAATGTTTCATTCTGTATATGTTATATTTATCAGTAGTTCTGTCTGATTACTTAGATATAAAGGTAGTTGGCATTCTTGTTAGGCAATCATCATTTGCAGGTTGGAAAAAGGTACCTTTACAAAAGATGCTACGTGGAAAGCAATAAAGGATCATTGATCATCACAATTCCCACAAGCACGAAGCACCCATGAAAAATGAGAACTGAAAATTTCTGCAAATTTATCTCACCTTGTACTAGTTTTATAGTAATCATTTACTGGTAAATTCAATTACATTACAATAGGGGTAAAGGATGCCAAAGTTCAGCTCGTGATCCATGCACATATATATATATTTTTTATGTTTCTTTTTTCTTTTTGTTTGGTTTTACCTCTTCTTGGATTTTTGGAGTTTCCTTGAAGCGCCTTGTGATACCTGAATTTTAGTGTCATGAGAAATCAGATTGAGAATGCTAGCAGTTTGGTGCACAAGAGGAAGAAAGGCCCTGTGTCTGCTTTAGATATTTGGCGATTTGAAAAGATACGAAAAAAAGCTCATAGCATTCTTGAGCCATTGCTTTCCGGTGAGTCTCATGTTTACATAGCACGAGAACTTACTCAGCTCTTTGTTGCTCACATTGTGGAAAGTAGTCTAACATGTACATCGACTTTTAGGAATGTCGAATGAACTTCAGGAAGTGTTTTCTAGAACATACCCTGCCTTGGAAGCTGCATGCCTGCAGCCTCGGGATGCAGATGTTCGTCCTCTGCCTCAAGATGCAGATGCTTCTTCACAGCCTGTCAATGTAGGTGTTCCACCACAGCCTAGTGACGCAGGATCTTCTGGTGGCATTCCTTTTTCAGAGATGGAAATTGAACACCCTCGGTTTGAGGGACAATTTGAAATGCCTGACTTTGGGCCCTCACCCTCCAGAAGAGAAGAATTGACACTATCTTCTGCCAGAGATTTGGAGTCAGATTCTCAAATAAGGAAATTTTTGGGTATTGAAATGTTGCCAACTCCAGAATTGTCAGTCTATGCTGGTACAGCTGATCCCGAGTCTGAAAATCCTGGGGTATCACAGGAGAGGCTGCCGGTAGAGGTCACTAGTTTCCCTGAAATACCGGAGATACTGAGGTCTGCAGAACCTGTTACCCCTCATCAAGGAGAGCAATTGGTTGGGGAGACTAGCGTCCCTTCGGATGTGTTGCATTCTGCAGAAACAGAAGTGAGTTGTCTACTAGCAAATGATTGTGTAAATTGTCAATCCATTTCTTTTTAATTTTTCATAAACAAGTCTCATATTTGTTTTTCACATTTCTAGCTGTGCAATACTTTGGATGCCAGTAAAATTGAAAAGCCTAGATTCTCTAAGCTTGCTTTTCTTTCTTATAGGAGCTAAATTTCTTGGAAGCAGAAAACAGTACTATACATGAAGGTAAATTGCAAATAGAATTTCCATATTTAAGATCTTCTAGCCAAACCATTTGTTGTTTCTCTTGTGTTTTTCTCACGGATTTCTGTATTGTATATAAATATGGAAATGCTATCCTTTGAAGATTGAAAATGATGCTTTGGAAAATTCTATGGTCTAAAATGTTGTTTCTTTGATATAGGAGGACCCGCAGAAAATGATTTTGACACATTGTCTGTGAGGACCCGGTAAGAATCTCCTTCTTAAAAGCATTCTAACTTGTATTTTTGTTCCATCACATGAACTTAATCAGGAGAGTGCCTTGCACAGGGCTGTAGCTCAGTATTTTCAAAGGCAAACTCCTACGAGTCTAGTTTCAGAAGGTCCTTCTGGACGAATGAGCTTGAACAAAATCCTAGAAAGGAAAACAAGAAAGCAGTGTGCGAGAATGTTTTTTGAAACATTGGTAATTATCATGGACAATTCCATTTCCATGCTATTGTTTTTCACTATTGAAGTTATTTGGGCTGTTCCATTGAAAATATGCTACTATGTTCTTTTATATCTGCAGAATTTCTGTGACTCTTCATAATTTAGTGGCATAAACCTAAAACATAGGCCTTGGCTTTCTCTTTAATTATTCAGCAAATAACATTACAAGTCATGCCATGGCAACTTTTCCTATGCTTGGTCCTGCATTTTAATGATATTTTCCTCTGCTTTGCTGCCAAAGGTTACTTGCCAACTAGTTTTATCACTTGTTTTAATAGTTCAATTAATTCATTCTTGCACGGAGTATGCAAGTTTAATGTATGGGCTTTGCTTCTATGAAACTAGGTTACATCGAAGTTTTTCAAGTAACCTCATGGATCTGGCCTATTTTGATGACATATTTAAATCCATTCCTCCTAGTGCATTTAGAGTCGTTTATTTGACCAGGAAAACAAGTTTCATCCAAACCAAAGATGTGTATAGCCCTTATCTTAAAAATGTGTAAAATCGATACAATAGAATTCGTTTAACTTATATATCGATTTCATAATATTTTTAAGTAAATGGGGCCCACTACAACTCTGACCAGGATGATTTTTGGTCTCATGATAAAATAAATGATGTTGAACAATGTGGACAGTTGGTTTTTTATTCCATCCTCATAACAGGCCTTATCCATGGAGTTACTTGAAAAACCTGTGTATGACTTGGGATACATGGAAGCAAGACTTAGTAAGTATAGATACTGTCAGTTAAACCATTCATTTTATTGCCTGTTTTGACATTTGATCTGTTCATTATTACATCATTCCAAACACATATCTTTGATAGTCTTGTCTTATTTTCTCACATACAGCTAGGCATTAAAAAACAGAGGATTAACTTATCAGATAATAATCTAGAATTTGAATATTATGAGTTGCTTATTGCCATTAAATTGTAGGTGTTGAAGACGTATGGATTTATGGATGTACAACAAGAAGAAGCTTATGGTGACATCACTCTGACACTGACTCCTAATCTCTCAAAAGCCCATTTCTGATGCTGTTTATCCCTTTGTTATTCTTCATCTAGAGAGGCAAGTGATATTTTTTCCTTTCTTTCTTTTGTTTTTTTAACTCATTGTTTCATGGGAGTACCTGTCTTTATCTGAAGCATTATTAAATTTATTTAGTTTTACATAATGTGGACCTTGCTTTACTTGGGCGTGTGCCTTGCCCATATGCATTGTGCCTAGGCCCAAAGAGTCCTTTTCATGTTAAAGAATGAGACATGCAAAAACATGAATAGTTAAAATTCCTTTTCCCAGGGCCTGATCATTAGCTTGGAATTGAATTCCATTGAAGCCGAGGGTTGATTTTATATGCTCTGTTTATAATGACTTCACTTGTTTTCATTGTTACCTGAATTTTTAATCATTACTTCTTATGCGTTCGAATCTTCTTGACTTTATAGCTTACATTTTTTTCTATTCAATTCCATTCTAATTCGACTCATACCACTAATTGCACCCTAACGATGGAGTTTGCAAATCAAAAGAATTAGAAAATAAAAAAGGAATAAATATTTAGCTTATCAAATTATAGATTTGTTAACGAAAAACTAATTCATTCAGTCTCAGAAAAGATCAAGAAAATCTATCAATGATAAAAATAAAAACTGAAGTTTTCGTTTGTATCATCTTAAATCTAGACCCATAAACATCCGTCTTCTTTAACATTTCTTTGACTCCACAAGGCATTGGAAAAATTGTATTAAAGATTTAAAAAAAAATAAATGAGCTAAAATTTTACATAACATGAGAAACTCAACTTGAATGTTCCAATCAAACCTAGGATGATATTGACCTAACATGAAAAATTCTACTCGAATGTTCTTAGTGAAACCTAGGGTAGTATGTTTTGTGTAGATGCACTAAATTAAGTAAGCTGGGCATGAAGGATGCATTTAGACATGAATTCATTTTTTTTTCCCCTCAAATTGATGTGCAGCTCTAGGTCTACAAATTATTGTTGAAATATATTCCTAAAAATATATTTTCAGATATGCAACATGAAATATATTCTTGAAAATGAATTCTCAGATATGCTAAATCTGGCATGCAAATTGTTCCGTAAAAAGGCGACAAGTGAAAATATGATCCCAAGGCACAATAATACTATCGTACATACACTGATATAACTTTGGTAGCTATTGGAGTGGTTACATAGGGGCAAGTAGGCCATTAGAATTGAGGACAAACGCGTGAGCTATAGTGATTGGTGAGGGCATCTTAGCCATGTGGGCATGTGACCTGTCATTTGAGCGCTCCTTAAATGAGGGAGTGTAAGGGAACTGTAAGGAGGTGGCTTCTCTTATGTTACATTTAGTTCCTTGTATTTGTTCATCATTTCGATTAGAGAATAGTCAATTTGGCTGATTAATCGGACTGAAACATATAAGATAGCACTGTGTTTCCTTCTGGATTCTTGGACTTACTAGTTTATCTCAATCAAGTAATTTTTCATGCACAAGTTCTTGATATTTTAGTCTGTTTACAATTGAATTCTTCTAAAATCAAACATGATGGTCTTGGTTTAACCTTTACACTTAGTAAATTTGCTTAATAGACCCATTAAGTTTCCATGTCCGTTTGCACTTCACCATTCTAGTGAGAAACGCAGCCAAGCTTAACAAACAAACAAACAAACAAACAAACAAAAGACTTTTTTCTAGCGAGAAATGCAGCTGAGCTTAACGAACAAACAAAAAACTTTATGTTGGGCCTCCCCAAGGACCTTATTGCAGTATTCTTTTAACCCTCACGAGCTGGGGAATTTATTAATTTTTGTCCATTCTGGACTTCCCTAACGTTGATGTTTCTGTGCATTAAATGGTTATAGTTTACCATTTCAATAGCATCCGAGTTATTACTTGGCCTTGAATCAGAAGAATGCTCTCCCTCTGTCTAGTGGCCACGCTGCTCATCCTTCCATGCAAGATTCATTTCCAAGCTGTCCCTGCATATTTCAAAATTGTCTGGCAAGTTGCTTAGTCAAATCCTGCAGTGGTTCACTGTCTTTGACCTAGATTTGTGATAGGTATATTTGATTTGGACGGTTTCTATTTGGTTAACTATTGCTTTGAAAAAAACCTTTGTTTGGAATTGATGCTAGCAACACACTCATTTTTGTCTCTTAACAGCTGGTTTGCTGATTTTGTGCCTACTGCACTGTCGTTGTCATCAAATCAAGATGCAGGGATGCAGGTTTTAGTTATTTATTTTAATTCTGCTTCAGCACATTGACAAGCTTGAAGCGAAGGCATTTCAGTTGTGATCCCTAACCCAGTGGCTCAACCTATTTATCAGCTGCACAGCTTTTTTGTTGCCAGGCTCCAATTCTCACATGTTTTCTACCTTTCTTTCAAAAGGTTTCCGATCTGTAATTAATTTCCCATAAGATTCATTGTTGTAAATTGACAATTCTTTTTAAACTGTGTTTATTATTATTTATTTGTATTTGTATTTTCTGTTTGGTGATAGACGGAAGCAAACAGGGTACCATGTACATACGCAAGGCTATGGGTGATCCGTAGATAAGCGGATAAAGAAGATTTAAATACGCTTATAAAAATCCCGAGCTTCCATCCTCTGTCCAACAACACCTCTGCTAGCTTCCAACCATAAATTTTATCAGTAGGTATTGTTCTACGAACTGGCTGTGGATTCCGTACACTCCATATCCTATGAACGAACTGGCGTGCATGTAGCGAATTATGCGGTGAGAGAAGGATATGAAAAGAAGTGCACCTGCAAATGAAAGAACTAAAGATTATATGGTCAGTGTCCATAAGAGCCTGAAAAACATTCCAAATGTTGATGAATTTAGGATGACATGATCCTTCCCCCACCCAAAAAAAGAAAAAAGTACATTCCCCAATGTTGCCAGCATACTATGGAGCAAAACGAAGTAGCCGTCTTCCGGTAAGAATATAATTAGTAATACGCGGTGCAAAATTCATTTTTATAAGTTTTTTTTTTTTGAAATTTTTTTTTCATGTAAATGCCAATCAAAGTGTATTTAACTTTTTAATAAAAAAAAAAGAAGTGTATTTAACCTAAAAAGCTAAATTATATTATTTTAGGAGATGTATATTTTTGATTTTTTAAAAATAGGGGTATTTTAGTTATTTAAAAATGATTAAAATCCCCTTGTTTTTAATATATATACACATCTTTAAGAATGATAAAACTTAATAAATATATTGTATCCATCTAGATTAATAATTTTATAAAAAAATTTAAAAAATGGGTTTTGAACCAGGGTGCACTCAAGTTTTAATGTCTCCGGGTGGATTGAATCACTACTCTAATATAGTTAATGATAAAATTAGGATAATTTCAAATATGCCCACAATTATACTCATCTTATAGATATGACTGCATATTTATAAAAATGATGTAAATGATTATATATTTTACCCATAATTCCAAATAGGACAATACCGTTATATGATAAAATTTTTAAAATGATAAAATTGCTCTTGACATTTATTTTAAATGGGAAAGTGTAAGCGCATAGGAATGCTTCGGTCCGCTACTGTTTTTATGTTTTTATATTACTTCGTTGAGTATCTTTTATTAATGGATAGAAAAGATGAATGGTTTTTACTTTTTTCCTGGTTAATTTTATAACTTTATATCACTTCTAAAGTCAGTTTAGTCATCATATTTGGAATTATAGATATATTATAACTATTTGGTTTTCGAACTCAATTAGCAAATCAAGAGTATTCACGTTTTGATGATTAACAATCTAAATTTGAGACTTATCCAAATGTGACTTGTAGAGTTAAGTTGACACAGGCATCAACTTAAGTCAAATCGATACCCAAGTCGACCCAAGCTGTGACTTGGGAGACTTCAGGCTGCTAAAGAAGAATCCAAAGAACCAAAATTGCATCCCAAATTGACTTCGACATGTGACTTGGGTGAAATCAAATATCAAGTTGATGTAGCGCTAAGAGTTAATGAAGCAAGAATTTATAGAAATTGATGTTTCAAGTGTGTAACGTACATTGAAATTGCATACCTAAGTCAACTCTACTTGCAATTTGGTTCAAGTTTCAAAACCGAGTCGAATCAAGTACACGACTTGATATCAAGGAATGCAAATCTTGAAGAATTGAAGTTAAAAATTAACACATGGAGTTCAAGCTATGAAGAATAGAAGCTTTAAGCACAAGACTTGAGCTAAAGGAGATCACAATTTGAAAACCACGAGAAGACCAAATGAGAATTGAAACTAAGAAGATTAAATCATGAAGACATGAAGATTCAAAAATCAAGGTATATAAATTATGAAGATTTGAATTTCCAAGCACATAATGTCATGTGAAGTCGCAACTCGTCATGTGAAGTTGCAACTCAAGTTGGCTTCACTTGCAACTTGAGTTAAGTCTCAAACTAAGTTGAACTGAAAATAGTACTTGGAGAAGAAGTCAAGGAGCAACTCACATTGGAAGGAAAAGATAAGACTAAAGTTGCACCATAAGTTGACTTCAGTCTGCAATTTGGGTGAAGTTGCATCCGAAGTCGACTCTAGATACTACTTGGCATGTAAGGTTATAAAAATTCGAACATTAGTTCATTAATGCGCACTGCCTACCCTTCAATGTTTAAAATAACTTCAAAATTATTTAAGAGACATCATGAGAAGTTGTGAGGATTATCAAGAGCATTAATTGAGCTTCCATCTTCCTTCCTACAAGCTATTAATTGTGCATTAAGTGTTATACAAGGAGAGACTCTCATTTTCATTGCAAGGATTGCAAGTTCTAATCTTTCTCAAGTATTCAAGAGTCTTCTCAAGTGTTGAAATTGTCTTACACAATTTGTAAAGTGTATATTTTATTCTTTCAATTGTTTTTATTATATTATGATTCTTGGATTGGTACGGGAAACTAATGCCAAGTTGAGACAAATAGTATAAGGTTGGAGTAGAACTCATCGTCTACTTGAGCAATTGTTGTAAAGGGCTCGTAGAGCTATAACTTAGAAGAGAGTAAGGACTTTAGTTATAATCTCGTGGAGATAGTGGAATCCAAGATATAAAAGAATGTGTTTTTGAAAGAGCGGAGTAGGAAGATTGTCACAAACCACTATGATTCTCTATGTCTTCTCTGCATGATATTGTTATCTCTCTATTACTCTCGTTTACTCTTCATGTTTTCATTTAAGGGGATTAAACTCGCAAGAGGTTAAAGTTTTAAAGTATCAAAGAATTTTAAAAATCAAATTCACCCCGCTCATCTTGAATTTTGCCATAAACACAAGACCAATGTCTGGGCCATTTCTTTTATAAATATGTAGTCAATTTTATAAATATGAGTAAAAGTTATGGTAATATTTGGAACTAACCCTTATAAATTCTAATATTTAATCAATAAATACATATTAAAATTATACATCATTTTTACTACAAAATTTATGTTTTCCAAAAAGTAGTGCAATATTTGATTTTTTTTGCATTTTAAACTCTCAAAAGTGGTATATTTTCTTTTAAATTCCTACGTTTGCTTTTTTTATCTTTAATTTTGAAACTTTTTGTTTTGTTGCGTTTTAACCCTTGTATGCTCAAAGGGTTAAAAGCTATGATTAAACTTGGTGAAATGCGCAAAATGCCCTTTCATACTAGAGTTTAAAATGCAAATATACAAACATTTGAAGTTAAAAGAAAATATGTAAAGTTAGAGATTTAAAACGCCAAAAAACTCATATTATGGTACCATAATATTTTAACAATATCATAGGAACGTCATAATATTTTTTGAGATGTAATAACTTCATAATATTATAACAATGTCATGTCAAAATAAAATAATAATACCAAAATATTATATTATCATAATCATTATAATAATAGAATAATAGAGTTTTTCGAAAGATCATGTTAAAAATAAATAAAAATGCAAGAATATATCTTAAAATAATTTTTTTTTTCACATTATATAGATTTATCTTGTGTTCATTAGATTTTGAAAATTTCACTATTACTTAGAAAATTATTTTCTAGTATTATCATAGAAAATCCAAGAAAATACCATAAGATAAAAAGTTACTTAAAATAAATGTATTTAATTTGAAGAATTTTTTTATAAATAAAATTTTATACTTTAAAGGTATTTTCTTCCATTTTTATTGACATATTAGAAAATAACATTTTAAAAATATTTATGTGGAAAATTTTCAAAATTTGACAAACATGAAATACATCTATTTAGTGTGGAGATTTAAAATTTTTTTTATATATGTTGAAAGTATTCTCTTGCATTTTTCTATTTTATATTGGATAATAAATTTCGAACAAAATTTACGCCAAAAAATTTTAAATTTTGAAAGGCATGAAATATGTCTATCTACTGTGAAAATATTTTTCAAAATAAATTTTTATATTTTAATGTATTTTTTGAAAAGTTCTATTATCCTATTAAAAAAGTAATTCCTAAAATTATTTTATTGTGAAAATTTTTGAAATATTATGGACACAAAATTAATCTATCTAAAGTAAGAAATTAGTTTATAAATTTTTTTATATCATATTTTTGTAATTTTATTTATATTCAAATTTTGATAGTAAGTATATATCAATTGATTTGATGTAAAGAATGTAAAAAATAATTTTTATATTTTAAAGTATTTTCTTGCATTTTGATATTATAATCTTGGAAATATTTCTTTTTATTTAATTTGAAAATTTTAAAAGTATTACAGACACGATTAATCTGTTTAATGTGGAAAAATTAAAAAATATTTTTCAAAAATAAATTTTCTATTTTATTCAATGCTATTTTTTTAATCATGAAATAGTGGGCATTCACTGCCGTGCCATATGTTGGGGCTGGGGCCAGTTATAGGCGAGGGTGGAGTAAGGGCAGGGTAGGTGGCAGCACTATGGAACAGTTGGTTAATTCGTTTTTTTTTTTCCCCTTGAGGTTGGGATGGTGTTTACGTCCATCTCAATAACTCGGCCACAGCACAGGTTGCGGGCCCCAGTATTAGGTAGGGGTTGGAATTGGGGCGGGTCGACCCGTGACCCGGTATTAACCCCGACCCGTTTTTTGCTGGGTAAAACCAATATATTTTTGACCCGGTATAAGGATAGGTCAGAAATTTGGACCCGAATTCAAAAATAGGGTCGAGGTGGGTCGACCATGTCCCAATCCGAAGAGTCCGACCCGCCCCACATATATATATTTATTAAAAATTATAAGACTATATTGAAATATTATTATTATTTTCTTTCAAAATTTTCAATTTTTTATAATCAACTCTATCAACAATAAAAGAATCAATTTATTCAACAAGCAATATAAGAATCAATAAAAAAAATTTGTACATATATAACACTTATGTGTAATTGTATATTAACCTATTTTAATAAATGTATACTATATTTTCAAATTTTTTGTTTTCTTAATTATGTGTTTTTTAATAATTAGTGAAATATTGAAACATATAATATTTAAATTTAGTATAGATGTATACTTATGTTTGATAGATATATAAATTTTGAAAATTATCTTATTTGACCCGTATTTTTGACTCGACCTGTCATCCCAAAACTAGTCCGATACTGACTTGAATTTTGTTCCTAGATCTGGTAGAAAAAAATAAGGGTTAAACTGACATTGTCTCAACCCAGTATAAAAATAAGGGTCAAACAAGATTTTTGAAAAGTAGGGTTAGGGTTGGGTAAACCCTGACCAGTCTTGACCCGCCCTGATTCCCACCCCTAGTATTAGGGGGTTAAATTTTCTGAACTCCTGGCAACGATTTTTTCATAGGTCATTTTTCGTTTAACGGTTCGGATTACATGGGTAATTTTTAGAATTGAAAAATTGTGAAGGAGGCATCGATCGACAGCTGCTTTCACTTGCACTTCCGCTCTTTCTTTCCATTTTGGATTGGTAGCTGATTAGTGAAATTGCTATTGACAAGCTGGTGCTACTGTAGATAAGATGGTGTTGTGAAATTGTTCCATTGCAAGAATGAAGCTGGTGGGTTTGAGCGACCGTTGGTGATATTGAGCAGCAACAATGAAGAAAAATAGCAATAATTTTTCTTCAAATTCAGGCACTTGGAGAACAAATCTAGATCGGCGAGTTAGGCACCGAAGTTAGGAAACTGGTGACGAGTTATCGACCGGTTATGCTTGATGATCCAGCACCCGATGGGTGGTAGGGATTTAGGTAGCTACATTGGCTAGGGTTTGGAAGCCTATAGAAGGTGATGCATCAAGTGTCATTTGTTGTGATCGTCAGAAATTCAGTTTAAATTTGGTAAATTTTGTTTTGTTTAGATCTAGTGATCGAATGTTCGATTTGAGTGATTTAATAGTCATTTTCTATGTTTTAGGGTGCCCTAAAACATGTGAACGGTTTAGATTGGGCAACTTTAGCTTAATAAATTGTAAATAGAAATAATTAAATGAACAGTTTAAGCAAGGCATATATGTTTGTTTTCTAAATCAAAATTACAGTTTAACAATTATTAAACTAGTCCCAAAAAGTCATATATATATTTATATTATTTAATCAAATTGCAATAATATATAATTTAAATAAACATAATTTATTGAAGTTTTTTAAAAAGTTATATATAAAATAATTATTATATTTCTATATATTTATTTAAATTAATTATTATTTTAATTATAGATTTATATATTTCTTTAGTTTTAAATTATTTAATTCAAAATAATGTTTGCGTAGTTCTAAAATGATTATTAAGTATATAAAAAATAAATTGCTAAGTATATATCTTTTGCAAAATACAAATTTCTGTAAAAATATTTTAAAAAATATTAAAATTAGATAATAGATGTTGTTAGATGCTGTTACATGTCATTAGATTATATAGATTTCATTACATCCTATTCTCTGAATTTTAATTTATGCAATTAAGGTATAAATGAATTTATAAAGAGCTTAAGATTATATTACAGTTTTTAAATTATAATTAACTTATTAATATCAAAATTAGATCCAGTTAAATGTGGTTAGATGCTGTTAAATGTTGTTAAATTTAAGTAGATTTCAGTAAATCATATCATCTAACTTTAATTTTTGTAATTAAGGTATGAATGAACTTATAAGGAGCTTAAGATCGTAATACAATTGTTAAATTAGGATTAACTTATTAATAGGGTAATTTACATATATCCCACATAGTTTGACCGAAATTACAGGTATACCCACGTCATTTCACGAATTATATATTATCCCAATATAGTTTAATAGAAATTGTAGATAACCCCCACATTAATAGTTTCCATCTAATATAAGGCTATAAGACGTGAGTAAATTATTTGATTTCCAAAATAACCTTCTCTCAAGCAACGGCTCCGCCCTCCAAATATTCACGTTGCTACATTTTTCTAAAAAAATCCAAGGGGGGCGACTGGTGTTTCTGGTTTCCGGTTGCTTTCTTTCTTTTTTTTCTTTTTTTTTTCTGAACTTGTATAAAATAAACAGAAGGACCCAACCTAACCTACATCATCCACCAGCACGAGATGAAGAGGCTCGGAAGGGAATACAATTTTACTTACTAAAAAATTATTTCCAGTGGCTTCTTAAATTGCATCAAAATGGCTCTTTGAACTAACGGATATGATGTTTAGTGGGCGCTAAATTTTGCAAAAGGGGCATGCATTAAACTTGAAAATTGCTGCTGCAGTTGAGATGCCTGTAAGCTTGGATTTGGAGCTAGTTGGTTGTTGCATGGTTGATTCGGTAGGCCGTAACTGGAATGCTCTGTTTCTGAAATTAATTTGGGGTAGCTGCTTGGACGGTTAGAATGGATGAGTGCACAGCTGCCTGCTGGAATTAATTTGCATGGCTGCCGGTTTGCTGGTGGCTTTTTTGTTGAATGGTCAGGTTCACTAGGCCCTGCAGCAGGGCTTAGCAGCTGCACCAGCTGTGGCTACTACTGCTGTTACTGGCTTCATGACGGAAGCTGAAGGGATGGTTGGCCGGGTGTTGCGACTTGGATCAGAAGCCGCTGAATGTTACATACAGCAGATCCTGTACGGACACAGCCGGAGGCAGAGGTTGCCTGCCTTCGCGCACATATGCGCGGAAGAGGAAGCCGAATTGCAGCTGCGCCCCTGTCTGAATCACTACTTGATTCATTTCCTGTCATCATCTGATGATCCAAACTCTTTCTCATATGCAGAACAAAATCACTTGTCAATTCCGTTTTGACGCTCTTTTGCTCACACATCTTAAAAACCTTTGATGTAGATAAGTCAAGATTAAGTTGCAAAACATCTATGTGTTGAATTCTTTTTCTGGGAAAAAAAAGAGAGGAAAGCGTGTGTCAGAAGTCGGTCTGTATATTTGCATACTCATTCTAATTTTTGATGCGGCCCGCAATGATCATACACGCAACACCTTAGATCCTCGGCTTTCCAGTTGCTCAGACGTCACAATGGTTGAAGCATATCTGGGAAGGTAGAGTCATGTCGAAGATGTTGCCCGGAGATTTGGCATGTTCTGCTTCGAGCTTTGCCCCTACCAGCCGAAAGCCATATGCGCCTGCACTTCTTTGTTGTTGTTGCCGGGCATAGTTCATTGAGCTTTGCCCCTTCCAACTGGACGCCATATGCACCATGTTTTCTGCTGCTCCCGCACCATGATGAATTGTGAAATTGGATTAGTTCAAATCGAGTTATATACCTTATTTTTTTCCAAAATGCCTAACCTAATTATAAGATGGTGGATCTCACAGGGGCCTGTGAAAAGGTTCAGATGGGCTTAAAAGGGATTCTAGTAAATCAGAATGAGTTCCAAAGGTATGACATAAATCCCAGAGGGGTGAGATGAACAAAGGGGTATGTGAGATGAGCTCTTGTAGGTTTTGTCAAAGGGGTCAGAATATAATGTAAGATTAATCAGAGGGGTGAGAGATGTAGAATGAGTAGAGTCTACTCTAGATGGAGTCCTTGTGGAGGTAGGAGAAATGATTTCCTATTTATAGCAATATTTTATACTCGGTTAGAGTGGGAATGTCCCCACATTTGTAGCTCAACTCCCTTGATTTTGGGAGAGATTATAGGACTTAGTGGCGGTTGGCTAGCAGCGGTGTGAGAATTAGTCAATGCCACATATTGAGGCTATGGATATCATGCGTGTATTAGCCCTTAAATGTGTATCCCTACACAAGTCCCCCATCGAGTTATTATTATAAGAGGGGCAGAGGTAGAAGGAAACTTTGAACTCGAAAATGGAGTTTTGGAAAATTTTAAATTTATATTGTTAAATGCATTAGTAAGTCCTGAGATCGAACAACTCTTGTGTATGATAAGTCTAGGTCTATATATATAGAATGGTTGTCTAGGGTGTATAGCCGACTGTTATGCTTTTATTTTTTAATGAGGTTTTCTTATTGCTGTTGTGTGCCTGTAGCGGAGCTCATTGAGGTGTTTGCGGTTGTGTGGTTGCAATACTTGAAAGCCAGCATTCAAGACATTGAGAACCAACCATTAGAATTTTTGGTTCCTCTTCAGGATGTGAGACTTCATGAGGCTTCTGAATTCCTTAAAATGTAAATGTAGTACTTCCTTCTCTGCTGGACAAACCGAAAAGACATAAGCAAGGGCAAATAGTTGTGTTTGAGGACACGCTATCAGTGTATGTATGTCGATACCATTTTATCAGTAAGTACAAGATGTGTTCAATATGTATAATATTTGTCTTGCTCAACTTTCGCGAATTGATTTCTTATGTTTGAATATTTGGGTCGATTAACAGGAATGGAGATGAATTGGAGAGTGTTCTGTGCTTTTGCAATATTGGTGAGGGTAGGGAACCTTTTTATATGTCATTTTATACTGATAGAGGAGATGCTAAAAGTTATAGGTAAAAATTGGTCCACTGATAGAGGTTAGAGAGGGAGGTGGTTTTATTTTGGTATGAAAGTGGGATGTTGGAGTGTGCCTGAGTTATGGAATTATAACTTGGAAAGTATGAAGTATTTATTGCTGTGGGATGATGAGTTGGAAATTCAGAGAGTAAAGGAAGTTGCAAAAGAGCAAACAATGGATATGTGGAGAAAGGAGATGATAAGGGTGGGGATGATTTCAACTAAGGGAAGAAACGGTGATTTGGTGGAGGCAATAGCAAATAGGGTTGCCATGAGGGCTTGAAAGAAAAGTGAAAAGACGAAATTAGAGGGATTGGTCAATCTAACCAAGGAGAAGGGGAGTCTATGTAAAGGAATGGAAGAGGTAAAAGAGCCATCAAAGAAGGCTAGGGTAAAGAAGGGAATTTTGCAGGGGGCTTTAGGGGGGATGTGAAAATATCCGTTGTTGTTGTGGTAGAGGGGCAGGCATGTAGTACTTTAGCACGTGAAGTTGGTTTGCTAGAGTTATATATGCCTACTTGGCTTGTTTTTAAAGATTCTATTGCTGATAACATAGGCATTTATACAAAAATTTTGAAAGGGGCTACGATTCCAACGGAAAGGGAGAAAAGAAAAAACAAGGAAATGGATTTTTGTTGGAGTTGTATTATGAGATGTATTATGGGTTCAATTATATCTAGTCATTTCATGGACTTTCGTTATAAATCATGGAAGGGGGAGTTTATATCGTAAACGGAGAGGGTGAACAAAATGTTTGTAGAGCTAAAGGCAATGAAGAGGGAATATGTAAAGGTCATGAAAGAGGACCTAAAGATTAAATCGACTAAGGGGGAGTTGAAGAAGGCCTATGCAAAGTTAGTGGTGGTAAGAAGTGATTGAAAAGAGTAACTTCAAAGAATATAGCTCTACGTAGCAAGTGGGGGAGTTGTAAGCCAAAAAGTCGGACACTGTGAAGAGGACATTTTGTAAGGGTTATGATGGTTGCCTTGTTCATATGCGAGAAGTTGACCTTGATTTTGATTTGGAATCACTTGTAGGGGCTTCCAATAGTGATGATGATGCTTTGGAGAGTGAGGGTGGGGATGAAGATATGGAGTCTGAGAAAAAAGATCAAGTTTTCTTGAAGATATGTAAGACAATGAAATTAGCTTCAGAAGCCAATGAACTGATTTTTAGTGGTAGCAATGATATATTGGTTCCGAATGTGTATTTTAATTCGGTACATAAAGAATATCTTTATTTGTGAGAATGACAACAAGGGTGCCTTTGAACATAAGAAAAGAGAGAGGAAACCCTTAATGTTTGTGGGGGGTCATAGCTAAAGAACTGCCATTTGTTCTTATGCTTGGGGAAGCAATAGAGGGTTTATTTGTTTGATTAGCCATAGAGGGGTTGTCGGAGGACACAGAGGTTTTATTCATTAGAGGCCTACGAAGGGATCATTTTGAGACACAGAGTATCCATTTGTTTGGGAACTGCAGAGGGGCCTTTTGGGGACATAGAGGGTTTGTTTGTTTTGAAGGTCACAAGGGGGTCTTTTGGGGACATAGAAGGTCAATTTGTTTGGGGTTGCAGAGGGGCTTTTTAGGGATACAAAGGGTCCATTTTTGATTATGAGTGTGTTTGGAAAGTAATAAAACTTTTCAATAAAAATTTCTTAGTGCAAAAGTTTTTGAATTTGAAGAGAATAATATGATATATTAGGCGTAATGATGAGAAGTAAAGAGAGTAAAGTTAAAATAGAAAGGTTAATCGTAGAAGTCATTTTGTAGAAATATTATAAAGTAGGTTAATCTTATAAGAAGATGTGAATAAATAGTTAAAAAATAGGATAATTATGGAGAGTGAAATGTGTTAGATTAAAAAGTTTTAATTGGATATTTTTTCTTATTGCCAAAACACCTTATGTGTAGAATTTACTTGAGTGTTGTATATTCCATATTCATGAAATTTTTATATCATCTAAGACTTTTAATTCATATGTTTCATTATCATAGGAACAAATGATGAGAAAAGGACTATCCCAATTTGGGGAGAATTTTTGTGGGGGTAATATTTGTGGAAAAGTTGGTTTTTTTAAGACTAAGTCATCAGCTGAAAGGTGGCATGTTTGACTTTTTTGTTGTATTGGTTTGCTAATTGTTGTTAGTAAAAAAACTTTCTTTTGGCCATTGAATCCTAAGTTCATCAATGAAATCTAGAGATTCTAAATGAATTTTTTTGGTTATCTTCCTCACTTATATGGGTGGTTATAAAATTTTCTTTTGTAATTTTGATGGGGACTACAACTTCTATACCAAATAACATTTTGAAGGGTATTTTACTTGTAGCTTTTCTACAAGTGATATTGTATGCCCATACAATGTTTGGTAAAATGTCATCCCATTTATGTTTTTCAGTTTCTACTCATTTCTGAATGGATTCTTTTTTTTTGTTCGTATTCAACTTGGCCGTTAGATTTTGGGTAGGCTACAAAAGAAAATTTGTGTGTTATATAATTATTTTGATAAAATTATCTAAATTGCTTGCTATCGAACTGTTTTCCATTGTCAAAGATGGTGATTTTGGGCGGATCATGTCTATATATGATTTAGTTCCATAAAAAGGTAATAATTTGATTGGAGGTGATACTACTGAAAGGCTTTACTTCTAACCATTTAGAGAAGTAGTCGACAACCACTAATATAAATCTTAGCTATTTTGGAGCAGGAGGTAAAAGGCCGACAAGGTCAACACCCTATTATTAGAATGACTAAGCTTTGTAAATAGGGTTTAATAGAAAAGAAAGGGAGGTGAGAGGTAATTGCATACCTTTGACACCATTTGCAAGTTTGGATATAGTGTTTTGCATGGATTTTGATCTTATGCGCAATATATGCTCCTGGGCGCATACACCTATTTTAAAATTTTTTTTTGAAAATTTTTTCATAAACTTGTTAGCCCAAGTGTATTTAATATGTGCATAAATTTTTACCATTTTTGAAGTATTTTAGATATTTATTTATTTTTGAAAATTAGTGGCATTTTAGTAATTTAAAATTACCTAAAATATTTATTTTTGATTCTTGAAAATCAGTGGCATTTTAGGTAATTTTAAATTACTAAAATGCCACTAATTTTCAAAAATAAATAAATATCTAAAAATCTCAAAAAATGGTAAAAATTTATACATACATTAAATACACTTGAGTTAACAATTTTATGAAAAAATTTTCAAAAAATAAAAATAAAAAAAAGGTGTATACGCTGGGGAGCTGCATGGTCCCGGGCGCATGCAATTGAGGTCCGTTTTGCATTGTCTCGAATTATTAGCTAGTAGTATCCAGCTCTTAGTATCTAATGGGCAACTATTCTCAAACCTAGATGGTTTCTACAACAACCTTCATGTACTTTTTAAGAACAAGGGTTATCATTAAGAGGTGATACAACATAGGAGAGGCATTGATAGAGATCTTCGGTAGAGGTCTCTTTAGTGCAAGGTGAACTTTTTCACTTGGTTGAGTAATTTTTTGGCTTGGGTAGTGTCAGAGGGCAAAACATTGTAGGTAAGAAAACTTATCAAAGGAGTAGTCTAACAATTGCTAATTTGGGTGTTGGTTTATACTTGCATAGTGATAGTGCTAGGTTGTGAGAGCCGACATACAAGTATCGATTTATCAAAATAGGAGCTAAAGACTAATTTTGCTAAAGCGTTAGCTTCAATGTTTATTTTGTTTGGGGTATTTTTTAAATAGAAAACGATCGCATTTGCGTTGATATCAAATGACAAAGGGTTAGATACTCACACATGTTAGTGTCTTTCTCGTCAAAAGCACCTATCGTTTGGTTGACAACAAGATTGGAGTTGGAAAATATTATTATGTTTTTACCTATAGGGTGTTGAGTTTTAACCCTTAGTATAGGGAGTCGTATTAAGCTACGTTGTTAGAAGCAAGAAATTGGAATCGTATAGCAACTTTGAGGCAAACTTCATTTGGTCCTTGGAGGACCAGACCGGTGCCGCTACTATCCTTCTTAGAGGACCCATATATAAAAAGTTTCTAGGTAGCTGCTATGGACAGATGGATATTCATTTCACCTGTAGTTGCTATTGACAGATGGATATTCATTTCACCTGCAGTTGCTATCGATGGATGGATATCCGTTTCACCTGTCGTATCCATGAGCGACTCACCATTTGTAAAGTTTGCAAAGATGTCAGCAAGGGTTTGCCCTTTTATAACCTTTAGAGTTTGAAATTTTATATCAAACTATGGGAGGTCGATTGCCCACTTTGTGTAGCGATTAAAAGCATTTGGCTTTTGCATTAATCTTTGCAGAGGCATGTTAGTGTAAACAATAATAGAATAAGATTGAAAATAAGGATGAAGCTTTTTAGATGCTGTTGATAGAGTAAGCAAATGTTTCAAGTATAAAGTATGTGATTTTAGCATCACTGAGAATTCGACTAACATAATATATTGAGTGCTAAACAACCTTATTTAAGCCGACCAAAATGATGCTAATAGCTTGCTTAGAAGCTATGAGGTAGAGGTAGAGGTAGAGGTCTGCCTCTTCTTTTGACTTGATCGGCAGAGGGAGTTGGAGAGATATTTTTTTGAGTCTTGAAATGCTTTCTCACAATCATCCATCTAGATAAAGCTCTAGTTTTCCTTAATATCTTAAAGAAAGGAAAAGATTTATTAGCAAATTTAGATATGAATCTATGTAAGGCAGTAAGTCTCTATGTTAGTTTTTTTTTTATATATTTTTTATTTTTGGGTGATATCATATTAATTATGGCTTTGATTTTATTTAGGTTACCCTTAATGCTTCTTTTAGAAATTATGACTCCTAAGAACTTTTCTTTTGCCATGTTGAATATGCAATTTTCTAGTTTAGCTTCATATTGTAGTATTTAAGAGTCTCAAAGTCTCAAAGGTTTCTTTGAGATCAAGAATATGTTGAGAATGACTTTTATGTCTGAGTATCATATCATTAACATAAACTCCATATTGTCAATTGTGGAATTCAAAGGGGCGTAAGAATTGTACCCTGGATTGGGAGATCGATCATCCTTTCTAGTTTTTCTTCTTGATAAGCTCTATTTCTGTAGAGGAGGGCCTTTTCTTGTTCACCTTTTTGGCCTCCTCTATTGCAATCTTCAATTGTTCATTACTTTCATTGAATTGCATGGATTGATTAATTTTAGAATAGAGTTGTATTATAATCTAATGTTCATGTTCTGTCAAGTCCATGTACAGTCTTCTCGGGCATAGTTCTCCTATAAATGTCATCTTCAACCTCTCAGGCTGTAGTCCTTAGATTAATGTTGTCTCATGGTTAAACTTATGGGCAAAGTCTCATATTGTTTTTGATCCACCTTGCTTGATGAGCAACAAATCAGATAGACATTTGACTGCTTTCTTCTTCCTAATGAACTGCATTAGGAAGAGATCAACTAATATGTAAAAAGAAGAAATGGAGGTGGACAGCAGGCTTCAAAACCATACTCTGTCTTGTCTTTTGAGGGTGCCAATAAAGGCCCTACACTTGATTCTATCAGATAAGCCCATTAATTTAGTGGTAATATAAAAAGAATCAATATGGTCTTGGGGATTAGTCTCTCCATTATACATCTTCATATAAATGACCTTCAATTTGAGTGGAAAAGGCTTGTCAATGATTTCAACAATGAATGGTGATTGTCCTACTATTCGAAGAATGACATGCAAAGGGGTTTGAGAGGAAGGATTACTCATATTAGGGGTTCCAACATTGCTACGATGTTTCCAGCATTAGGAGTCGTTACTTCAGAAGAGGGGATTTCTCCTGAAGTTGAAGTTGATTTCTCCATCTAAGTTATGATAGTGTTCATGAAGGTCTTGAATTCTCCTCGAGAAATGGGTGAACTTTGATCACCTTCCTAGCTTCTTGAAGGTCCTTCATGGTGGAGAGAATTGTGTGGTGGAGTCATCATTTCAAAGATCCATCGGAAAGAAATTAAGGATGCAAAGAAAATATAATGATGTCATTTCCCACAGATGACATCAATGTAAGATGATGCATCTTATCGGGGGCTATTAAAGGGTTGAGACAAGCTTAAAAATTATTGATAGAGGGACTAGGAAGGATCCCAGTGAATCAGGATGAGTTTCAAGTGGAATAAATCCTCGAGGAGGTAAGATGAACTAAGGGAGTATGTGAGCAGAGCCCCTATAGGGTTCGTCAAAAAGGTTGCTACGGGGTTGGAATTTAATGTAAGATTAATTAGAAGGGTAAGAGATGTAGAATGAGTAAGAGTTTAATCTAGATAGTTTCCTTGTGGAGGTAGGAGAAATGATCTCCTATTTATAGTAATATTGTATATTTGGTTAAAATGGGAGCATGCCCACATATGTGGGTCAACTCTCTTGATTTCGGGAGAGATTATAGGTCTCAGTGGCGATTGGTTAGCAATAGCATGAGAACTAGTCAATGACATGTATTAAGGCTATGGATATTATGCATGCATTAGTCCTTGGCATCCATGTGTCTCGGCACGTGTATGTGTATCCCTACACTAACCCTATTATAAATTGGGTTAAGTTAGTCGATTTTGGGTTATATCCAATCCTATTTACACCCTTACCCTAGATCCACATAGCCTTTTCCACTTTTTAGCACCACCAATGTAGCCACGATTATCTACAGTCCTTAGGCATCAAATTGTATCACGTTTCTCCCAAAAATAACAAAGAGTGACATCTTTTTTTTATTTTTTGAAATTTTGATTATAGACGTCTCTCTTTTAATCAGCCTTTAGTTAAGCATATACATAGGTTTTTTGATTCAATTCACTAGGGTGCACTAAGCTTTGGTTCACTTGGTATAAAAATCCATTTTTAAATTTTTTTTGAAATTTTTATGTAAAATTGTTAATCTAAATATATTTAACATATGTATTACGTTTTGCCATTTTTGGAGATTTATGCATAGTTTTTAATTTTTCAAAAATGGGAGTATTTTAGTCATTATTTTTAAAAATAAATAAATTGTATATGAGTCTCCCAAAATAATAAAACTTAATTCATATGTTAAATGTATTAAGAATAATAATTTTATAAAAATAAATTTTAAAATACCCGAGTGCACTGGATAACAACACTTTCATGATGGTCTTTATTGTACGTATTGAGACTCATGTGCACCTTTAGTTTTTAATTTAAAAATATTTCTAAAAAATCAATGATTTACTATATTTTATCACGTTATCGAACATAATTTTTACTAGAAACTTATATCTCCTAAAAAAAGAGGGAGGATCATATAGAACATAAGTTATATCCCATTAACTTCAAAAAAGTGCATTATATATAATTTATTTTTAATATTTAATCCATTAATTGCATCTACTTAAAATTATCATCATACGATCAAATTTTAATTATTTATATGAGTTCTTAATAATTAAATTTATTAAATATTTATTTTTTGGATTCATATTAGTTCCATGAATATTCTATTTCCTAATCTTTTTGTCATTAGTATATTTTATTTTGTTGAATGTAATGTATAGATTTGATTTAAAATAAGTAATTAATATTAAAGAAATTGTGTATATGCATTTAACTGTATAAATTTCATTTACGTATTGTTACAACAGATCATACATATCCAATAAATTTAATTTTTCATACAGTGACTTTAATATGAAAATTGAAACTATAAAATAAATACCATAAAATTCAATTCTAAAAGCTGCTCTCCATGATTCAAGTTCAAAAAATAATATTCTTGAAAAGTGAGTATTTAAAATATTAAAAATTTTAATAAATATATACCATATAAACGTTTGTGGACATGTAATTTTTTAATTATAAACAAAGAGTGTGTTTGTTTTATGATAAAAATTTTGAACTAAAACTTTTCAATATAAAAATTTTCACTCTTTACAATAATCCTATTTTTAAATTATTTTTCACATATTCTTATAAAAAGTAATCTACTTTTCAATCATTTCTACATAACTATCCATACAATTAATCTATCTATTTTAACTTTATTTGTTCTTTATCATTACCTCTATTGTATCACATTATTTTCTCTTATTTTAAAAACTTTTACACTCAATTTTTTTTTGAAAGTTTTATCACTTTCTAAACATACCCAAAGAGTTCCAATCTCCTGTATTAGATTTGGGTAAAGCATTTTCATCCATTAACTTGACATTTTGTGGCTTTTGCACTTTCATCCTTGCACAGGGACTTTTTTTTTTTTAAAAAAAAGGGAATGGGACTCCGTGGAGTTGATCCTCATTTGCTCATCTAACTCAAATCACCGATCCATAAAAATCTTCTCCCTTGCAAACCCTAGTTAGTGATGATCTTCTCCACAATCATTGGATTATTGAGCACCAAAGACACAATTTCTTTCCCTTTCTTACATCTTCTCTCTTTCACCTTTGACATTTCTTCATGCATTAAGCAATGACGATTTCAACAAGCCTATTTCGATCTGTAGCTATGGCTATCTAAGCTCAAGAATAAATGATTTACATGTAGTAATACTGAGGGATGACTTTGGTTATGAAGATAGCTGCATGCCCGTGAGAGATACATCAATTGAAAGAAACAGTGGAGAGGAAGGACTTGTAGTTCAAACAAACATTAGGAAGAAGGGACATGGAACAAACGAAGTTGGTGGACAACTTGAAGAAAGATGAAGTCATACTTATAACTCTTTGTCATCTTGTTCTTGCAACTGTCTTGTATTCGACAATATAACATGGTTTCCATATTAGACATATAGTTGGGATTACACTTTTTGGGTTTGAAATGTTTTGGATTGTGACTCTTTTGAAAGTATGCAAGTGAAATGTTTTAAGAGGATGTGTTTGTCATCGATGGGTATGTCAAACGGGTTTAGTTTGGATGATGTGTATGCTTGAAATAGGGTGCTTATGCTTCAACTAGGTAGGAAGTCAAGGCTTGTTATGCTCGAAACAGGGTGCTTATTCTCAACCTTTTATGACACATTCGTTTTCAAAAGACAACTTAAAATGATCTCTACAATTTTGCTTTTCTATATGGATTCAGTTTTTATCCTATGACTATAGGTCTCATATAGCGCCCTGGACAAAGTTAGTGGTCATTACTAATATACTACAGGATCGATGATAATGGGGAGAATGCACATGTGCAATAAAATAAAACATGATGTAATATCAAATATTTCATAAATTCTTTAACTAGATGTCACATCAAATCTAAATTGAGCTATTTCCAAATGCTCAAATCCATAAATTATATACACCATGTCCTCCATACATAAAAATATTAGGATAAATAATTCTAAATCTAGATTTATCAGATCCTAGCCCGACCTGGTGTACCAACCTCATGTTGGTCTCTACCCACATATCTATCATCTAAAATATTATAAAATAGGGTGATTCCAGGCAAATTCAGTAAGTAGAACCAAACATAAATTAGTGTTAAATAATATGTATACTTTTCAATAAATCATAAATCATATTCAAATTAATATCATATATATGCTCATGATCAAGCATTCTAATAGTGTATCATACACATGATCTTGTCATCACATGGGTTAAATCCAATAGGAAGGTTCGATATCTTGCCCTGTCTTACATCATTGCAAAGCATGGGACAATCAAAAGCAGGAAACACCATACCAACCAAATGAGAAGGAGGTATATCTGATATCCTACCACGATCTCCACACATCCATTACCATGCCACAAACTTATGCCCATGGCTCAGCTCAGACATTCGCGTCCAAGCACTAGTTTTTATATATTGGTCTCATGATAAATACTAATAAGTAGCTAGTCACATTCATGGATCCAAATATCACATCACAACTGTTAGTCACATTCATGGTTCCAAATATTACATTACAATAGTCGAACACAACTATTGCTCTAAATATCACATTATAATAAATAGTCGAAAACATTCACAACTCCAAATATCACATCACAATAGCTGGACACATTCATGAATCTAATTATCATATCACAATAAACAGTTGAAGACATGCACAACTCCAAATATCACATCACAATAGCAAGTGTAACAGCCCAAAATCGAATCCCACATCAAAAGGGGAGAAAGTTTCTGATAGTTAATAAGCAGGTCTTAAGTTTAATATGGTGTGACACATTTTAAAGTCGTGTGGCTAAGCTGCTAGGCCAGAGTGGACAATGTCACCCTGTGAGACCTATAGCTCTAGGCCCAATGGACATTTTCTAGGTCTATTTGTGTCAGGTCCAATGGTCGCTTTTCTAGGTCAATGTGTGTGGCGCCTCAAACCAAGGCGTCCACATAGTCCTTACTCCAAGATCTTGTCGATTGGTAAGTGTGAATCAAGATTGTTGCCCTGATCACGCAGCGCGTACTTAATTGGATCTCCTCTAAATTTTTTTTCATTTATTTTTCTTTCATCACATAAACATATACTCATCATCATTCATAATGGACTCGTCCTTATCATCATAAATCATCAACTTCTCATATTATTCATAACTTCATAATTTCATACAACTTATGTCTTTTTTCATCATATCCCATTAGGGAATCTATTCGTATAAAAATTTACTAACCTTTATAGATTTTTTTTTTCTTTAGCAACACATGCCCTTCATCTCTTGCCTTTCCCTATACCTGTCTGAGGTTGGAAAAATAAAACATGAGTTGAAACTCAATAAGCAAATATTTTTCATTTTAAATGCATTCCTCTCCATTTGGTAGAGGACACTTACCAAGTGATCAACTACCAACGGAATAGAAATCTTTTCGTAAACCATATTTCGAAACCTTTCATAAACCATTCATATAAATCATTCGTAAATGCATTTCTCTCCATTTGATAGGAGACACTTAGCAAGTGATCAACTATCAATGGAATAGAAACCTTTTCATAAACATTGGATGTGCAAATGCTTCATTTCCACTCCTGACATAAACCTTTGTGTGCGGGTACGCTAGCCTAGGGAACATCTCACATAGCATGGTCCAATACGCTGGCTATCTCCGACTTGGCCTCATAAAGGGGAACCTCTCTTCCTCTTGACGCCTACATGGTTCCTACATGCATAACTTTTGATTTTTCCGGCATTATATATCTCTTACACTAGGTGACTTGTCATTCTCATGTAGAGAATTATTTGCGCCATCCCTTAAAAATATTTTTTCAAATCCATGTGTGCAAATACTTTCTTTCCATTCCTGACATAAACCTTTGTATGTGGGTATGCTAGCCCAGGGAACATCTCACATAGCATGGTCCAATGCGCCGGCTGTCTCCGACTTGACCTCATCAAGGGGAACTTCTCTTCCTCTTGACGCCTACATGGTTCCTACATGCATGACTTTTGATTTTCCCGGTATTATATACCTCTTACACCAGGTAGCTTGTCATTCTCATGTAGAGAATTATTTACACCATTCCTTTAAAAATATCATTTCAAATCCATTCATTTCTTTTCAATCCATATGAAAATGCAATGCATCCATTCACACATAACATTCCTTTGCCTCCACCTCTGGGAGGACGTCGTCGGCACACAGCCCATACGACTCGGCAATAGTGAAAGGGGACCCTCTGATCCACTTTCTACCTCCACCATAGCCTCTTCCTTATACATCATACATGTGCACATGTCCATGAATATCACATGATATCAATATGCCGGCATGACTTTTCATAAAACCTCATAAACATTTGTCATTTCAAAATATTATAGGAATGACCACCCTTAAACACATTTCATAAATACTTGAGAATAAAATCATATTTTAAAAAGTTTATTTTCTTACGATGAAACAATAAAATCACATTTTAAAAAGCTTGCTTTCTTACCTCCTCAGCCTGTGTCCTCCACCTTTTCCTATATAAGGAAAAATGATATTTTACCTATATCATTCCATGTCTTAGATTGCTTCTCATGCATGCTTTATAATTATCCATTACCTCATTTCTATAGAGGTTATCCCTTTATAAATATTTCGTCATTACCTCCTTTTATGGATTTTTATCTATAAATCCTTTAAAAATTTCATCCATATATCCTCATAAATATATAAAAATAAATCTCAATTTTTTCCCAAAATACACTGTTCACTATTCATAATTACTGTTCATGGCACTGTAGCAAATTACCGTTCACATTTATTGTTCATCCGAGGTTATTGTTCACAGCAACATGAGTTACTGTTTATGGGTTCCAAAAATTGATATTTTTTTCAAAAATAAAAAATACCATGACATAGCTTATGCTTAGTATATTATGAAAAATTCATGAATTATGAATTTATCATCATTAACTTGGCTAAATAAATCATTTTCTCCATATACTAAAAATGAACATAAATTTGCTTAAGCATAATCCTTAATTTCAAAAATCATAAGATTAATATATCATCATTCCAATATCATAGTAATCATAATCATACATCCTAAATCATCATTTATCATTTTTGGAGCATTATTTTCACATATCATATGCTATCTTCCCGA
>JAXCLR010000063.1:14649049-14668292 GCA_035584095.1 Annona squamosa | reverse complement strand
TCATTTAAAATTATATTTCATAATTAATTATTTGATCCTTCAATTCCATATATTATGAAAATTATATATAAAAAAAATCAATAACCCAGGGTTCATTACCTTAGGGTTTCATACATGGTCCTAAAAATTTGGGGTTCCACAGGACTATGACATGAATTTTAAAGATAAACCTATTAGATGTGATAATACTAGTGCAATATATTTGACTAAAAATCCAGTCTTGCATTATAGGACCAAACATATAGACCTAAGACATCATTTTATCAGAGAACATGTAGAAAATCATGATATATGTTTGGAATATGTCAAAATAGAAGATCAAATCGCAGATATATTCACCAAACCTCTAGTAAAAGAGCCATTTTATAAAATTAAAAATGATATGGGGATGATTGAGTTAAATTAGGAACAGTAAGATAGGAACGCACAAGCTGAGGGGGAGCACATGTTCAGAGGGAGCCGCCCCCGCCATTCTCAAAGGATTAACTCGCTATATCTCTACTTTTTGATTAATTGACAAAAAAGAAAAGAATAGATTAGGATTTGAGTCTCGGATTTCAATGCTTGTATGAATGGTTTTAACTTGTGATTTATTGGAAATAGAATATGTATGTTAAGCTCAAAATGCAAATGACCTACGATTATTCTAAAGATACCAAAATAAGATAAAATAGTACGTTTTAACGACATTGAAAGGTATATACTCAAATTGGTTTTGTCAATCATCAAAAAAGAGAAGATTGTTGGAAACATGTATTGAAATCAATGACAAAATAAGCCAAGTCTATATTTTGATGATTAACAAATCAATTTGAGTAACCTTTGGTTACTAACATGTTTGCGAGATGATTAAAGATATAAAAATGAAGAAAATGAAGCATGAGAGGTCAAGTCGATTTCTAAGTCAACTCAGGCATCGACTTAGGCCAAGTCGATCCCCAAGTCGACTCCAAAAGTGACTTCAAGAGGCATTTTTCATCTAGAGTTGAAATTGAAGACAAGAGCTGCTGAAGCGCAGACCAAGTCGACTTCGCATGCGGCTTGGGCGAAGTCGCAGACTAAGTCGACTCCAGCATCAACTTCAAATGTGATTTTCTGTCAAGAGTTGAAATTGGGGATGAGAGCTGCTAAAGTCACAGACCAAGTTAACTCCACATGCGACTTGGGTGAAATCGCAGGCCAAGTTGACTGCAGCATCAACTTCGACTGATCAGCAGACATTTTGAAGAGCAAAGTCACAAACCAATTCAACATGATGCTAGAATTAAGTGGAGTTGAAAACCAAGTCGACTCAAACATTCAAATTAGAACGAATGAAGATTATAACAAGTCCAAAGCAAGCAAAGTTGCATGTATCCATCATGGAAGATCAAGATCACATATTTAGACTTCTTTCATGTACTCCAAGATTCAAGGATTCAAGTTTGCAAGTGTGGTGCCCCAAACCGAGCGTCACATCCTAGCCCTTACCTCTGTATCGTATTGATTGGTAAACGTGATCAGGATTGTTGCCCTGTCACACGGCGGGATTTATCAAATGTTTATACTGATAAATATGATCATGTAACTGTTCATATAACAACTCATGTTCTCATAATTTCATTCTCATGCATTTCTACGTCATTTCAATTCATTCATTTCATACAAACATGCTGTTAAGTGACATTTCATCTTTTTGCCTAAATCAAATATCACTGCATGTACATATTATAGTCATCCATACAATCATTTGAATAGTTTATATCTATTCATCATAAAGAACTGTATCAAATGTATACAATCATTTCACATAAACATCATAAGATAAGTTTCATCAGTTTTTCCATAGACTCCTTAAGTCTGTGCTTGCTTCTTCACCATATCCTGTCCATCACCTGTCTTTGGGTTTGGAAAAAAAATTATGAGTCGAAACTCAATAAGGAAGCTATTTGTATTTTTCAGGCAAATCATTTCTGGTAACATTTTTCATTTAAAATCAACTTGGAAAGCATCTTATAGGGGGGGAAATCGGTCCGCTTATACCCTTCAAGTGGACCTAGTATCCTGTGCACATAAACTTTTGCATAAATCCATCTTTGACATGCTGGCATAATTTTTCAATCATAAACATTAAACTACATCATTTTTCCATAGCATTGTAAAAGAAACATTTCATAATAACATTGCATTTGAAATAAACATCATTTTAACACCATTTGCTAAGGGATGACTAACCTTAAACACATTAGAAACAATTTTTATAGTTTCATCAAACAAGTTAAAGTAAAACTTGCATTTATGGAAACAATTTAGAAAAGCAAAAATCCTTTAGAAAATTTGCTTGCTTACCTGAAGCTCTTAGCTTTCCGTCACCACTTTTTCTTTGCCTTTGCCTACATGAAAAATAATATGATTCTGCATATATTTCTTTTTCTTCGTATTTCTTTTAGTTTTCCAACCCATTCTATATACACATATCATTTATTTGACTTCATAAGTCACATACACATATATGGCTTATTTTGCACCCATTAGCATAATTTACACACATTTGGCTATTATACAATATAGCATATACATATAACCCTAAAATTAAGGTATTCATTTCAATATCATAAAATTCATTCCATACATATCATTAATAGCTTCATTAAGCTTACTTTGCCTTTTTTCCCATTTTTTCCAAAACACACATATGGGTGTTTCTTCTACGTACATAGCATTGCCTTAGCTTCATAAATCAAGTCAAAAATTTTGGATTAAATACCATACAATCTCAAACAGATCCATAGACATGGGATTCATCTCATTTTCATGCATTCTTGCATAAAATCATTTTTCACAAGTCATTCATCATCCGTTTACCGTTATCCCTTCCCATAAGCTCATTTAGCACTTAAACACAATACATATCATAAAATTTCCTAAATCAGAAATTTAATCCATTTTTCAGCAGGTTAATTACCCTTAATTAACACTGTATTAAAGGTATTTTTACGGGATTTAAATTCATTCACCTATAGGTTTCCAAAACAGCAAGTTTTTCACCCATTTTACGCGTCTTTCGACACATAACCCTATGCAGTCATATAATTCCGAATTTCCAGCAAAAAATCTATTTTTCCTCATCTATATTTAGGAATTTAACACATAATTAACATCCATGCATTATCATTTCTCAAAACAACAAGTTACCCTCACATTTTGAGACCCGTTTCACGTCGGTTTGACGTTCCTTCATAAAATTCATAAAAATCAGATTTAGGGTTTATTTCTTTAAAATATTTTGGGCATAAATCATACCTTAAACCTAGGGTATTTTACCCTACATAACATGCCTAAAACATGTAAATTCATTTCCAAAACATTTTTAACCCAAAAATTAAGAAATTAGGTCAAAATCCATGCTTTGCATTCCGTAACTTCAAATTTTCATCACGTAAGCATAAACCCTCATATTTTTGGCACGAATACATGATTCATAGCTTAATCAAATCATCAAATCAAAACAGCAACTTGTTTTGGAGATTTAGGGTTTAACAACTTGAATTTTTTCACTTCATACGCATGCATAACGTCACTTTCATCAATCTTAACTTAAAAATTCATACTTAAAACTTAATACCAAGTCAATATTCAAGAAAAGGAATGTTGAAACATCATTTTATAGATTCTTTAAGCATGCTTTTCATTTCCAAGTTTTGAGTTTAAAAACTCAAGTTAAACAAGTTAAAATCAACCACATACTTGTTTTTGAGCCAACTCAAATCCTAATGCTTGGAGATGATTTTCTTCCCAATTTCTCCTTCTTTTTCCCTTGGTTTTCTTCCCCTTTTTACTGGAGATTTTGGACATGAGCAGCTGGTTTCCCTTAGACATTTTCAGCACTTAGAAATTTTTCCAAAAATCCTTTCATTTCAACGTGCAATGGAGCATATATATTGCTGGATTTTTTTTTCCAACTGTAGGGCCCACTTTTTGCTGCAATTCCACACCACCTTAAATGTACCCTTATCTACCATATGAGGTGGTAAAATTTCAGCCAAGTAAAATTACATTTTTACCATTTTCAGAAATCACAAAATCTGTATCATCTTTGACCATCCAATGCATCTCCATTTCACGTCCAATTTGTCCAGATTTTTATTCATTTTTTTCATTTTTATTTTATGAAAAAATGTGGGTAATTTATGTCTCTAATTACCCTTTAATTCATGTATTAATTTTATGTAAATAAATTTAACAAATATTGCAGCAACTTAACACCAAAAATCACATTTTTCTCCACCACAAGCTGTCCACGTTTTCAGCAGTATATACCTACCTTTTGCCATTTTTTAATTGCTGCAAATCTCCATTATTGAATGCACATATCATTTACTTATATCCCTGCAACATTTAGGTATTTTTGAAAAATAAAAAAATCAAAAATGGCCACCCAACAGCCCTTGGACGTCCCTTCCTTGCCACTTTGGCTACACTCCCATAGCTTCATCATTTCATGCATTAATTGAATAGATAATTTCCATATTTATGCTTTTCAAGTAAATACATAAAATACCCAAGGAATGGTCTGCAATTTGCCACCTCAAATTCCCTTTCCATCAAGCATTTATGTATGGTACTCTAGCATTAATGTCATGGTACTTTCGTGGAACATAAGTCAAACTTGCTCACCTTTTTCAATGCAGTCATTTTTCCAATATTACATACTTAATCCAAGCCATCCAAAATAAACATCTCACTATTCCATTTAATCATTTCAAATTTCAACTCAATCTGAGTTTTCTAGCTCCCGATATAGCCGTTTGAAGTTAACGGTTGAAATGAACATATACTCAAAAATTCATAATTCTCATTTCATCAATAATTTTTATAACCCATTTATTCCATAATAATAAGCCCAAAATTAACAATTTTTCATTTCAAATTTCACTCGAATCCTCTTTATAGGCGTTGAGCTATGAATTTTTCAATATTTTCCACCAAACTTATCAATTTCCATATTAATTTTCATAATTCATTTTAAATAATGAAAAATAATTTTTCATGATATATTTGCACATTTAAATCATAAATAATTCATTCTAAACTCATTGTCTCATTTAGGCTTAAAATCATTAATCACATCATTAATGCTAACCCATAACCCTAATTGCCATAATTAGCAAAAATCATAAAATATCTTCATAATTTTATAATTCATAAATAATCATCGTATACATGTTGAATGCATACATATGGGTTCTACATGGATTAAGGTTTCACATTATACCTCATAATTCATACCCTGTGTAACCGTCCACTATTTCAAATTAGCTTTGGATTAGTTAGATATCCGAACATATGGATGACCTGCTCTGCTCGCTTCAATTAACCAGGCAATAATGAAAATGCACATAACTTGATGCCCTCACAACCCTTCTATAAATGGGTGGTCCATGTGATGTGCACTCTATTTATTCCTTTAATTATTTATATTATTATTATTATTATTTTAATATAACTAATAGATCATATATATTTATTTCTTATGCGATATTTATTATTATTACTATTATTATTATTTTAATCTAACTAAGAGATTATATATATGTATTTCTTATGTGATATCTAAAATCCACATTCAATTTACTTAACCATCAAAATAACTATAATTCTTTATTTTAAAATTAGATTAATGAAAACTATCATTCTGTAAATATTTAGTTTTAGTATTTTAACTCACAATTTCCATAATGATTTGGTTCCATTGAATCTAATTCAATATAATTCTTCAATTAATATTGAATTTCCACATCATTCCATCAAAATTTCACCTTTATGCAAATTACAAAATTGCTCCATTTGTCATAGAAATCAACCCATTGCTAACTTGTAAACAATAAAATCATCAAAATTTATACAATTATCGAATCTCTGTTCACATATTTATATAACACCAATAAAAATTTATTTAGAAATTAGGGGTTTCATACTAGACTTTCCATTTATCCCTACCTAATATAGAGGGTAAAAATAATTATAAAGCTTCGAATTCTACATCTCCTTTAGGTTGCTTTGTCTTAATTTTGCTCTCTTTTGAATCAACTAGTCAAATTACATTAAGTACTTATTGCATTTCAACCAATTCTATTACCACAAGTCATTGATCATTAAATATTTTTTAGAAGCCTTCCTAAATTATGGGGATCTCTTTTTAAATGAGTTGAAGCCATTTCTTAGCATCAGTGGAATTAGTGTAAGGTAATGACTGTTGTTCCCTTTACTATGTTTGAAACATATATTATTGACATATGGTTTTTACATATTTGATATTAAAGTAGGAACAAAAAATTCTTAAAACATGAACTTTCAACCATAAAAATTTATGTGCAGCACAACTTTCATTTTAAATTAAAGCCTACTATTTCAATTTACTTTCCCCATGAAGGTGTTGCCTATTTCACAAAAGCAGAATAAAGTATCAAAATCAAGTGGCATGTTAGATTTGCAACTTACAATTGAAGGCTAATAAAGACACGGTTAAAGTCCTTTGAAGTTATTTTGTTAACAAACCCAAAATTTGGAACTATACTCCATTTAATGCGACATCTATCTAGTGCAAAATTTAGATCCATTGTCTGATATCTTTGCTTTCATTGGCCTATTAGCCCTATGCTAGATCATGCCTGTAAAACTATTCTAGTGAATTATTGATTGTTATACAAACAATTCATTCATCATTTCATTCACAAATTCACCAATTCAATCAAATAAATGTATACCATTTATGTAGACATATAAAAATCCTCTTTGCCAACTAAAAAAAGTATAAAATATTTCATAACTTAGAGCCAACAACTTTACTTCACAATCTTTGTTAAATTAAAAGGTGTACTTGAGAAAATATAAATAGAATATAAAAATTTTACAATTGAAGAATTACAACATTGATTGAATAAAAAACCATACTATTAGGCTTTAATTCATCCAACAAATGTCCAAAAAAATTAGCCACAATTGGTGTCCAAGTTCAAGTATCCCTGTTTGGAGTTCTCGTTTCTAATTTCAGACACAAATATCAACTCCATTTGCAATGGCATCTGCATCAATTCAGACACTAGCATTCAACTCCATTTGTAGTAGCCATTCAGTCAATTCTGATAGTTCTCCATGAAGCTATCCATTCAATTGTCAAAGAACCAAGTAGAAATCCATCATTCAATTGTCAAAGAAATCAAGCAAAACTCCAGCATCTCCTAAATACACCCAACCACAACTAAGCAAAAATCAATCTCACAAGTATGCCCAACCATACCTTACAAACAACGAAAAAGATAACAACAAAAATAATTAGCTTGAATTGTAGGTTCTATAGTCGAATCCATTCAATTGTCAAAAAACTAAGCCAAAATCTATTATCTCCCAAACATGTACAACCACACCCAAGTAGAAATCTATCACGCAAACACGAACATTGTGTTGGTCCAGAATAGTTAGCTTTACCCAAGAAGGGGGAGGTAAATTGGGTAATTTAAAATTTTTTTGTTGTTTTAAACTTAATCCCTTTGAGATTATGTCTCTTTTAATGAAACTTTAGAGCCAAAGCAAGATAGCAAGAAAGTAAAAGTGGATGAACAAGAAGACACACAATATATAGTGATTTGGGCACTATTGTACTCCATTCTTCCAAGAGCCCACCCTCATAAGAAAGTAAAATTGGATGCACAAGAAGACACAATATTATAGTGTTTTGGGCAATACTCTATTCCATTCTTCTAAGTGCCCACCTTCTTGTGTCTTGGGTTACATTATCACTTTAATAAAGATAACTTAGAGCCTTAGCTCTCTTCAAAATTATAGCTTTAGGGTCTTTATGACAACGCATAAGTAATTGGCGAGTACCACTATAACCAATATTACTTATTTCCACCCTTAGTCGTGGTCTCCAATACCAAGCTAAGTGTCCAATTATAATAAAAGAATTGAAATAAAACTAAGCTACACTCATAGAGTATGTAGAACTTTTTAGCATAGAAGTAAGCTTTGAAAGATGAGGAGAATGACTGAATTTGAGACTTCTGGCAGTGGACTCAAGAGCTTTGCTCGAAAACTAATGAATGAAGCTTTGAGCACTTAAGGTTGGAAAGATGAGAGTACAATGAATGCCTTAGCTAATCCCATTAACTCCACTTGATGTATCTTGTATAGCCTTGAAGGAATTTTGATTGTTTTGCGGTAGATGGTGTGCATTTAATGCGTCAACGTTCAAAAGTTTTGTAACATTATGATGAAAAGACAATTAAGGTTGACTTAGCTTGTGACTTCACCCAAGTCATAGATGAGGTTGACTTAGGTATCAACTTCAATGCTCCATTCCATTCTAAAAGTTTTTCTTCAAGATTTGGCTTTCAAGTTGTATGTGGAGTCAACCTAGGAATGAGACTTCACTCAAGCATGGGTGAAGTTGACTTTAACTTTGTGGTATTCTGGGACTTCAATTTCTTAGCCATCATTTTACCTTCCTTCCTTTCTTCCACATCTCATCTCTGGGTTGACTTTAAGTTAAAATTTACTCAAGTTAGAGGTGGAGTTAACTTGGAATGTGAGTTCCTTCTTCATATTTTGAGATAGAAACTCTAAGTTCCATTTGTTCTTCCAAGTCTCTTACTGGGGTTGTCTTCGACTTTAACTTCATTAAAATCGCATTTGGTGTTGACTTGGGATGAAACTTCAAATGTCATTTTGGAGTTAAAGGGATTTGGGCAACCTTGAAACCTCCATGTCATATGTAAAGTCGACTTCATCTTCGATTTCATCTAAGTTGCAACTAGAGTCAACTTCATCTTTGATTTCACTTAAGTTGCAACTAGAGTCGACTTGGGATATAATTTCACTACTATAGCTCTCCTTTGAAATTATATACCCTAAAAAGTGTAATTGAAGTCGATTGTAGGTTGGAATTGGATTGCGAGTTTACCTAAGTTACTTTTGAAGTTGACTTAAAATGCGATTTCACTATTTGTACTTGGATTTCTAAGATTTTATCTTCTATGCACATACCCAAAATAGCATTATTATAATCATTAACATTTTAAATTGGTTATTGTTAGTCCTAAAGAGTTGGCTTAACCTAAAAAGAGAGGGGTGAATTGAGTTATCCCTTCAAGATTAATATTTCTTGAATGAAACTTTTAGAGTTAGAGCAAGAGAGCAAGAAAGTAAAAGTGGATGTACAAGAAAAGAGACAAAATTATAATAGTTCGGGTAGCTATTTCACTCTTTCAAGCACACACCTCTTATATTTTGGGCTCGATTATCACTTTAATAAATACAACTTAGATCCTTAGTTCTCTTCTTGATTATATCTTTAGGATATCTTTATAATGACAAACAAGTAGTTAGTGAGTACCACTCCAAGCAATACTACTTATTTCCACACCTTAGCCTTAGTCTTCAATACTAAGTCTAGTGTCAAATACAATAAGAGATTAGAAATAAGAACAAGATACATGTTACAATGAATGTAGATCTTTATAGCACAAAAGAAAGCTCTAAAAGATGAGAAGAATATATGAACTTAAGGCTTATTGTAGCGGACTTAAGAGCTTTGCTTGAAAAAATTTGAATAGTGCTTTGAATGCTTAGGGTTGGGAAGGTGAGAGAACAATTAATTCTTTAGTAACTCTATTAACTCCACTTGACATGTTTTTTGTGTCCTTGAAGGTTTTTTAAATGTTTGGTGATAGGTGGCGTGCATTTAATATTCCAATGTTTAAAATTTTTTTGATTGTTACGATTGAAGTCGAAGCTAGGGTGGACTTGTATTGCGATTTTGCCTAAGTCATAAGTGAAGTCAACTTTGAAATCCATTTTAGTGCTTCATTTCCTTTCAAAAAATATCATTTAAGTCTTTTCCTACAAGTTCCATGTGGAGTCCACTCGGGGTTGGGACTTCGCTTAATTTGCAGGTGAAGTTGACTTCGGCTTTGACCTTATAATGATATGGGGCCTAAGCTCCTTAGCATTTATATCTCCTTCATTTCATCTTTCCAAGTCTCTTCATGGGTTGACTTCATATCAGACTTCATTCTTTATTCTTGAGATAGAAAATGTATGTATTCATTTGTTTTTCCAAGTCATAAACTCAGGGTCAACTTCAACTTCGACTTCACATAAATCTCATCTAGAGTCGACTTTGGGTATGACTTCAAATGTTATTTCGGAGTTAGAACTTGCTGGATAGTCTTGAAGTCTGTGAATAACATGTTGAGGTCAATTTCATCATTAGCTTAAACCAAGTAGCCTTTGGAGTTGACTTAGGATATGACTTCAACAGTGCATCACTCTATTCTAGTTTTTTACCTTCAAATATGCACTTGAAGTCAATTGTTGAGTCTACTTAGGATGTGATTTCACCCAAGTTGCTTTTGAAGTTGACTCAAATATGTAAATTGACTGTTTATATTTGGATTTTGAAGTTGTGTCTTTCATGCATATGCTTAAAATTTTATTAGTAGTCTTTAACTTTCAAATTGGTTGTTGATCATCAAAATTTAATATTTGATTTGCAATTTGTACTAGTTGAGTTTGAACATTGCTTCCCACCTGAAAGTGATGAAAATGGGTATGAGCACTTAATCATAGGTGACGACCTTGCTGCTTTGCTGGAAGAGACAATATTATGCATGAGCATCTAATCAGAGGCACAGAACATTGCTATTTAGAGCACCTAGCTAGAGGTGAAGGAGATGGGTGCGAGTAGCTTGTTAGAACTGAAGGAGATGAGTGGATGCATTTTGCTAGAGGTGAGGAAGAAGGTGGAAGTAGTACCATTTATCAAATTTGTCCCCTTTATGCTTAATAGGGTTCACAAGGATTGGAGAGAAATGGTGAAATCATGAATGGGTTAAGATAGAGGTTGGTCGTTTGCCTCATTATCCACCAGCAATAATTTTGGAGTCGTCGAAATCAATTATTGTTGCTAGGGAGAGGGCTGTGTGAGAGAGTTGAGGATGAGGCAGGGTATCGATTAGGTTGTGGAGAAGGCTAATAATTTTGTTGAAATTTGAATTTAGTCCTTCCACTCCTTTTGCTCCTCATTCTTGTACAGCAGAATCCAACGCTCCATAATTTTGCTGCATAATCTAACATTTTCATTCAACGAGCTGACATAGGGGATCAAATCTCATAAATAAATGCATATGAATAATTAAATCACTTAAATTTTAACATATTAGCTTAAAAAACTAATAATAAACATAAAATTTGAATTTTTTTACGAATATTGATTTTTTTCTATTCTTCATCTTGTTTAGCTTTATGAAAAAGCATTAATTTAATAATTAATTAATCATTCTTTGATGCGTATCGTCGCGAGTAGAAGATAAAATAATCTTTAAGTTAAGCATGCTTTTAGATGCTTGAAACTTTAAATAACAAAATGATTTAATTTTTTATGATAAATTTTTTTTGTTATAAACGTCACCATGTTGGAAACACTTTATGACATATCTTGCTTTAAAATTATATAGCTCTCTTAAAAACAACCATTTTATGCAAACAATAAGGTCAGTTGCTTGCTTAGTATTATTATGTGTAATAACATGTTCATTGTATATATTGAGGATAGAAATCAGGCCAGTTCATGAACTATTGTGAATTTGATTGTCCGTGATGTAAGATAGCATGCTAACGTGTTAACTAAGGTGTCATGCTAAGCAAGATAATATGGTACCTTATACTTAGAACTGTTATATAGCAACATTTCGTGAACTATCCTAATTTTTGTCCATATACCAAATCTACATTTTTCGATTGCTGACAATGATGGTTCATCGTAAATAATTGGTGGTAGAAATTGAATTTTTTAAATGTTGACAGGAGAAGGAAAATTTGTTAAAAATAAGAGTGATAGAAACCAAATGATAATTCTATCTATGACGGAAAAATGATTTTATACAACATTTTCATGGTGTAAATTTTTTTTTCTTTCATGTAGCATGAGATTTTTAGATATATATATATATATATATCTAAACCTTTTATAATTAATATTTTTCCATATATGCTATAACAATAATTCAATGCATTTGGATTGCATGTAAATTCCATGTAGCCCTTTCGGATTTAATTTTTTTTTCCAAATGTAAACGATTTATCTTATTTCACATCACTTATTTTATCATGCCATCAAAAAATAATTTCTTTGAAAATTTATATTGGGTAAAATTAACATTTTTGAGAGTAAGAATATATTTGATAAATTTTTTATGAAACTCCACTTCTATGTACCCCTTCATTTTTAATATTATTTTAATGATTAATAGAAAATTCACTTCATGTATTATATTTAACATTATTTATATTACCAAGAAAACCCTTTCATTTGTTTAGTATCATTATGCATGACTCCATATATTGGTCTTGAATAAATGGTTTTACCTAAGAGGGGAGACGTGAGTTGGATAATTTTAAAAATTTTCTTTTTTGTTTAACCTTAACCCCTTAAAGTTTAATCCCCCTTCAATGAAACATAGAGAGAGTACGAAAGCAAAAGAAGAGACAAAGATTTTTTTTATAGTGATTCAGGCAATCTTCCTATTCTAATATTCTAAGCATACGTTCTTTGTGTCTTAGATTCCATTATCACTTTGTCAATTATGATGTAGAATCTTTGCTCTATTTTAAATTGTAGCTCTAGGGACCTTGTACAACCACACATAAGCAGTTGGTGAGTACTGCTCCAACTAAGTTGCTTGCACAGCTTGGCTTTGGTCTCCAACACTAAGCCAAGTACCAATTTACAATAAAGAGATATTGAATGAAATAAACTATATTTACAGTATGTGTAGATCGGTTAGCACAACACTTGAGAGCTTGATTTGAAATCACTTTAATGGAGCTTTGAATGCAAGCAAGTTGGGAAGTTAGAGCATAACACCCTGTTATCTCTACTTGATGAGGTATTTATAGATTCAAGAGATATTTGAATGTTTGAAAGTAGCTGGTGTGTATTTAATGTGCTAACGTTCAAATATTTTTTGATTGTTATAATTAAAATCGCAAGTGAGATTAACTGGGCCTACGACTTCACCCAAGTCGCATGTGAGGTTGACTTGAATATCGAATTCAACTTGACTTTTCTTCTTAGTGAGTATTCCCTTAGATCTTGACCTTCCAAGTTACATAGAGAGTCAACTTTTAGTGAGACATGACCCCAAGTTGCAACTGAAGTAGACTTCACATTTGATTTTATATGTCTTTAAGTCTTCTGCTGTGAAACCCTAACCAGGTAGAACCCATATGTATGCATTAATCACGTATATGATATTTATATGTGAATTGTAGAATTATGAAGGTTTTATGTGATTTTGCTAATTATTACAATTAGAGTTTTGGTTTAGCAATAATGATGTGATTAAACATTTTGAACTAAAATGAGACAATGGGATTAGAGAACATTATTGTTGATTTAAATGTGAAAATGCATTAAGTAAAATCATTTACCATTATTTAAAATGAATTATGAGCATTTGTTTGATAATTGTTAAGTTAAATGGAAAAACATTAGGAAATTTATAACTCAACGCCTGTAAGGCGGATTCAAGTGAAATTTTAAATGGAAATTAATGATATTGGGTTTGGTATTTTAGAATTAATGTGTTATGAAAATTCTGGATGAAATGAGAGTTACGATTTATTGATCATATTTCAATTTCAACAATTAACTTTAAACGGCTATAATGGGAGCTAGAAAAGTCGGATTCAGGTGAAATTTAAAACAGTTGAATGAAATTATGAGATGGTTGTTTTGAATGGCTTGGATTAAGAATGAAATATGGAGAAAATACCTACAATGAAAAAGGTAAGTTTGGTTGACTAATGCTTCACAAGAGTACTTTACATTTAATGCTAGAGTACAAAGCATAATGGCTTGAAAATAATGAAATTTGAGGTGTCAAATGCAGGCCATTTCTAGGGTATTTTGTTTAATTGAAATGCAAAAATATGAGAATTATCCAGCCATTAAATGTAATGATGATGGAGCTACAAAAGGCACAACCTATGCATAGGCAATATGACATAAGGGACGTCCAAGGGGCTGTCCATGCTGCATTTTTGTGAATTTTTAATTATTAAAATATGCATATATGCAGCTAAGATGTAGGTACATATTATGTGCATCCAATTATGAAGATTCGCGCAATAAAAAAATTGGAAAATGCAGATTCATGCACCTGAAAACATGGACAACATATGGGGGCTATTGACGTGCATAAATATTGTTAGGTTGCTGCCATTTTGATAAATTTTTGTAAGACTAAATTAATATATGAATTAAGGGGTAATTAGGTATATAAATTATGAACATTTAAGAATTTTAAAAATGAAGAAAAGCTGCTAGAAATTGGGCAGCAAGGGACATGCTTGGCTAGGCAGTTTGAATGGCCATGATTTAATGCGGTTTGTGACTTTTGAAAAATGGTAAAAACCTAATTTACATGGATGTCAAATGGCCAACACTTCAAAGGAGATAAGTTACAATTTAATGTGTGGAAAATTGCCCAATTTGTGGGGCCCATAGTTGGAAAAAAAAATCTAGCTATAGCCTATCCACGTCCACTTTGAGAGAGAGTTGGAAAAGTTGGCTAAGTGCTGAATTTTCACTCCCAAGCAACCAACAGCTCATGTCCCCATTTTCTCCAGCAAGGAAGAAGGAAACGCAAGAAAAAAAGGAAGGATTTGTGGAGGAAACCATCTCTAAGTGCTAGGATTTCATTTAGCTCAAAACCAAGTAAGTATATGTTTGGTTTTAAGTTGTTCAGCTTGAGTTTTAAACTCCAAAATGGGAATATGCTTTTTAGTGTAAGTTGAATGGGTATTAAGTTTCGTGTATGAATTTTTAAGTTTGAGTTGATGAAAGTGAAATTATGCATGTGTATTAAGTGGAAAATCCAATTTAGTAAACCTTAAATCTCAAAGACAAGCAGCTATTTTGGTTTGATGATATCATTAAGTTATGAATCATGTATTAATGCAAAACATATGTTGGTACATGCTTAAATGATGAATTTTTGAAGTTATGGAATGCAAAGTGATGATTTTCTCCTAATTTCCGTGTTTTTATGCTAAAAATGCTATGAAAATGAGTATGCATGTTTTATGAATGTTATATACGGTAAAATATTCTAGGTTTAAGGTATTATGGATGCCCAAAAATATTTGTAAAAGAAGCCCTAAAACTGAATTTATAGATTTTATGAAAATATGTCTAACCGATGTGAAACGGGACTCAAAACGTGTAGGCAACTTGCTATTTTGAGAAATGATAATTATGAATGTTATATATGTGTTAAATTCCTAAATATGGATTAAGAAAAGTAAATTTTAGAATTATATGACTGCATAGGGTTATGTGTCAAATGACACGTTAAATGGGTGAAAAACGGGTTCCAAACTTGCTGTTTTGGAAACCTAGGCTAAATGGATTTAAATCCCATAAAAATATCTTGAATGCAGTGCTAATTAAGGGTAATTAAACCCTTGAAAAATGAATTAAATTTCTGAGTTAGCATATTTTATGAAATGCATTATGTATCTGTGCTAAATGGGCTTATGTGAAGGGATAAAGGTGAATAGGTGATGAATGACTTATGAAAAATGATTTTGCGCAAAAATGCATGAAAATGAGATTAATTGCATGTTTATATATCTATTTAAGATTTTACGATATAAATTCTAAAATTTTGGACTTGATTTATGAAGCTAATACAATAATATGTACATAGGAGAAACACTCATGTGTGTATTTTGGAAAAATGGAAAATTTAGGTTAATGTATGTATAATGATTATTGAATGAATTTTATGAGATTGAAATGAATACCCTAGGTATGAGGTTATATAAGTTATGATATGTTATGGTTGGCGAAATGTGTAAAAATGTGCTATATATGTGCATAACGACTTGTGAAGTCAAACAAATGATATATGTGTATGGAATGGGTTGGAAAACTAAATAAAATATGAGAAAAAGAAATATATAAAAAAATCATATTATTTTCATGTAGGAAAAGGCAAAGAGAAAGCAGAAGTGGAAAGCTAAGAAACATAGGTAAGCAAGCAAAATTTCTAAAGGATTTTTGCTTTTCTAAATTGTTTACATAAATGCAATTTTTGCTTTAACTTATTGATGAAATTGTGGAAATTATTTCAATTATGTTTAAGGATGGTCATCCCTTAGCAAAATGGTGTTTAAATGATGTTTTACTTCAAATGTAATATTATGAAAATTTTCTTTGATAAATTGTATGGAAAAATGAAGTGATTCTATGTGTCTAATTGAAAAATCATGCTAGCATATTAAAGATGAATTTATGCAAAAGTTCACGTGCACAAGATACCAGGTCCACTTGAAGGGTATAAGCAGACTGATTGTCCCCTCTTGGTGTAGCCAAGTCGCTTAAAATAGGCCCAATGCCAGCGACGCCTTCTCTGAAATGGGAGTTAGTGTGACAGTTGATCACCTGGCTAGCTTCCATCCTAAGAAAAAAATGATATATATGTTCATATTTTCTTATAGCATTATGCATATGGTACTCATGATGGGTACGAGATTTCATGTTTTTAAGATATATCTTGAGACAAGATATAAGTTTCTTTCCAAGGTAATTTTAAATGCAAAATGTTGCCCGAAAAATACAAATAGCTTGCTTATTGAGTTTCAACTTATGATTTTTATTTTCCAAACCCTAAAGACAGGTGAAGGACAGGACATGGCGAAGGAGCAAATACAAGCATAAGGAATCAATGGAGAAATTCTAGAATTTTTATGTTATGAAAACTCATGTGAAATAATTGTATATTATATGAAGTGTTTTACTTTGATGTTGATGACATATACATGCAGTGACATCTGATTTAGGCAAAAGATTAAAATGTTGCTTGAACATCAGGTTATGTAAATGTGTTAAATGAATTTGAAATGACTAGGTTATGAATGAGTTGGAAATGATTTAGATATGGTTGAGATGAAAACATGAGAAATCAAATCCTTATAAGAGAATATTAAATCGGTTAAACACCGTTAAAACCAGCCGTGTGATAGGGCAACAATCCTAGTCACATTTACCAATCAATACAATCCCAAGGTAAGGCTCAGGATGTGACGCTCGGTTTGGGGCGCCATAGAGCTTGGTATTAGGGCATGGATTGGTAAATAGGCATGGAAAATTTCTAAGTATAGAAAATTGATAGAATATAATGAGATATGCATGAATATACATGATTTTACATGATTACCCATAATTATGTGATGAATTGGATATGATTATATAATGCTCATGTATGATTATAACATGATGAAATACGTGCTATATGATGATTTAGTATGATGATAACATGATGAAATGCATGCCATACGATAATGAATTATTGTTGCAATGCAATTTGATTGCTATGTCTGTATAGATGGCAGATAGAGGTAAGCGGTAGATGAGTGCGGAAGAGTTGAAAAAGGAGGAGGAGAGGAAACAACAAAGGGAAGAGAGTACACACAGGTGGTGGGAATCCCAGCACGATACCACACCATTCCCATCAGTTCCCCCAGGATTTTCACCTCCATGCACTCGTGACCACACTTAGGAAAACTATCAGGCTTCCTCCGATCAGCACAAGCAAAGGTTAGGCGAGTCTTCAAGTTATAAGCCTAGAGCCTGAGTTCTCTCAAGAACCTATCTTGGAATTTCTCGAGATCCATGTGTTCCAACGGATAGAGTAGACCCAGAGGACCTATAGGACTTTTGGGCCAAGACTCAAGCACCTACAACCCCCCGACATAGGCCCATGGTATAGGTTTGTTGATGGATGTGTCCAGTTTCGTTACGGAGCATCTTGGAATAAACTCCATCAGTTGGAAGTGGAGATGACCCTCTATATATATAAGCGTCATGCCGAGGGAGTCATCGAAGTACCTGCTGCTCCTAGACCTGACAAGGTGATGCTCTATATAATGGATAACATAGGTGAAATAGTTCGATTGGCCAAGGTCAATGATGATGATGACCCTATGGAATTCCTCGAGCCTTTCGAGGAAGAAAAGGAGGAGGATGAAGCGGAAGAAGTAGAGGAGGAAGTAGAGGAGGAGATAGTGGAGTTTGTAGAAGATGATGAGGATGAGGACGATGATGACAATAGTAGTGATGATGAGGTTCAAGCGTGGTCCAACACTAATATAATCACGGAGGCACCCTCACAAGTTCCATGTAGACATAGACATCGAGGGAGAGGTCTATAGGACGATGAACTTTCTTATTTTGCTTTTCTTTAAACAGTCGTGTATATATAAGTGTGGTTTGATGACAATGTGGTGTTGCTTTTATGGTTGCTCAGGGTAGGTTGACATGTATATAAGCATGAAATGGGTATACTATGTTGAATATGTACATAAGTGTGACTTACTTTTGTATGTACTAACTGTGAACATGATGTATGTAAATGAATATGTGGATATACTGAACTCCAAATGTTTTAGATATGTATGGATGAATGAGCCTGAGTTGAATGATGTGTTATATTATGATTGAATAAAATAATTGTGACCATGTGATGATGAGATGAATGTGCAATGATTTAATATTGAATGAAACTGAAATGCGTATGCAAAGATTCTATGATGATTATCAATGAAATGAGTATATAATGATTTAATGCTAATTGAAAATGAAAAGTATGCTGTTATATACTCAGATTAACACAATGGTGAAAAGGAGAGCAGGATTAAGGAAAAATAAAGGAAAAGAGGCAGCGACAGAGGTTCCAAGACAACATGAAGTTGGTGAATCTAGACGACCTAAAAGGGGAAGGCCAGTGACACAAAACCAAAGGCACTAACAAAGGCACAATGATGGAAGCCTGGAATGGAACATGGAGGAGGAAAATGAGTCAAGGTAGAATAGACTCATGGAGGAAAGAGTGGTTGTAGCGGTGGAAAAAGCAATATAGCAGGCCACTAGGGATTGGGTAGTGCAAACTGCCGACATTATACAGGGATTATGGGAAAGAACCCAACAAGCTCAGTTAAGTAGTACAAAGGGAGAAACACCTGCTCCTATGGGGGAACCCGTTATCACATCGGCACCCCTAAGGGATGAAAATCAGCTAATGGAAGATGATAGAAGAGCCATAAATGCCTTTCTAGCTGTGGCGCCCCAAACCAAGACGACACTTCCTTACCTCAAGATCTATCGATTGGTAAATGTGAATCAGGATTGTTGCCCTGA
>JAXCLR010000063.1:14629771-14648949 GCA_035584095.1 Annona squamosa | reverse complement strand
AATCATTCATAATTCCACTAAATTATACTTGATTCATATTTATATGTCAATTGCATATAAATAAACCTTACTTGGGTTCGGGTATCACACTAGCACAGCGACATACGAAATTTTCTAGAGAACCCGACCCAGTTCAAGTAGAGCAATGGTTGACGGAGATTAAAAAATTATTTAGGATATCTCCGTGCAACGACCGTCAAAAAGTACTGTGTGCCACCCATTTGTTAGCAATGGATGCACACGAATGGTGGGAGACAATGTTAATCACAATGCCATGACCCGAAGAAGTATCTTGACAAACTTTTGTGGAAGAATTTAACAAAAAATATCTCCCGGTTGGACTGTAGAGTCAAAAGCTGGTAGAATTTGAGAAATTATACCAAGGGAGGATGACAGTCATTGAGTACGCTATAAGATTTAATGCTCTGGTTAGATATGTCCCTTAGATCGCTAATGTGCCATAGAATAAGGCACAGAGATTCCAACAAAGGTTGAGGCCATATCTGTGAGAAAGTTTGGCACCCCTGCTAATAAAGGATTACACATCAAGCCTTGAGAGAGCAAGGGCTTTGGAAATTGAAGCCTTGAGAACTCAAGAATTAAGATTAGGTTCAAGGGTATTCAGTATGGGTCCCAAGGAACCAAAAATTGGGAGAGAGATAGCTAGAAAAGGCAGTGTAAGAAAGGGAAAAGGAATTCAAAAGAAGAAAAGCTCGTCGCTTTGTAAAACGTGTCAAAAACGACATACAAGCGAGTGTTTAAAAGGATCAAACCAATGTTATAACTGTGGACAAATGGGTCACATCACCAAGGAGTGCAGGCTAGGGGAAGCAAAAGTGGTCAAGTGTTATATATGTGGTCAAGTGAGCCACATAACCCCGAACTGCCTAAACAAAGCGCAGTCATCCCAAGGACATGGAAGACCTGCTCAGCTTAGGATATCTGGAGCAATAAGTAAGTAGGGAACTTCTACAAACCCGGTGCATGTGCATGCCCTGACCCGGACAGAATCTCAAGAATAAGAGGAAAAGGTGGTCACAGGTGCGGTTTATATTCTAGGGAATATGGTAATAGCTTTGTTTGATTTTGGTAACACCCATTCATTCATAGCATGCCAATACGTGACCACCCATTCACTGCTAGTAGAAGAGACCAATCAGGTTATACATGTAGATTCTCCAGTTTATAGGTTAGCAAGTATTAGCCAAGTATGCAAAGCTTGCCCAATTAGGATAGGATCATTAATTCTAGAAGCTGATTTGATCCTATTGTCTATGACTGAGTTCGATGTGATATTGGGTATGAATTGGCTAAGTCAATGGAGAGCGACCATAGACTGTAAGAATAAGAAAGTGCAATTTGAAGCAACTCCAAGAAGGGAGATTGCCATTAGAAAATTGAGGCAGCCTAACAATTCAAGTATACTGATATCATCTATGAAAGCTGTCAGAATGATTCGACAAAAGTGTCAAGCCTATTTGGTGTCTGTGAATGTGGATAAAGGCATGGAGGTAGAAATTAATCAAATACCTGTGGTTAGAGAATTTTCAGATGTATTTCCAAAGGAATTAACCACATTGCCTCCACCACAGGAAATGGACATGACTATTGATGTGATGTTGGGTACAGCTTTGATTTGTAAAACTCCATGTAGAATGGTGCCATCAGAAATGAATGAACTGAGGGTGCAAATCCAGGAGCTGTTGGACAAGGGTTTCGTTAGACCAAGTGTGTCCCCTTGGGGAGCTCCGCTACTGTTTGTGAGAAAAAAGGATGGAAGCTTGAGGTTATGTATTGGTTACCGAGAGCCGAATAAGGTTGCGATAAAGAATAAATATCCATTGCCCAGGATCGACGATTTATTCGATCAATTGCAAAGAGCCACGACTTTCTCCAAAATTGATTTACAGTCAGGGTACCATCAGTTAAGAATAAGTCTGGTTGATACTCATAAAATAAAATTTCAAACCAGGTATGGACATTATGAGTTTCTAGTAATGCCTTTTGGACTTACTAATGCCCCTGCTATATTCATGGATATAATGAACATGGTTTTTCGGGACTATCTGGACCAATTTATGGTTGTATTTATCAATGATGTCCTAATCTATTCTAAAAAGGAGAAAGAACATGAAAACCATCTGCGAAGAGTATTAGAAAGGTTGATAAAGGAGAAATTATATGCCAAGTTGAAGAAATGCGAGTTTTGGCTAACATAAATAGGATTTCTCGGGCATATAATATCTGAAAAGGTTATTCAATTTTATCCTCAGAAGATTGAGGCGGTATTGAAATGGCCAAGGCCGACGACCATTACAAAAATTTGAAGTTTTCTAGGATTGGCCGGCTATTAAAGAAGGTTTGTCGAAGGGGTTTTACAACTGTCAGCCCCGTTAACCAAGTTGACTCATAAAGGAGTCAAGTATGTATAGTATGAGGAATGCGAGCGCAGCTTTCAGGAATGGAAACAGCGGTTAGTGAAAGCACCCATTCTAACCCTACCCAAAGGAAATGAAGATTTTGTGGTTTATAGTGATGCACCAAGAAAGGGATTGGGATGTGTTTTGATGCAAAGGGGTAAAGTGACAGCCTATGCATCGCGACAATTAAAGCCCAATGAGGTAAGCTACCCTACGCATGATTTAGAGTTACCAGCGGTGGTATTTGCCTTGAAAATATTGAGACATCACCTGTATGGTGCAAGATGTGAGATTTATACTGATCACAAGAGACTCAAATATATTTTTGCTCAGAAAGAGCTGAACATGAGATAAAGGAGATGACTTGAGTTATTGAAGGATTATGATTTGTAAAGTTGATACCATCAAGGTAAGGCAAATGTGGTAGCGGATGCATTGAGCCAGAATGTCAGCTTAGTGCACTAAGGAAGAAGGGTTGCTTAAGGAGATAAGGAAAATGGAATTTATTGTATGTCCACCAGGAGTTCAAACAAGATTATCACAATCACACATACAATCATCACTTTTTGAACAGATCAAGGTTGCGTAGCAAAAGGATATAGACCTGCATACACATGTTGAGAAAATGAAGAAAAAGGGGATGACAGAATTTGCTATTGATGACCAAGTTGTGTACAGGTATAAGGGTCGCCTTTGCATACCTAACATAGCTGAGTTGAAGGAACAGATCCCTAAAGAGACACATTTTTCATTGTTTTCTATTCACCCAGAGAGTACTAAAATGTATCAGGATCTCAAGAAAGTATATTGGTGGAATAATATGAAAAGAGAGATCGTTGAATATGTGGCTAAGTGTCTAACTTGCTAACGGGTGAAGGCAGATCACCAAAGAATCCCTGGTAAACTACAGTCCTTCGAAATTCCTGAATGAAAGTAGGACGATATCACAATGGACTTTATTGAAGGATTACCTAAAACCCAAGCAGGAAATGATTCCATATGGGTAATCGTGGATAGGTTATTTAAAGTCGTGCACTTCCTACCTATTAGAAGGACTTATACAGTGGAAAGGCTAGCTAAGGTTTCTTATAAAGAGGTCGTAAGATTCCATGGAGTGCCAAAGTTGATTATTTTAGATCGAGATACGATGTTTACATCGAGGTTTTGGAAAAGTTTGCATGAAATCCTAGGCATCCAACTCAAGTTCAGTACAGCCTTCCATCCTCAAACGGATGGACAAACGGAGCGGGTGAACCAAATCATTGAAGATATCTTCGTATTTGTACCTTGGAGTTTAGAGGATCATGGGATGAGTATATCTCAATTGCGGAATTCGCATATAACAATAATGATCAAGCTAGCATCCAAATGGCTCCATTTGAGGCATTGTATGGTTGATGGTGTCAAACGCCCTTGAATTGGGATGAAGTTGGAGAGAAAAGGTTAGCCCCAGACTTATCTCAACGAATAGCTGACAAGGTAAGAACAATTTGCCGGTGTATACTCATTGCCCAAAGTCGGCAAAAGAGTTACACAGATTGCAAGAGAAGAGATTTAAACATCCAAGTCGGTGAATAAAGGTCACGCTATTCAAGGGAGTTACAAGGTTTGGATGAAGAGGAAAGCTAAATCCCAAGTATATTGGACCATTTGAGGTTTTGGAAAATGTTAGGAAACTGGCATATCAGGTAGCCTTACCCCCAGCACTAGCCCTAGTTCATAATGTGTTTCATATATCGATGCTTAAGAAATATGTTTCAGACCCAACACATATATTACTGGTTGAGAATTTGCTGATTCAAGATTATCTAAATTATGAAAAAAGACCAGTGAAGATCTTGGATCACAAGGTACGAAAGCTCCAAAATAAAAAAATTGAGTATGTGAAAGTACAATGGAACCGATATTCTGAAAATGAAGCCACTTGGGAGCTAAAGGAAGAAGTGGAACAAAAGTACCCCCATTTATTTAAAGAATAAACAGTATCGGGACGAAACCTGTTATAAGGGGGGTAGGATTATGAAACCCTAACCAGGTAGAACCCATATGTATGCATTAATCATGTGTATGATATTTATATGAGAATTGTGGAATTATGAAGGTTTTATGTGATTTCGCTAATTATTGCAATTAGGGTTTTGGTTTAGCTATAATGATGTGATTAATCATTTTGAACTAAAATGAGACAATAAGATTAGGTCACATTATTGTTGATTTAAATGTGCAAATGCATTATGGAAAATCATTTACCATTATTTAAAATGAATTATAAGCATTTGTTTGATAGTTGTTAAGTTAAATGAAAAAATATTGAAAAATTCATTACTCAACGCCTGTAAGGCGGATTCAAGTAAAATTTTAAATGTAAATTAATGATATTAGGCTTGGTATTATGGAATTAATGGGTTATGAAAATTCTTGATGAAATGAGAGTTATGATTTATTGATCATATTTTAATTTCAATCGTTAACTTTAAACGGCTATAACAGGAGCTAGAAAAGTCGGATTCAGGTGAAATTTGAAACGATTGAATGAAATTGTAAGATGGTTATTTTGGATGGCTTGGATTAAGCATAAAATTTTGAAAAATAACTGCAATGAAAAGGTAAGTTTGGTTGACTAATGCTTTACAAGAGATCTTTACATTTAATGCTAGAATACAAAGCGTAATGGCTTGAAAATAATGAAATTTGAGGTGTCAAATGCAGGCCATTTCTAGGGTATTTTGTGTATTTAATTGAAATGCAAAAATATGAGAATTATCCAGTCATTAAATGCATATAATGAGGAGCTACAAAAGGCACAACCTATGCATCGGTAATGTGGCATAAGGGACGTCCAAGGGGCTGCCCATGCTGCATTTTTGTGAATTTTTAATTTTTAAAATATGCGTATATGCAGCTAAGATGCAGGTACATAAGATGAACATCTAATTATGAAGATTTTCATTAATAAAAAAATTGAAAAAAGCAGATGCATGCAGTTGAAAACGTGGATAGCATATGGGGGCTATTGACGTGCATAAATATGGTTGGGTTGCTGCCATTTTGATAAATTTTTTTAACACTAAATTAATATATGAATTAAGGAGTAATTAGGCATATAAATTACCCGCATTTTGAAATTTTAAAAATGAAGAAAAACGGCTGGAAATTGGGCAACAAGGGACTTGCTTGGCTAGGCAGTTTGAACAACCATGATTTAATACAGTTTGTGATTTTTGAAAATTGGTAAAAACCTAATTTACATGGCTGTAAAATGGCCAGCACTTCAAAGGAGGTGAGTTACCATTTAATGTGTGGAAAATTGCCCAAATTGTGGGGCCCACAGCTGGAAAAGATCTAGCTATAGCCCATCAACGTCCACTTTGAGAGAGAGTTGGAAAAGTTAGCTAAGTGCTGAATTCTATGTGTCTAATTGAAAAATTATGCTAGCATGTTAAAGATGAATTTATAAAAAAGTTCATGTGCATAGGATACTAGGTTCACTTGAAGGGTATAAGAGGACCGATTGTCCCCCCTTGGTATGGCCAAGTCACTTAAAATAGGCCCAAGGTCGGCGGCGCCCTCTCTGAAATAGGAGTTAACATGACGGATGGTCGCTTGACTAGCTTCCATCCTAAGAAAAAAATGATATATATGTTCATATTTTCATATGGTATTATGCATATGGTACTCGTGATGCAAATTACTTGCTTATTGAGTTTCGACTCACGATTTTTGTTTTCCAAACCCTAAAGACAGGTGAAGGACAGGACATGGCGAAGGAGCAAATACAAGCTTAAGGAATCAATGGAGAAATTCTAGAATTTTTATATTATGAAAACTCATGTGAAATAATTGTATATTATATGAAGTGTTTTACTCTGATATTGATGATATATACATGCAGTGATATCTGATTTAGGCAAAAGATGAAAATGTTGCTTGAACATCAGGTTATGTAAATGTGTTAAATGAATTTGAAATGACTTGGTTATGAATGAGTTGGAAATGATTTAGATATGGTTGAGATGAAAACATGAGAAATCAAATCCTTATAAGAGAACATTAAATCGGTTAAACACCATTAAAATCCACCGTGTGATAGGGCAACAATCCCGATCACATTTAGCAATTAATACGATCTCGAGGTAAGACTTAGGATGTGACACTCGGTTTGGGGCACCATATCTGCTCCTTGACCTTTTCTTCTATGTCTTGATCGGGAGTCTATTGGTCTTGTGTTTATGGCAAAGCCCAAGAGGTGAGGGGTGAATTGGATCTTAAAAAATCTTTTGTAACTGGAAAACTCAACCCCTTGAAAGTTTGGTCTCCTTGAATGAAAAACGTGAAATGTAAAAATAGTAAACAATCAAACTCAAGAAGTTATAGTAGTTTGGTACGGCCCTCTTTACTCTATTCCTCCAAGAACACTTCCTAGTGTCTTGAGTTCCACTGAAATAGGATTTCAATATAGAAGAGCACTTGCCCTCTTTTAGATTTTAGCTCTAGGGGGCCTTCTACAAACTCAGCGCAAGTAGGTGTCGAGTTCTACTCTAACACAAGCCAAGTGGCATACAAATGATTAAAGAATAAAGGAAGATTCTACACTTCATAGTTGTGTAGACAGATTCAAGCACAGGGAAGAACTTGTAGAAGAAGTTGAGGATGAAGCAATTTAGCACTTAAGAGATTGAAGCAATGTTCTTCTTAAAAACTCTCTTATAGATCACTTAAATGCTTTAGAATGGGAAATTGAACTCAATCAATGCTGTTTCATCTACCCTCCTTGTTAATTTGAAGTCCCTTAAATAAAGGGAAGTAAATTAGAACATCTGATGGGAGGTGGTGCTCATTTAATTCTCCAATGTTCGAATTTTTTTTACTGTTGCGAGCCAAGTCACACTTAGATTCGACCTGGGATGCGACTTCATCCAAGTCGCAGAGTAGAGTCGACTCCAATTTGCGACTTCAGTGAAGTCGCAGACTAAAGTTAACTTCGAATGCGACTTTGGCCTTCAACTTTCAAGTCAAGTTCTATACTCAGGTCGACTTAGTCTTAGACTTGACCTAAGTCGCAGGCGGATGTGGCTTCACTAGCCATGTCTTCTTAGAATTTTAGACTTTGTTTGTGATCTACTTATGTTTGGCCTTTCTCTCTTCTTCTCTTTTCAAATGCATGGATCTTCATTTGGGGTTTTAGTCCTTGACTTTTATCAATATACTTGGGTTTATATAATATTCATTAGTCACTTGATAAAATCTTTTTCAGTGGTCTTGACTCAAGGTTGTCATTGCCTCTTAGATTTAACCTCTTCATTTTAATAAGAGGTTTTGAAAGCATCTTAAGGATGATCATTACTTAAGTCATAAGCTTAAGTTGACTTGAGGTGAAACTTCCCCCAAGTCACATGGTGGGGTCGACTTGAGATGCGAATTCACCCAAGTCGCATAGTGTAGTCGACTTGATATACGACTTAACCTTGTCAAACTCAACTCCTGTAACTGAGGTTCACCCAAGTCGCAGTTGGAGTCGACTTAGTGTTGCGACTTCACCTAAGTCGCAAATAGAGTTGACTTCAATTGCGACTTTGTCTATCTCAGAATCCAAATTTGAGCACTGTCGATTTTTGGGGCATTGAAGTCGATACTGTAATAGACTTGGGTATCGACTTCACCTAAGTCGATGCCTGAGTTGATTTGGCTAGTGACTTAGCTTGCCAACCTTTTGACCTTTGAATATATGAGCCTTGACATTACTTAACAAATACATTAGTATTTAAATAATTCTCAAATTGAGTTGTTAATCATGAAAACATGAACTGTGCTTAATTTCTCTTATGTTTCAATAATCTCCCTCTTTTTGATGATTAACAAAACCAATTTGAGATAAACCTTTTGTTTTTATTCTTTAGGAAGTATTTCATGTTAAAACATGTTGATTATATAAGATTTCATAAAAACGACATACTTTATTCAAGTGACATATTATTGCAATCACAAAAGTAAATATGTTCATTCCAAGTCATAGAACTTTGTAGCAACAAAAAATTTTCATTCAATGCAAGTCATGAATATACAGAAATGATACAATTTCAATTCGATACATAGATTCTACCCAACTCAAATATTAACCTAGTTATCTATCTTCTCCTTTTTGTTAAGACATCAAAAAGGTATATATGGGAATTAAGATTTGTGGAATTGAAAGGCCGAGATGGGATAGGAAATAGGATGAGATGGAGGGATAGGACCAGTATAGGCTGAGGAAAATGGGGATGATGGAGCCTAAACTGTGGGTTCAGCTTTGATAAATTGCCCCAGTATGGATCAAAGTTGGGTAGGCCGGGAATAGGCCAATCACGGGGACTAAACAAGGCAAATTGATACTTGATGGCCGTCATTTCCTGATCCAACTTGTCCCACTGTTCGTGCATTTCCATTTAGGCAATATTGATAATTTCCAACCCTTGAAAAATGCGGCTCTCCATCTAGTGGATATACTCTAGGATAGCCTTTGATGTGGATGACTGATCTGGGAGCAAGCGAAGTGATTGGTGGCTCACAATCCATGGGGAGAACAGGATCCATGTGACGCAAGAGAGATAGGAGTTGGAAGTGCAGGAGGTGGAGATGGAAAGGGATCATTTTGGGGCAGATCCTCCCCCTCAGGATGAGCTTCTTCTTCTTCTGGTGGAGCGGGAATGTCTTGGAACTAATTCCTCATTCGTTCCCTTAGCCATTCTGCCCTGAATGCCTCTAAATCAATCTTCATCCAAATCAAGGGGCACGGTTGATGGCATTGGTAGGTTTGAGCACCTCATAGGGCTCACCCTCCAAGTCAAAATGGTAGTAGGTCAAGATTTTTGTAATCCATATGCCATATGGTAAAACCCCTCGTGGGTTCTCCTTCTTTAGCTCAAGATCCTCCAAAAATAGTTTAGGAAGATTAACCATGACCTGATTTGCCACCTTCCATAGGATTTTGGCCTCTTGTGGGTTAAGTTGATTGCAATCTCCTCCTTTAGGGTAGATGTAGTGGGCAATGAGCAGCCGTAGGACCCTCAGGCTCAGGGATAGATCCATGTAATGAAAAAATTTGATATTCGAATGTTACTTGTTGCTATATTGTCAGTTGGTTGTATATCTGAGTGAGGGTTAGGCCTTCTGGAAGGGGTTTGTTGTCTCTAAGCACACCTTGAATGTTTGCGACTTTATCAATTGCATTTCTCTTGCTTATACCATGTCCGAGTCCTAGATTTATCTCGACTCTTTTGACATAGGTATTTAGATACTCCTTATCCCATAAGTAATAGAATAACTTGATCAAATCAGGGTAAATTCTGTTGTCCTCTTTTAATAATGCAGTCCAACTTTGAAAATCCAATAGTTCCTCTATTCTAGACTCATATTCTTGCAGAAACTTAAAATTGATGATTTTAGGCACAAAGGTCTTCCTCTCGTAGAAATTCCGGTAGAACTTACTATGCTGGCGTTCAGTTCTAAAGTAATCAGTTAACATTTTGAGGACTTGTCCTTGTTGAGTGGGGGTACCTTTTTTTCCAAATCTAAACTATCACTTGATTCAACATTTTCCTCTTCTTTGGGTGCAGAAATGGAAGAATTACCTTCATGAAATCTAACCCGTCATCTTGTAGACGTTGTAGCTTCTTCTCAGGCTCTCTTGGATGGCATTCTTTGCCTACAGGCACATTCTCCCCTGTGTGTGACCTGGACGGTTTGGAGACGGGTAGTTTGCTAAGTTTGGATACAGCCTTGGGTGTCATAAGTTTTAGGATTGCTAGATCTTGAAAATATAGATATAAATAGAGATTTAAGACAAAGAAAAAGAGGGGTTCTTGAGAGAATTTTGAGAGCAAATGAAGTAGAGAGGAGAAGACAAATGACAGAAATGGAGAAGAGAGGGGCGCTCCCGCCTCTTTTAGGCACGGGGCAGCCAAAATGTTAGCTCTGGAGTTGACTTCGCTCATCTGAAGTCGACTTGGGATGAGTGGATTCAACTTGGCTCCTCCGACCCGAGTTCAATACACTTTCTATTTTCTACTCCCTTTTTAATTGTAAGTTTTCATGTCTAATTTATGAATAATATCAATCATACTCATATCATTTCTAATTTTGTGAAATGATTCTTTTACTAATGGTTTGGCAAAAATATTAGCAATTTGATCATCTGTTTTGACATATTCTAGACAAATGTCATCATTCTCAACATGTTCTCTAATAAAATGATATCTCACATATATATGTTTAGTTCGAGAATGCAGTACAGGATTTTTGGTTAAACATATTGCACTTGTATTGTCACATCTAATTGGTATATCTTTGTATTCAATTCTATAATCTTTAAGTTGTTGTTTCATCCAAAGTAGTTGGGCAAAACAGTTCCCGATGACAATACATTTGGCTTCCGCAGTAGATAGAGCAATACTTGTTTATTTTCTTAAAAACCATGATGCCATCATGTTTCCAAGAAATTAATATGTCCCGCCAGTGCTTCTTCTATCTACTTTGTAATCGGAAAAATCCGCATTCGAGTAGCCGATTAGATCAAATATTGAACCCCTTGGATACCATAGACCTAGATTAGTAATATTGATCAAATAATTAAAAATTCTTTTTACAGTTATTAAATGTGATTCTTTAGGACATGATTGAAATCTAAAATACATATAAACAATGAACAAAACATTCGGTCGAGATGCAGTCAAATAACAATGATCTAATCATGCTTTTTTATAGCTTTTGTTCAACTAATTTACCTTTTTCATCCTTATCGATTTTGATGGTTGAACTCATGGGTGTATTTGCTCCTTTGTTGTTTTGCATTCCAAACTTCTTGAACATTTCTTTGACGTATTTGGACTGATTTATGAAGATGACTTCAGTTACTTGCTTAATTTGCAGCCCAGGGAAGAAGTTTAGTTCTCCCATCATGCTTATTTCGAATTTATTCTGCATAATCATAGAAAATTCTTGACATAGAGTTTCATTAGTAGCACCAAATATGATATCATCCACATAAATTTGAATAATTAATATATCTTTACAATTATATTTGATAAATAATGTGGTATTAACCTTTCTACTTTGAAAATGATGATCAATCAAAAATTTGCTTAGCCTCTCATACCAAGCTCTTGGAGCTTTTTTAATCCATACAAAGCTTTGGTTAATTTATTAATAAATTTGGATTGATCTTTCTTTTCAAAATTAGGAGGTTGCTCAATATATACTTCTTCATTTAGATATCCAATCTAGCTACTGGAGCATACGATTTCTCCAAAGCAATTCTTTTTTTCTTGTGAATATCCTTTGGCCATAAGTCTAGTTTTGTTTCTCACTACAAGTTCATTTTCGTCTAGTTTGTTCCTGAAAACCCATTTGGTACCAATAATAGTGCAATTTTTGGGTCTAGGAATCAGATGCCATACTTGGTTTCTTTCGAATTGGTTTAGTGCTTCTTGCATTGCTAAAATCCAATTTTCATCTTTAAGAGCTTGATTAATTGAATTTGGTTCTATTTTGGATACAAAGGCAAAATCTCCACATATTTTGTCCAGATCTTTTTGTTCTTACTCCTTTATATATGTTCCCAATTACTTATTCAATCGATAGTCATTTTTGAATTTTAGATCCTTTGGAGGTTTGTAAGAATCATTAACTTCACTTACTTTTTTGTATGGAGATTGCTCTTGCTTTGTTTTCAATTCTCTTTGTTCTTTCAATCATGACTTTTCAACATTCTTTGACATGTCATCTGCATCACTTAATCATCATCCTTTTTGACATTAGGATTAAATTCATCGAATACAACGTGCATTGATTCTTGTACTACTTGATTTCTTTTATTGAAAACTCTATATGCTTTGCTATTTGATGAATATCCAAAAAATATTACATTATCACTTTTCGAATCTAATTTTCTTAAGTTTAATTTTCCATTATTCAACACATAGCAAGTACAACCAAAAGCATGAAAGTATGAAATATTTACTTTTCTACCTTTCAATAACTCATATGGGGTCTTTTTCAAGATTGCTCTTATAGTTACTTGATTTAGTACATGACATGCTATACTTACAGCTTCACCCCAAAATCTTTTGGATAATTTACTTTCATTTAGCATAGTTCTACCCATTTCCTATATTGTTCTATTTTCCTTTCAATTATCCCATTTTGTTTGGGAGTCTTTGGTGCAGAAAATGTGTGATGAATTTCTTTTTCATTACCAAATTCTATAAATCGTTTGTTTTTAAATTCACCACTATGATCACTTCTAATGGATATGATCATATTTTGTTTTTTATTTTGTACCAAATTTGAGAAAGTAACAAACATTGAGAAGCCTTCATTTTTGCTAGCTAAAAGTATTATCCATATAAATTTTTAAAAGTTATCAACAATGACAAAAACATAACTTTTTCCTCCAAGAGTCGAGATGTTGGATGACCCATATAGATCCATGTATAATAGTTCAAGTGGCTTAGTCATTGAAATTTCTTTTTTCGAGAAAAATGACATTTTAGGCTGCTTAGATAGTTGACATGCCTTGCAGATTTTATCTTTGTCATATTTGAGTTTTGGTAATTTTTCTAGTACGCTCTTTTTTCACATGGTCTTAATGTTTGATATAATTATGTATCAAAGTCTTTTATATGTTATCCGTGGATCATTTTCAATAGCTATGAGACATTGTCCATCAAGTTCATTAGGGAAAATCAATTAGATATTTTCATGTCTTTTGTCGCTAAAAACTAAGTGGTCTTCATAAAAAAATTGCATATAGAAGATTTAAATACAAATTTATAGCCTTTGTCACATAATTGACTAATGCTCATTAAATTACGTTTGAGTCCTTCAACAAATAGTACATCCTCAATACATGCATTTGAAATACTATAAATATTTTCTTTACCTTTTATTATACCTTTCTCATTGTTTCCAAATGCAACAGTCCCTTCACTACGTGGTTTGAATTTGTGGAATAATCCTTTTTCTCCTGTCATATGTCTTGAGCAATTATTGTCCACGAACCATATATTGCTAGCCTTTGTTTTAAGACATACCTATAAAATAAAATTATATAGTGTTTATCTCTTTGGTACCCATTTTACGGGTTCATTTGCGTTAGTAAGCCATTGGAGTCTATGTTGCTCTACTTTGGATGGCATAAATCCAATATTTTTTGGTACCCAAACCAATTTTGTGCCATGGTCATGTAATTTTTTTTATTCTATATTGATAAATTTTGTTGCCTATTTTGTTGCAGAAGTTGCATGCCCTTGGAAGTCTTGGAGTGGGAATTCATGTATTATGGGGTTCCCAGATTGGCCTCTTTGTCCAAGTAATATGACTCCTTCTTGGTTTAAGAAATGTAGACTTGGTTTGATTCCTACCAAACTTGGAAGCATTTGATTTACTACTTTCTCTATTCTCAAATGTAGAATACTCAAGTCCTCTTTTGTTGTTCTAGCTAGTCATGCTTAAGAACGTTTTCACACTTTCTCCTAGATTAGAGAACTTTGCTAATGATTTATTCAATGACTTATTTTTCTTCTTCAGTCTTTCCACCTTGTCAGTTAAAGCATTTTTTTCATTTGTTAGGTGGTTGACTCTTTCTACTAGCTTTCCATTCACAATAATGACCGAGTCACATTGTTGTTTCTTTAATGTGAATTTATTTTCTAATTTTTTGATTTCATCATACAATGAGTCATACGCTTGTTGTAATTCTTCTAATTCAGCAAATTTGAGACAATCGTGTGCAAAGGAGTAGATAGACTTGGTATTTGAGTGATTGAGTTTGGAGGTTACCTCTTCACTACTTATACAATTTGTTAAGGCAGTTTGTCCATTTATGATTTCTATTGCAGTGAGCAAACCATGTTGTGTTCTTCCTCTATCCTTGCCATGTAGCATATTCGAGCACAGTTTGCTGCTTCGTTATCTTCATTTGACGAACTGCTCAGTGTACACATTTCTTCATTTACGTACATTCCTCTTCCTTTAGATTTTTGAAATTTTTTATTTTCATTCATGTCTTTCTTCTCTTACCATTCTTTTATTTTACGATCTTCTAGTATAGGATATTGAGCTTGTATATGTCCTACGCTACCACATCTGTAGTATTTGATTATTTTCTTTTTTTTCCTTTCTATTTTTCTCCTTGAAAGTTTGGTCCCCTTGAATGAAAAATATGAAATATAAAAGCAGTAAACAATCAAACTCAAGAAGTTATAGTGGTTTAGGACAACCCTCCCAACACCACTCCTCTAAGAACACTTCCTAGTGTCTTAAGTTCCCCTGAAATAGGATTTCAATACAGCAGAGCCCTTGCTCTCTTTTAGATTTTAGCTCTAGGGGGTCTTCTACAAATTTAAAGTAGGTGATGAGTTCCACTCCAATTACACGCTACTTTGCCTTCAATAAGTCTTAGTCTCCAATACTAAGCCAAGAAGAATAAAAATGATTAAAGAATAAAGGAAGATTCTGCACTTCACAGTTGTGTAGATAGATTCAAGCATAGAGAAGAACTTGTAGAAGAAGTTGAGGATAAAGCAATTCAACAATTGGCGGTTTGAAACAGTGTTCTCCATGAAAACTCTCTTGTAGATCACTTAAATGCTATGAAATGGGAAGTTGAACTCAATAAATGCTGTTTCGTCAAACCCTCCTTGTTCATTTGAAGTCTCTTAAATAGAGGGAAGTAAATTTGAACGTTTGGTGGTAGGTGAGACGCATTTAATGCACCAACGTTCTAATTTTTTCGACCGTTGCGAGCCAAGTAGCTCTTGAAGTCAACTTGGGATGTGACTTCACCCAAGTCGTAGAGTGGAGTGGACTTTGAGCGGGACTTCATTGAAGTCGAAGACTGGAGTGGATTTCGGATGCCACTTCGGCATTTAGCTTTCAAGTCAAGTTCCATATTCAGGTCGACTTGGTTTTAAACTTGAACCAAGTCGCAGGTGGAGTCAACTTCGGAAGCGACTTCACTAGCCATATGTCTTCTTGGAATTTTAGACTTTATTTGTGATTAACTTATGTTTTACCTTTCTCTCTTCTTCTCTTTTCAAATGCATGGATCTTCATTTAGGGTTTTAGTCCTTGACTTTTATCACCATGCTTGGGTTTGTATAATATTCATGGGTCATTTGATAAAATCTTTTTCAGTGGTCTTGACTCAAGGTTGTCATTGTGTGATACTTGCACAAAAATAGGAATCATATTTGTGCATTTGACATGTAAGCATGAATTATGTATTATTTGATTGATTTATGAATGATTTAATGACTTAATGATTTATTGCAATTAGGGCTAATGATTAAGGATGGTGATTGAATTAATCGCCATAGCCCAATGTGGGTTAATATGACTAAGGTGGTCTAATTAGGATTAGAAAATGTCAATTTGAAATGAATAATTATTTCATTTATTATGATTTAATTAGTAGAGATTGAAACGATAATTATGGAATTAAGGTGATAATGTTAGAAAATTCATAATTTAACGCCTATAAGGATAATTGAGATAGAATTTCAAAGGTAAACACATAATTATGTGCCCAATCTTATGGATGGATTGGATTATGAAAATTATGATGAGGTTAGGGAGATAATTATTTATTTTCATCCCAAATCCATAAATTAAACTCAAATGGTTAGTTTGAGATAAAAAGGTCATTTTGAGATAAAATTTGACATGAAAAGATAAAACTTTATGGTTAACGTTATGAAAGGATTTGATTAAGCTAATTATTATAAAAAGCTTAATCACAAAAGGACAAGAAGAGTTGACTTTTGTCCCATAAAGTGACATGTGCATTTATGTAAAAGCAAGTGAATTAATGTATGAAGTTATGGCACAAATGAGGTGTCATTTGGTGGCATTTTTGAATGAATTTTGTGGATTTATTTAAATGATAAAATTCTTAAAAATCAAGGGATTAAATGCATGATTCAAATGGTTAAGGGGGTAGCCATGGGAGGCCATTGAGGTGGCTTAAAGTGGTGACGCCCAAGGGAGATATATATGGTTTTTTTATTTTTCAAAAATGCCAAAAATAAGCATCTAAGTAGCCTACATGACTAGGTATATAATGGAAATTAAATTTGGTTGAATTTTGTGGCAAAAAAATGCCACAAGACCCATGACATGTGGACGTCTCCAAGTGGATAGCTATATGGTCTAAATCGAGCTAAAATTTGATTTTTTTACATAAGATAATTACATATTTTACTTGGATAATAATTGGCCAACACATTAAGGGATAAGTGGGCAATAAATTACTCTCCATATGATGTGTCAAAGTAGGCCCCACAAAATCCAAAAATTATAAAAAGGTTAGCTTGCCTTGGATGTCCCATTTTGGAGAGGCTAGAGAGAGAAATTTCAAGGGAGAGAAAGACCTCTAAGGGGGGCAGCAGCAAGGTCATCCAAGGGAGAGAGAATAAGGGAGAACAAGAAGAAGAAAAAAAAAAGAAAAAGAAGGAAGGAAAGAGTTTCCTAGAATTGAGTAAGTATGATTCAAGTTTTGGATCCTTTAAATCTAAGTCTCTTACCTCTATTTATGGGTCATGAATTTGATCCATAATAAATCCTTAAAGGAATATTTATGATACCCTTAATTAAGGTATTGAATGAGGATTGAATGATAGGAAAGAATTTAAGTGTTTAAAGGGATTAAATTTGATGCTAGGCTTGAATATGATCACTAAACCTCACTAGAATTTTCTTTATTTCTCACGTAAAGTTGCTATTTTGATTTATTTTCATGATTGAATTATGATTCATGATTAAATAAATTATATATGTTGATTTGGGTATAAGACATGAACCTTAGAAAGGATAGAACTTAGGGTTGACAACTTGACTCGATTTCACCCCTTTATGATGTGTATGATGCATGAATTGAATCAATGAATCCATGGATGATTTAAAGGATAAAGTGCCCTAAATAAAGGGAGCATGGGACGTCCCGCATAAGATAGGAAGTATTGCCCAAAATCTGAATTTTTAGGGCATGTATGGTGGACGTCAGGGGTACCCTAACATACTTGGAAAGTAGCTGTTTTGAAGCAACTAATTTATGAACTTTAAATATGTGATATTACCCTAAATTTGAGATATTAAAAGCATGATTAATGTCTGAAATTAATGGATTAAAAATTTTTTAAGATTCAAGTGTGAAAAGAGACGTTAAAAGTGTGAAAAATGGGTGCCAAAGTTGCTATTTTGAAACCCTTTGATTAATGAATTAAAATTCATAAATATTCTCTAAGTTATGTGCTAATTAAGGGGCTTAATCATTTCAAATTAGGAGACAAATTACTATTTTGAAAATTTTTAAGAAATACATAATATATGTGTTGAAGATGGGTGCACATAGAAGGGTAGGTATAAATAAATAATAAATGACTTAAATGATTTGTTAAAATGCAAAAATGCATGAATGAATGATAAAAGTAATGATTAAGGTACTATTTTTATAATTAATTATAATATCAAATTTTGGGATTAATATATAAGGCCTAAGACGTCAGATATGTGCCTAAAATGAGCACCAACATATGAAATGTGAAAAACATGTAAAAAATGATGAATGGGAGGTAATGAACATCCATATGATGAATTAATGAATGATTCTTATGTATGTGAAAATTTATGCTACATATGGGCATAGAACGTGGTATGGAATGAATGGATGATATGATATACAAGTATGTACTATGTATGATACCCGATTTGAAAATTCAAGTGGGTTATATATGTTAATGATATGTGGGTTGAAAAACTAAGTTGTATGCAAGTAAATGAGAATTATATAAATGCAATGTCATTTTTATGTGTATAGACAAAGGCAAAAAAATGGTTGATTCGGAAAGTTAACAAGGAGTAAGTAAACAAGCAATTTTCTAAAGGATTTTTAAAAATTATGATAAAAAGTTTGCTAAAGATATTTTAAATGCTTTGAATTATTTAGCAAATGATTGTTGAAATTATTTTTAAGTTGTTTAAGGATGACCATTCCTTTATCTCAATATGTGTTGAAATGCGGTTTGAATTTGTGATAAATGATTTGCACAATGCTTTACCAAATGTTGATGAAAAATGATGATTTAAGAGTTTATGTATGAAAAAAATCATGCTAGTGTGTTAAAGATCATGTTTATGACAACTTCATATGCGCAAAGTATTAGGTCCACCTCAAAGGTATAAGCGGACCGATTGTCTCCCTTTGGTGTGACCAAGTTGCCAAGATAGGCCTATGGCCAGCGGCGCCCTCCCTGAGGTGGGAGAATACCGAGACGAATGGTCGCCTAGCTAGCATCCATCATATGATATTCATGTTTTACGATAATGCATTGCATTATTTACGATGCACCTGTGATGGGTATAATGATTATGTTTTCATGATATACCGACGAGTGGGTATAATGTTGCTTTCCAAGATGTTTTTAAATGAAAAATGTTGACTGCAAAATGAATTGCCTGAAAATTATGCCACTTGCTTATTGAGTTTCAACTCTCGTTTTATTTTTCAAACCCTAAGACAGGTGAAAGTGTGGAACCCCAAATTTTTAAAACCATGTATGAAACCCTAAGGTCATGAACCCTGGGTTATTGATTTTTTTAATATATAATTTTTGTAATATATGGAATCGAAGGATCAAATAATTAATTATGAAATATAATTTTAAATGAATAGTAAATGTGAATAGTGAAACGTGAATAGTGACCCTGTGGTTAAGATAAAGT
>JAXCLR010000063.1:14615249-14629671 GCA_035584095.1 Annona squamosa | reverse complement strand
TTGAAAATTGTTTGCAAATTATTGGTATAAAATTATTTATACATGAAATGGCATGCCAGCATGAGAATGAATGTACATGATGCACGAGGAATAGGTCATGGGAGAGGTGTAATTGGACCAGTTGTCATCCTCTAGCATGACCGAATCGCTAATACAGGCTGAGGCCGGCGGCAGGATCAAGTGATGAACGCCTGGCTAGCGTTCCATCGTGAGAAATGTCATGTATGCTTGAATGCATTGCATTTTTGTATATATGAAATGCATACAAAGGAAATGGAAAATGTTTATTTACAAAATGAAAGAATTCGCTTACTGAGTATTAGTGCTCATATGATGTTTTGTTTTAAAATATATAGACAGGTTCGAGACAGACACCGAAGTGAAGTACAGGGTTACATAAATTATTGTTTTTTTTTGTATAAATCCATGAGAGGTTGACTTTTATAAAGGTAGACGTGACTGACTAGGAAACTTCGATTGTACTTAAATAATTGATGAATGTGTTATGAATATATAAAAACAAGTCAAGTTCTCATTACCACATGTGGAATTAAATAGAAAAGATTTGATTTTCTCATCCTTTCACAGGTTATGGTTATTATATATGAATATAAAAAAAAATTATGTCGCGTGACCAGGGCAACAATCCTATTCACATTTACCAATCAGAAAGCGATCCCGGAGTAAGGCTCTCCAGCGCCCCGGTCGGGGGCGCCACATATTGCCTCATCACTTTTAGCATCCAGTTTTCCCAAGTTGGTTTTTCCATTGTTCAAAACATAACATGTGCAATCAAAAACATGAAAATATGAAATATTTGATTTTCTACCTTTCCATAGCTCATATGGAGTCTTTTTCAAGATTGCTCTAATGGTAACTCGATTCAACATATAACAAGTTATACTTACAGCTTCACCCCAAAATTTCTTGGATGATTTACTCTCATTTAGCATTGTTTTAGCCATCTCTTATATGGTTCTATTTTTTCTTTCAATCACTCCATTTTGTTGTAGATTCTTGGTGCAGAAAATGTGTGGTAGATTCATTTTTCATTGTATAATTCTATGAATTGTTTATTTTCAAACTCACCATCATAATCACTTTTTATGGTTATAATAGTACTTTGTTTTTCATTTTGCACCAAATTTATAAAAGTTGCAAACATAGAGAAGGCTTCATATTCGCTAGCTAAGAGAATTATCCATGTGAATCTTGAAAAATTGTCAACTATTACAAACACATACTTCTTTCCACCAATGGTTAAAATGTCGGATGACCCATATGGATCCATGTGTAGCAATTCAAGTGGCCTAGTGGTGGAAATCTTTTTTATGGTAGAGAAGGATATCTTAGGTTGTTTTGACAATTGGCATGCCTTGCAAATTTTATTTTTGTCATATTTTAATTTTGGCAATCTTTTTACCAAACTTTTCTTCTATAGGGTCTTTATATTTGTCATGTTTATATGCCTAAGCCTCTTATACCAAAACCATTGATCATTGTCAATGGTCATTAGACATTAACTATCTAGTTCATCAAGTGAAACTAAATAAATATTTCCATGTCTTTTTCCGCTAAACATGGTATGTTCTCCATTAAATACATTACATATAGATAATTCAAACATAACCTTGTATCCTTTATCACATAATTGGCTAATACTCATTAAATTGTGCTTGAGTCATTCAACAAATAATACATCTTTCATATATGCATTTGAAATACTGTAAATGTTTCATTTACCTTTAATTTTACATTTCTCGTTGTTTCTAAAAGCAACAGTTTCATCATTGTAAGGCTTGAGTTTATTAAATAAACTTCTTTCTCCGGTCATATGCCTTGAGCAACCACTATCCATGAACCAAACATTGCTTGCCTTTGCCTCGAGACATATATGAAAAATGAACGAATAAATCTTATCTCTTCGGTATCCATTTTATGGGTCCATTTGAGTTAGTAAACTGATTTAATCTTTGTTGTTCTATTTTTGAAAGCCTAAATCTTGTGTTTCTTGGAACCCAAACTAATTTTGCACCATGGTCATGTAGTTTCTTAAAGTTGCATCTATATATTTTATGACCCATCTTATTGCAAAAATTGTAAGTCATTGATAGTCTAGGAGTAGGCTTCCAAATATGTAATGGTTCAAAAGTTGGCCTTTTAGTCCAAGCAACTTGTTTCCCTTTGGGTTTATAAATAGGTGCAGCTTTAGCTTGATTTTTCCAAAGTTTTGGCACATTCGATTTGCTATTTTCTCCTTTTTCAAATGTGGAGTATCCAAGACTTCTTTTATTTTTTTGAGTGGTCATGTTCAAGAACATTTTTACACTTTTTCATGGATTAGAGAACTTAGTTAATGATTCGTTTAAGGATTCATCCTATTTTTTCAAATTTTCCACTTCTTTCAATAGTAGTTCATTTTCTTCTTTCACTTTTGTTGTATTTTCAACAAATTTTCCATTTACAATAATGATGGAATTGCATTGTTGTCTCTTTAAAGATAACTTGTTTCCTAGTTTTTTGATTTTCTCATATAATGAATCATATGCATATCGTAATTCTTCTAATTCAGCACATTTGACACATTCTTGAATAGAAGAATAAGTAGATTGAGAATGACAAAATTTGGAAGTATTTTCTTCATTACTTGTACATTTTGTTGAGGTCGTTTGCTCTTCCAAAATTTTTGTTGTATTCAAAGTTTCTTCATATTCAATCTATGCCATGCAACATATTCTTGCGCAATTTGCTGCCTCAAAAGCATCTGTTGAGGAGCTACTTGTTGTTGACATTTCTTCATTCACTTACATTCCTCTTTCCTTATGCTTTTGGAATTTCTGGTTCTCATATCTTTCCTTCATTTCTTGATGATCCTTTGATCTTTCTTTCGGTGTAGGACATTGAGCTTGCATATGTCTCATACTGTCGCATCTATAACACTTTGTGGCCTCTTTCTTCTTCTCTTTTCGAGATCTCTTTTTGAAATCTTTGAAGTTCTTTTCTTTTTTCACAAACTTTCAAAATTTGCGAGTAAGTAGAGCAATGTCTTCATTGTCATTGTGAGATGAGGATGTGGACTCATCCGAGTTATGGGCGACTTTTAGTGCAATTGCTCTCTTTCCTTTGTGGTGATCTTTATTTCTTTTCTTGATTAGTTCATGTGATATTAATGAGCTAATAAGGTCTTTTAGCTTAAATGTGTTAAGGTCGTTGGCTTCTTTTATCGCAGTAATCTTTGGAGTTCAAGATTCCAGAAGAGCTCTTAAGATTTTCATGACCTATTCAGATTCGGAAATAGTTTTTCCAAGACCTTTCAAAGCATTAGTAATTTTAGATAATCTAGGAAACATTTCGAAAATATTTTCTGTTTCTAGTATTTTAAAGCTTTCCAACTCTCCAATCAAAATATTTCTCATTGTCCCTTGGCTTGAGAAGTTCCTTCATAGATAGATGTTAATGTATTTCATATATCTTTTGCAGTTAAACAAGAGGATACTCTATCATATTCGGAAGTGGTAAGAGCACAAAATAGTGAGTTCATAGTTTTAGCGTTGCTCTTAACAATTTTCACTTCCTCATTGGTCCATTTGAAAGCTCTTTCATCAATAGGCAAGATTACACCGTCTTGGATAGCAATCCAAGAATCCATATTTGTAGCCATGATGAGTTGTTTCATATGTAGTTTTCAATAACCGAAATTGTTCTCATCAAACAATTATAACCTAGTAAAAGATTGGCCTTCGGCAAAAGTGGGAACGGAAGTACATTAGGATGCCCTGTCAAAAGATCTCTTTGGTAAAATTCAAAGACCTGCTCTGATACCACTTGTTGGTCCCGAGTTAATGGCAATTACCCAAGAGGGGAGGGGTGAATTGGGTATTTGAAATTTTTAAACTTAAATAGAAACTTTATCCCGGATTTATCTAGTCCCTTTTAGGAAGAAACAAATGGAAAGCAATATAGTGTAGAGAGCAAAAATAAAAATCAATAAGCAAAGATTTTATACTGGTTCGGACAACCTTTCCTACTCCACGCTTTCAAGCTTACACCTCTTGTGACTTAGGTTCCACTATGTATTTCACAAATACAACTAGAGCAACTGCTCTCTTCTATATTCCAGCACTAGGGGGCATCAACAATTCACAGTACAAGTAGGTGACGAGTTCCACTCCAATCACACACTACTTTGCTTACACTTGATCTTAGTTATCCAAACTAAATCAAGTTCAATACAACAAGAAAAAATGAAAGAAAGTTTATACACGTTACTGGTGTATAGAGGCAGATTTGGTGCAGAGAAGAACTTGTAGCGTAGGATTATTAATTCAACAAGCAGCTCTTGGTAGTTTGAAAATGTAGTTCTTCTTCTATATGATGGCTTGATCACTTAATTCTTTTAAAGATGGGAGTTATGCACACTTAATGAATTCTCAACTACCATCTTCGTTCATATTGAATGCCTTTTATAACTGTTGAGGAAATCCGAACATTTGGAGGTAGGTAGCGCTCATTTAATGCACCAACGTTCGAAAATTTCCGACCATTGCGAACCAAGTGACAGGTGGAGTCGACTTCAGATGCGACTTTGCTCAAGTCGCAGATGGAGTCGACTTTGGGTGCGGCTTCGCCTGTTTGCAACTTCTTCAAGTTCCAATCTAGGTCGACTTGGTCCTCGACTTAACCCAAGTCGCATGTGAAGTCGACTTCAGGTGTGACTTCACTTCCACAGCTTTGCTTGATGAACTTGAAATTCTTGGGGATGACTTTGATCTCTTGATTTCTTTAAATTAATGTTCTCCCTTGATTAGATCTTTAGGAACTCAATATAATCATCCTAGCTTAATGTCCTTTAGCTTCGTGACTTGCAAACTTTAAATCCTTGAGATCTTGAATACTTGAATCTTAGAACGCCTAATGATGTTCAACTATATGTTCATAATCCAACATGATGGATTCATGAAACCTGATTTCTTTGATCTCCATTTAATCTTTATTTGAGTGTTTAAGTCGTCTTGACCTTTATCTTCTCTTGAATCTAGCATTGAGTCGACTTGATCAACAACTTCCATATTGAAGTCGACTTGGTCCTGCGACTTTCCCCAAGTCGCATGTGGAGTCGACTTAAGATGCGACTTCGGCAGCTCTCGTCCCCGATTTCAACTCTGGATAAAAACGATGTCTCGAAGTCGCTACTGGAGTCAACTTGATCTGCGACTCCACCCAAGTCGCATGCGAAGTCGACTTGGGATGCGACTTCGGCAGCTTTGCTCCTCGATTTCAACTTTGGACGAAAATGATGTCTTGAAGTCGATTCTTAAGTCAACTTGGGGATCGAATTGACTTAAGTCAAAGCCTGAGTCGACTTAGAAATCGATTGGACTTGTCATGCTTAATTTTCTTCGTTTGTATATCCTTTAAACATCTTCACAAACATGTTGGTAACTAAAACTTACTCAAATTGATTTGTTAATCATCAAAATATAAACTTGGCTTATTTACCATATGTTTCCAACACCTTGCACCTAGTCTCCGGGACCCCCTTGCACCTCTAACAACTAGTACAAAAAGTAATACAATAATTGAGATGTTAGGCATAATTTCACTAGTTAGATAATAGTGTATTTACCTTTATATTGTTAATTATATCTTAGCCAAAATTGAATCATGTTGTTGCTTTGATATAATCTTTGAAAATTTGAATACTTACAAAATAAAAATAAAAAATAAATTAGAACAATCTTAGTTATGTGATTAATTAAAAAAATTTCAAGTCATAATTCATATCATTAAAACAACATAATTGATAGCGGATTAACTAGATGACATTTTTCAAACCTATAAAAATTAATTTACACAATTGCATGAATATAGCATGAACAATAGTGTTGGCAAGTGGCAATTTTTAATTTCATACAGATTAATCAATTTCAATTACAAATTATGATTAGACAAAGCTAATACATAGGGCAATATGCAGTTGTTGCAACTATCATGGTTACAAAAATGGTCATATGTAGCAACAAGCCAATGATCGGCAACTGTGGCTGACAACCATTGCAAGGACTACATGTGCTGGTGCTATAAAAAATTTGGCAGCTAATATACATTATACATGGACTATATGTGCCACAAAAATCAAAAAATTATAGATATAAAAGGAATGAAACAATAGATTTTGTTAAGATTACGAGGGGAAAATAATAAATGGAAGTAGAGATCAGAAGGTTACCGTCAAGTAGCATTTTCGGCTCTGCTATGTGCATGGTGGTTGGTTCTGTTGTGTGTTGGTTATCTTATTTTGTTGTGTGCTACAAGGCTATTCGCTATAGTCAAAAGAGAAGAAGATGTTCTCAAGGGCTAAAAGGAAGGAAGAAGAATATGTCGTTCGGGGGCTATCCACCAAAGGGAAGAGAGTGACTGGGGGGCCAACGACGGTCAAATCTAGAGGAAGGATGATAGCTAGTTGACAAACACTCAAAATCTACAAAGGTGGGTTTTTCAATCCATAGGGCGCAGCTTTGGTTTGTAAATCAACAAGGATAAGGGTCACATTTCGGAATTTTTTAATGAGTATATTCCTAGCAGTGATATAACTTTTGATAAAAAATTAGATTTGTAAAAAATAATATGATATGATAGGAGTAACGATGAGGAGTAAGGAGAATAAAGTTAAAATAAATAGATTGGTTACACAAGTAGTTGTATAGAAATAATCGATATGATAGTGGTATATAAAGATGTAAAAAATAATTAAAAAAAGGATAGTTATAGAAAGTAAAAAAAATTTATATTGAAAAGTTATAGTTGAAAAGGTTTTGTGATTTTCCAAACATCCCCTGTATATATACGAATGTTCAAATTGGGTTAACTGGCCGGTTTAAAAACCAGAAACAATCCCATTCGAACTAGTTTGTTTCGACTTATTTCACTTTGCCGAAAGTCGAGTTGAATTAGACTAGCGAGGTCACCAGTTCCTGGTTGAACTAGGTGGACCAGCTAGTTTGATCCGGTTCTTAGAACATATTATAATACATAAGAATTAATTAGACATTATTACATTTAAATATAATTATTTGACAATTATATTATTGTATAAGTTGGAAAGTGTTTCTATAAAAATGATTAATTTTTATTCTTTTAGATAAATTTATATTTTAAAATAGATTTAATTAAGAAAAATATTTTTAAATATTATATTTTTTATTAACCCAATTTTTAAGCCTAACTGAACTAATTTGTACAGAGTTAAAATAGAATTGGCTTAAGGTGTGAATGATAACTCGACAAAACGTGAGTTATCACTACTCATCTTAGACTAGTTTTGAATGTCAGTTCAAAAGAATCATATAGATTTGCATAGGTTTTTTATTAGTTTTTATCATTTCTATATTTCATGCATTATGTGTAGAATTCATTCATTTTGAGTTAAAATTAACATAATTCATGGTATTTTAGGTTATAGTAATCGCATTGGAATATGTAGGGTTGCATTTATTTATTTTAGCTTTTGTTGTAGACAAAACAGGGTAACTCATCTCTTGGACTATATGCTAAAGTGGAGGAATGGAGAGAAGAAAGTGCATTTTGTTAGTCCCGAATTTATGGCAAAGCCCAAGAGAGGAGGGGTGAATTGGGTCTTTAAAAATTCTTTTGTAAGTGGAAAACTCAACTCCTTGAAAGTTTGATCCTCTTGAATGAAAAATGTGAAATATAAAAGCAGTAAACAACCAAACTTAAGAAGTTATGGTGGTTTGTGACAACCCTTCCTACTCCACTCCTCTAAGAACACTCCCTGGTGTCTTAGGTTCTATTAACCAAAATGTCAATATAGCAAAGCCTTTGCTCTCTTCTATATTTCAGCTCTAGGGGACCTTATACAAACTCAGCACAAGTAAGTGACGAATTTCACTTCAATCACATACTACTTTGCCTACAGTTAGTCTTAATCTCTAATATTAAGCCAAGTGGAATATAAGTGATTAAAGAATAAAGAGAAATTCTACACTTTACAGTTGTGTAGGCAGTTTATTACACATAGAAGAAGTTGTAGAAGAGGTTGAAGATGCAGCAATTTAGCACTTAGCAGTTTGAAGTAGTGTTCTTCTTGAAAACCCTTTTGTAGATCACTTAAATGTTATGGAATAAGGAAGTTGAACTCAATCAATGCTCTCTTATTTGCTCTAACTTGTTCATTTGAAGTTTCTTAAATAGAGGAGAGTATATTCTAACGTTTGCTGGTAGGTGGCGGGCATTTAATGCGCCAACATTCGAATTTTTCCGACCGTTGTGAGTCAAGTCGCACTTGGAGTCAACCTGGGACGCGACTTCGTCTAAGTTGTATGATGGAGTCGACTTCGGATACGACTTTAGCCTTCAGCCTCCAAATCAAGTTTCATACTCAGGTCAACTTGGTCTTTAGACTTGACTCAAGTAGCAAGTGGAGTCGACTTCGGATGTGACTTCAGCAACCATATATCTTCTTGGAACTTTAGACTTGTTAGTGATCTACTTGTGTATTTAACCTTTCTTTGTTCTTCTCTTTTCAAGTGCATAGATCTCCGTTGGTAGTTTTAGCCCTCGGCATTTGATTTGTTCAATATTCCTTGGTACACTTGATACAATCATTTTCAGTGGTCTTAATACAAGATTGTCATTGCCTCTTGAATATGACTTCTACATTCTAATAAGAAGTTTAGAAGCAACTTAATGTTGATCTTTACTTAAGTCGCAAGTTTAAGTCTACTTGAATTGGGACTTCACCTAAGTCGGATGATGGGATCGACTTGCTATGCGACTTCACTTCGTCAACTTCAACTCCTAGAACGGAGGTTCACCCACGTCACAATTGGAGTCGACTTGGTGTTGCGACTTCACCTAAGTCGCAAGCGGAGTCGATTTCGAGTGCGATTTCGTCAGTCTCGGAGTCCAAATTTCAACATTGTCAATTTTTTGGGCTTTGGAGTTGATACTAAAGTCGACTTGGGTATCAACTTCACCTAAGTCGATGCCTGAATCGACTTGGCAAGCGACTTAGCCTGCCAACCTTTTGACCTTTGAATATATGAACCTTAACATCACTTAACAAACACATTAGTACTTAAATGATTCTCAAATTGAGTTATTAATCATCAAAATATGGATTGTGCTTAATTTACCTCATATTTCAACACATTTGAAGTTACTGATGATTTTCATTCCCGCTAAGTGGCACCCCAGCCTCACAAGTTAGCGCCTAGGCTCTAGATCATCGCCATTGTAGAAGGCTCGAGAAACCCTTGTTGGTCTTGAGTTTATGGCTTAACCTAAGAGAGGAGAGGCGAATTGGGTTTTTAAAATTTTTTTAAATAATCTTGGATACAACCCTTGTTATGATCTAGCCCCTTGAAGCAAATAAAACAGAAATTTAAGAGCAGCAAACAGAATACACAAATTATAGTGGTTCAGGACAATCATCCATACTCCACTCCTCCAAGGTCACACTGTTGTAACTTGGGTTCCACTATGTATTTCACAAAATACAATAGAGCCTCTGGTCTCTTCTAGATTCACAGCTCTAGGGGGCTTAAAATAGACTTAGCACAAGTAGGTGATGAGTATTACTCCAATCACATATTACTTTGCTTTCACTTGACCTTAGACACCAACACGAAATTAAGTTCAATACAATAGAGAGAGTCATAAAGAAAGTTTTTACACGTTACTGTTATGTCGAGGCAGATTTAGTACGGAGAAGAACTTGTGAAGACGACTAAATGATTCAGCAAGTAGCCCTTGATGGTTTGAGTGCAGAGTTCTTCTTCTGGATGTTAGCCTGATCACTTAATGCACTTAGGGATGGAAGTTGTGCTCAATCAATGAAGTTTCAGCTACCCACCATGTTTGTCTTAAATGCCTTATATAAATGACGAGAGTATTCAAACGTTTGGAAGTAGGTGGCGCGCATTAAATGCGCCAATGTTCGAATATTTTCGACCGTTACGAACCAAGTCGCAGATGGAGTCGACTTCGGGTGCGACTTCAACCAAGTTGCATATTGAAGTCGACTTGGGGTGTGACTTCGGTCTTCAGTAAACACCTTAAGTTCTTTCTCAGGTTGACTTGGTCTTGGACTTGACCCAAGTCGCAGGTGAAGTCAACTTCGGATACGACTTCACTTTCTGAATTTTCAATTTCATCGCTGGCCATAAAATTGTATTTGAAGTCGCATTTGGAGTTGACTTGATTTGCGACTTCACCTAAGTCATATGCGGAGTCGACTTCGTCTTCAACTTGACTCAAGTTTCAGTTGAGTTTCTTCTGAAGTCGGCTCAGTTCTTCGACTTCGGTTTTTCTGGAAACCAAGTCACATTTGAAGTCGATTTGGTTTGCAACTTCACCTAAGTCGCATGCGAAGTTGACTTGGAGTGCGACTTCGGCAACTCTTGCTCCTTAGTTTCGGTGCTGGCCATAAAATCACATTTGAAGTTGTATCTGGAGTTGACTTGATTTGCAACTTCACCTAAGTCGCATGCGAAGTCAACTTCGAGTGCGACTCCAGCAGCTCTTGCTCTTCAGTCTCAGCGCTGGCCATAAAATCACATTTGAAGTCGCATATGGAGTCGACTTGATCTATCAGACTTCATTTTCACATTATGAAACCTTGAAAACACTTACATAAATTGAATTTGTACCTTATTTAACTCAAATTGAGTTTGTTTAATCATCAAAACATAATCGTTGCCTGATTTGTTAATTGTTTCCAACAACCCTAAGTCTACAAGCATCCAGAGAGTCGGCACTTAGGCACCACAACACTAACCCCCACACGTGTAAATTTTAGCATGTGTCTTATGCTATGTGAAGTAGATTATAAATAGAACACTTAGGATTTGCAACAAAGAGTGGTGGAGTTCGTGGGAGCAGCCAAGGAGAAGAAAAGAAGAGATTTTGAAGCTTAAGAGATTTTGAATTGGAGATCTCATTCGTTTGGTGGAAACGAGCAAGTTTCATCTCCTCTTCATCTCTCTTTATCTATTTTTCTAATTTTTTCATCTTTGGGATGTATTTAAATTGGTGTTTTATGAGATTTGCTAATATGTTACTGGGCTAAATTACAAAAGTTGGGAGATTTAGATGATTTGACTCTTGAAATATGTTATTTTGGTTCTTTCTAATTTGAATATGAATATATAGTTGTTGTATGCATGTGGTGTATAAGTTAATCCTTACATGTGGAGTTTAATACTTTTTGCAAGCCTAGCTAACTTGTAAGAAAATATATTTATTAGATTCATGTTTGGAAAAATGATTCTAGTCAAGAATCACATGGACGACACAGGTTTCTAATCTTGATAGGGTAGAATGTTAAAATGGATAGGAATATACCATTCAACCCTGTGTAATCTTAATATGCTAGAGACTAATCGATCTCACTATATTCATTTGCATGTGAACATAGCAAAAGGTGTGGTAAGATAAAGTTGATATATGATGGAAGGCATCTATGAATATATAAGAGTCTAGGTTAGTAATTTCTACATTACCACCTCTTACTCATCGTTGGTTATAACTCTCATCTGACTCTTTTTCTTCCCTTTATTTACTTCGAGAAGGACATCATCCTTATCTAGTTGATGTTGTTTACATTTGTATTTCCATTTTACACTATTGAAGCACAACTAAATCTATTATAGCTGTAACAATCTAGGTTTTTTGCTGCACTCCATAGTTGTGCCTCAGTTTTTAATGCACGTGCAACTGCATAAAAAACTAGCTTGTCACTACTGTACTACATGATGTGTGTTCCTTTTACAGACTTTGTTTTGTATCTATGTCACTTAGAACCTTTGCTCTTGATGTTGCGTGACAACTTTAGGTGTTGCTAGCTTTGACTCCATCATAAATCCTCACAGTTTGTCTCCTAGATGCCAGCCTCAAACCTTTGGTTACCTAATGACAAGCATTAAATCCTGTTATGACATTGCTGTATTATTCGCTGCTTTCACCGATAATATCCAAGTGATAGGCGATGTCATTACATTTGCTTGCACATAATATGTCTATATCTCAATTGAGGTGCAGTAATGAAAACTCACACTTTGTTTCTTCTCAATAAGAGTCAGGGGAAATGTTGTTAACATTTAGCTAATATATCATCAGATTACTATAAAGTCTGCTTCTGAAAGACATTTATATTAAAACCCAAATTCATAATTTAAATCATTCTAGCTTTTCTTATGATGTAGAGGTTGGCATATCAAGTTAAGGCTAAGGCAGCTATTGCTAATAAGTTTGATGCTTTAAGGGGCACTACATGCTACTAAAAGGCCTACTAGGAGATCAAGAGATCTGATGGCAATGTCGCTGTCATTATAGAACAAGTCTTTTAGAAAATCGAAGATCACAAATATTATTATCAAAGAATTGTGTAATTCAAGATCTTTTGGATGTCTTTATATGCTTTGAAACAAACAAGGTTGTTGACATGTAATGTCTTAAATAAAAATATGATTTTTTTTCAGTTTTAGTAGAATATATGTAACAATGTATTACATTCTAATTCGATTTTATGAATTTAGTTATTAATAAATCTTCTACAAGTTTGTTATGCAAATTTTGAAATAGTCATATTGTGTTTGAAAAATTAAAATATGTGTGCTTCGTGTGCTAAATTGGATGCTATACATGTCAATCATATTTTAACATAATGGGGTGAAACAGAAAACTGAGAATATGCTCTCTCCATGCCCATCATTGTCTTTTTCTTTCGCAAATATATTCAAAATTGCAGCAATAAACAAATAATGAGAAGTAGCAAACTGATAATTAAGAAAAAAAAAACCAATCTTACGTCAAAATCGGTTGAGCATGCAAATAAAATAAAGTTGCAAACTAATAATTAAATTTAAATGTGCAAATTTGAAAGGAGAAAATCCATATGGTCGTGTAGTTATAACTAGAATCCATCTGTATACATATGTTTTTTAATTCTTTATTATTTTTGTAGGCATCATTTGGAAGATAAGTATTTATAATTTTTTATTATTTTTGTATACATATGTTTTTTAATTTTTTTTATTACATTTATAATTAATTTCTTTAATTTTTATTTAACAAGCAATGAGACAGATGAGTATAATTTTCGCTAAATGAATTATTATGTATATTTCTTTTATAAAGTACGTAAATTATAGTTTATTTAAATCTAAATTATAGTTTTATATCAAAAAATTTTCATTGGACTTTATTTAGACATGCTCTATAACATGAAGATTTTCTATAAATTTTTTATTTAATGTAAATATTTATTAAATTGATAGTTTTAGCAAATTTGGCCCTTAAATTTATGAAAGTTTACAAATCTAACATGGAGGGTTAATGTTGTGAAATATATTAATATAAAATTTTGAAAAATAAAAACTTTTACCATTCTAAAATGAAAAAAATCATATTCACCTCACTTCCCTTGTTTTCATAGATTATTTTTGAATACTCTTGCTACTCTATGCTTAAAATTAATTTTTTTTTTAAAAAAAATTAACTCTCTATGCATTTTTTATGTTTGAAAAACTTAATTATATAGTTGTATATCTTAGGTTAAAAAATCTAATCATACACATCCATTGGTAATCAATTTTTATCAATTTAATTTCATCTTTTCATTTTAGTTTGATTTAAATTAATATTTATTTTAAAATTTAAATTATAACGAGCAATGGGAAAGATGAATGAACTCTTAGAGCTTTAGAAGACTTAGCTTACTAGGTTCGCAAAATAAATCAAAATAATAAAGTTATTACATTTATAATTAATTAATTGATTTAATTTTTATTTTAATTATAAATAACATTTATTTTTATTATTATACTTAATTATTAATTTTTGTACATCTAAGTAAATAATCATTTAAATTAAATATTTTGTACCAACCTAAGTTTTTGAATAGTTTAAATTATGATTTTAGGATTACTGTAAAAAATAGAATTACATATAAAAGTTTACAGTTAGATGTTAGATTGAGGTGAATTCACTAAATAATTTTTTACTAATATAAAAATTAACTATTAAATCAGTCCCAAAAATCATATATATTTAGTTTATTGAACTCTACATTATAGTTTTATATAAAAAACTTTTCATTGGACTTTCAATTTAATTGGACTTTATTTTAGAGGTATTCTATAACATGAAAAGTTTTTATAAATTTTTTATTTGATGTAAATATTTATTAAATTGCTAATTTTATATTGATTTCACTTGAAGTAAATTATATTTTTGGGACATATAATTGAACCATTCCTAACAGGTCATATATATATATTTTTTGTCTAAACCATTATTTTGTTAATTAAACATTTAAAATTACGTAATTATTAAACCAGTACCAAAAAGTCATATATATTTATATTATTAAATGTTAATTATAGTTATATATAATTTAAAT
>JAXCLR010000063.1:14600516-14615149 GCA_035584095.1 Annona squamosa | reverse complement strand
TTATGACTCTGATAATGTAAAGACAATAGTTAAGACTATGATATGGGAAATGCTTTCCAAGTTGGATAAATGAAAACGTTATCTGTATTGATGTTATATATTTATATAAAAAAAATTGACATGTGATGAGGGCAACAATCTTGAGTCACGTTTACCAATCCTTTTCGACCCCGGAGTAAGGACGATGTGGAGCCTCGGATCGGGGGCGCCACAGAAAGGATGGAGATGACAGAGGAGCACAGGTTGAACGATGAAGAAAGATAATTTTATGAACACTTGTATATGACATTATGTTTGAATGAATGTATGAAATTTACATTTTGGTTTGAAATGTATTGATGAAAGAATTTTATGGACATATGTTAGAAGCAAGCTTTTCCATGTTGTGAATAAATATGAATTCTATACTGAGTCTTAATGATGGCCTAAATGGGCAAAATGATTAAAAATGGAATAGGCACGATGATATTAACTCCTAGGGAGTAAAGATTAAATAGATAAATATCCAATAGACCCGCAGTGTGATAGAGCAATAATCCCGACCATGTTTAGTAATCAATAATGGTCTTGTAGTAAGGCTCGGGATGTGACGCTCGGGTCGGGGTGCCACATATTGCCTCTTAAATTTAACTTTTCATTCTAATAAGATGTTTTGGAAGCATCTTAATGATGATCTTTACTTAAGTCACAAGCTTGAATTGACTTCAGGTGCAACTTCACCCAAATTGCATATTGAGGTCAACTTAAGATGTGACTCCACCCAAGTCGCATTGTGGAGTCGACTTGATATGCGACTTAACCTTGTCAAACTCAACTCTTATAACTGAGGTTCACCTAAGTCGCAGTTAGAGTCGACTTGGTGTTGCGACTTCACCCAAGTCACAACCGAAGTCGACTTCGATTGTGACTTTATCTATCTAGGAGTCCAAATTTTAGCACTATCAATTTTTAGGGCATTGAAGTCCATACTAGAGTCGACTTGGGTATCGACTTCACCTAAGTCGATGCTTGAGTTGACTTGGCCTGACAACCTTTTGACCTTTGAATATATGAGCCTTGGCATCACTTAACAAACACATTAGTATTTAAATGATTCTCAGATTGAGTTGTAATTATCAAACATGGATTGTGCTTAATTTCCTCTATGTTTTAATAGAGTCGACTTTGATCAGACTTTACTCAAGTCACATATGAAGTCGACTTAGGATATGACTTCAAATGATTTTTTTTTGGCAGAAAGTTTAAGCATTATTTTCTTCCTTCAAGTCATTGGCTGGGGTGGACTTCAAGTTCAGCATTTGAATTCGACTTGGGTTGCAATTTGAAATGACATTTTTTGACAGAAAATCTTAGGTTCTTCTAGCTCCTTTGAAGTTGCAAGTTGAGGTCAACTTCATCTTTGACTTTACCCAAGTCGCATATGAAGTTGACTTCGGACATGACTTTGTCTGTGCATCTTGCTTCTAAAAGTCTCTGTTTTAAAAACTTCATTGAAGGTTGGTTTTGGAGTTAACTTGGATTGCGACTTTACTGAAGTCGCATATGAAGTTAACTTGGAATGCAACTTTAGTTTTTTGTATTTGATTATTGAATTTATTTATTATATGCATAAACCCCAAATAAGAATAGTGGCTTTAACGTATCAAATTGGTGTTGGCTCTAAATGACTGATTTTACCTAAGAGGAGAGGTGTGAATTGGGTAATTTAAAATTCTCTTTTTTTTTTTAAACTCAACCCCCCTTGAGATTACTTCCTCTTGAATGAAACATGGAGAACCAAAGTGAAAAAGTAAAATAATGGAAAAATGTGATAGAACCAATGGAGGTTCACACATGCAAACTAAGTATTTAATTTTGATTAATTATATTATTCAATTGAATAACATGGATTAAGACCACTGATTAAGTAAGGTGATTAAATTAATCATCATAGCTCAATGTGGGTTAATTTATACAAAGAGACTCAATGAGGATTAGGAAATGAGGATAAGCCATGAATAATTATTTCATATATTATGATCTAATTAATGAAAATTATGGATTTAATGTATTTAATGTTAGAAAATTCATAACTTGACGCCAATAAGGCGGAATAATGTGAAATTTGAATGGTAAGCACATGACGATGTGATCTACCTTGTGAATAGAACGGATTATGAAAATTATTATTTAATTTTATCCAAATTCAAAAGACAATTTCAAATGACCATAACTCAGACTAGAAAAGTCGTTTTGAGATGAAATTTTTCATGAATGGTTAAAATTATATGAATTATCATATGGATGAGTTTGATTAATCTAATTATCATAAAAAATACTTAATCACAAAAGGACAAAAGTGGTTGACTTGTCTTCAAAAAGTGGACGTGTAATAAATGGAAAAGTCAAAGAGGTTAAAGTTAGTGATAATGTGGATTTTTGATAATTCAAAAATACAGAAATTGAGGGTAAAAGTTTCAGAAATGTCCTAGGGAATTAATGGCTGGATTTAGAGTAGTTTTGTGTAGCCAAAAAATGCCAAAAGAGGGGTAGCATAGGGGGGACGTCCAAGGGCAAGTATGAGCATATTTTTTCACTTTTAAAAATCTGTAAAAATTAAAAAATGAAGGGATAATGATGCCAGCAACAAATGGATAATTATTTGTATTAATAAACCTCAAAATGAGATGAAAATTAGGGGCAAAAACATATTATATGAGGGCCATATGGAGCTGCTCATGTTCCTTTCCAAAGTGGACAGATTTGGGCGAAAAAAATTCTAAGGATCAGCCCTAGTGAACATCCAAGGCAAGGGGAAAACAATGGAAAAAGAGGAAGAAAAGAGGGGGGAAAAGGAGGAAAAGAGGAGGAGAAGGGGAGCAAACCAAGCTTGCTAAGTCTGAGTAAAACTATTCAAGTTCAAGTAAGTATTCAACTAAATTTGGCTTGTTAAATTTCTAAGTTTTCTAGCTCCATTAATGGGTCATAAATTGATTTATTTATGAACTCTAAATGATGGTTTAGTTAGCTTTTAATGAGGTCATTAAGTGCTAAATAAGTTAATGGATTCAATTCAAGTGTTCAAGTGTGCTAAGTATGGTATTAGGGTTGATTATTCTAATAATACCTTGCTTAAATTTTTGAAAAAGTCTATTTAAGTTGCTGTTTTAAGCATGTGATATGTTTAGATTATGATACACATTTCCATTGTTAATATATGTTGAACCAAGCATAATTTATGAACCTTAGAAAGGTGAAACATAGACTTGACAATATGATGAAAATTCTACTCTTTCAAGATGGAATTTGAGAATTAAAAAAATCAATACATGGATGAATTGAAGGGTAAAATACCTTATACATAAGGTATATGGACATCCAAACATATAGCTGGAATTAAAAGATAAAAATCTATTTTTATGAAGCATGAGGTGTGGACGTCCAAGGGTGACAAGGGATGAATGGAATGCTACTATTTCGGGCAACTTATTTTATAAACTTTAATTCTATGAAAATACCCTAAATATGGAGCAAAAAAGAGATTTCCAACAGTTGGAATTAAAAAAATAAAAATTTGTTATGAGGGACATATCATCCCGTTCAACATGGAAAAGCAAGGTGGAAAAGTGCTGTCTTGGAATTATGTAATTAAGGGGTTTTAATCTCATGATTATTCCCTAAATTATGTGTTAAATAAGTATTTTAATTAAGCCAAAATGGAAGGCAAGTTTCTGTTTTGAAAAAAATTGAATAACACATAATATATGTGTAACTAAGAGGGTATACATGAAGGGTATAGATGATAGGAATGAGAAATGACTAAATATGAATTGCTAAAATGAAAAAATGAAAGGAAATATGGTAAAATGTGAAAAAAGGAGCTGTTTTGATCAAATTAAGAAATCTAAAAAATTTAGGATTAATATGTAAATCCGTAACTCTTAAGTATGCGTTTAAAGCAAGCATCAATGTGAGAAATATAAAGAATGGATGTTAGATAAAGAATGAGAAATAATGAACCTTCATTTATTGAATTAGATGAAAGGTTATAATGAGCTTGAAAGCTTATCCTAAATAAGGGTATTAAAAATGAAAAGAATGGATGATATAGTGCACAAGTTATTTTGTTGTGTATAAACACCCAACTTGAAAAACAAGTGGGTTATATGAGTTAATGAAAACTATGTGAGTTGGAAAACTATATTTTGTGCAAGCATATAGAAATTATATGTATGAATGTGATGTCATTCTTATGTGTATAGGCAAAGAAAAAGAGAAAGTTGATAAGAAAAATTTAAGTAAATGCAAGTAAGAAAGCAATTTTCTATAACTTGCTTTCTTAAAATTATGATAAAATGTTGCAAACTCTATCTAAATGCTTTGAATTATCTTGCAAATGAATAATCAAATGCTTTTGAAATTATTTAAGGATGACCATCCTTATAATTCTTGCAAATGCTCTTGAACACTGTTTTATTAAATGATATTGTGAAATTATGACTCAAATATTTATTTATAAAAATCATGCTACCATGTCTATGTCCATGTTTATGTCCAAGCTTACGTTGATGTTCATGATGCACAAGGTACTAGGTTCACTTTAAAAGTGTAAGTAGACCGATTGTCCCCCTCTAGTGTGATAAAGTCACTAAAATAGGCCAAAAGCCGACGACACCTTTCCTGATATGAGAGCAGGATGATGGATGGTCGCTTAGTTAGCTTACCATCACATGATGTTAATGTTTTATAATAATAATGCATTACATTATTTATGATATACCCATTATGGGTATGATGTTTCATTTTTCATGATACACCCACAAGTAGGTATGATGTTGGTTTTAAAGATATTTATTTAAATGAAAAAATTACCTGCAAAATAAATTATCTGAAAAACTATGCAGCTTGCGTATTGAGTTATACTTAGTAAGGAGGAGCACAGGTTAAATGAAGGATGATGATTTTGTTGATCCCCATGTATGCTACTATGGGTTGAAAAATGTATTATGAATGGAGTGATTACTACTTGTTGCAATTTATGTTATTTACAGTGTGGTGTATGTTGGAATGATGAAAATTTTTTATTAACGAATGATGAATGTATATTATGTTATGATATGAATGTCATGGAATTTTATGATATATAATGGAACAAGAGGTGTAGGAAATTTAATGTTAAATGTGTAGGAAATTTAACGTTGAATGTGCAATCAAGACTTGATGATAGCTTGGATAGGCAAATTGATATAAAAATGATTATGGACTATGAGATAAATTCTTATAGAGTAAATTTTAAATAGATATTTATTAACTGAACTTGCACGTGACAAGGCCACAATCTTTTTCACGTTTACCAGTTAATAAACGATCCTGGAGTAAGGTTCATGGTGGTGACGCTTGGTTTGGCGCGCCACAAAAAAAATGCACAAGAGAGTACACATATCTTATAGTTGTTTAGACAATATCTCTACCCCACTCTTTCAAGCATATACCTCTTGTATCTTGGGTTCCACTATCACTCAACGAATAAATTTAAAGCCTCTGCTGTCTTTTAGATTATAGCTCTAGGGGCTTTTACAATTACACATGATTAGTTAGTGACTAATACTCAAACCAAACATTACTTCTACATCTTGGCATTGATCTCCAACACCAAACTAAGTATCAAATTACAACGAAAGAAATCAAATAAAATAAGCTACACTTTATAGCACATGTAGATTCTTTTAGGCATGGCAAGCTTTGAGAAAAATGAAAGAAGTGGTTGATCTTTGAAGCTTTTGTAGTAGACTTAAGTGCATGTCTTGAGATCACTTAAATGGAGTTTAGAATGTTTGAGATTTGAAAGGTGAGAGCACAATCAATGTTTTAGCTAACTTTTCATTTACTCTACTTAATGAGTTATTTATAGCTTTGAAGGATTTTTGAGCATTTGAGGGTAGATGACACTCATTTAATGCACAAAAGTTGAAAAAATTTATGATCATTACGATTGAAGTCATAGAAGAGGTTGACTTGACTTGCGACTTCACCTAATTCATATGTGAAGCCAGCCTAATTATTGACTTCAGTGTGACATTTCCTCCTCGTGAGTTTTCTTTCAAGTCTTTGGCCTTCAAGTTTGTAAAGACGACTTTGAGGTGGGATTTCACTTAAGTTGTGAGTGAAGTTGACTTCAGCTTTGACTATGACATGATTTAAGAACTTCTGCTTATTGGCCTTCCTTTTGTCTTCCTAAGCGTTTTCTTTGGGCTAACTTTAAGTTGAACTTCACCCAAGTTGCAGGTAGAGTCGATTTTATATACGACTTCAAACATCATCTTTGAGACAAAAAAATTTAAGGAGATGTTTGGTAACTCATAAAACTTTTCAAACTAGAACTTTTCAATCTAAAATTTTCACTCTTCATAACTAACCTTTTTTTAATTATTTTTTCGTATCTTTTTATACAACTAATCTACTTTTTAATCATATCTAACAACTATTAATACATGTAACCTATCTATTTTAACTTTATACTCAATGTTTCTCATCATTACTCTATCATATCACATCATTTTCTCACATTTTAAAGATTTTTATATCAAAAATTTTTCATCAAAAGTTTTATTTTTTCCCAAACCACTCTAAATGTCAATTTGTTATTCTAAGTTGCTGGCTGGGGTCGACTTTGGCTTTGACTTTACCCAAATAGCATATGGAGTTTACTTACGATGCGACTTCAAATGTCATTTTTGAGACAAAAAGTTTTCAATTGCCTTCGAGTCCTCCAAGTCATAAGTTGAGGTTAACTTCAACTTGACTCAAGTCACAAGTACAAATGAGGTAGACTTGGGATACGATTTCAAGTGTGTATCTTCCTATAAAAAATTTTTACTTTTGAAATTTCATTTGAAGTCAATCGTAGAGTTGACTTAGATTGCGACTTTGCCTATGTTGCTTTTGAAATTGTCTTGAAAATGAAACTTCAGTTACCTGCACTTGGTTTTTTGAATCTTTTTCTTTCATGTACATTCCTCAAATTGTATTAGTGAACTTAAAACATTTAAAATTAGTTCTTAATCATAAAAACTCAAAATTTGATTGACGATTTGCACTAGTTGAGTTCATAATTAGTCATTAATCGTCGAAACTCAATATTTGATTTACAATTTTCATTAGTTGAGTTCACACTATGTACAAAGATATAAAATCAAGGTAATAAAATAATTTAATATTGCATATGAATTTTAAAATAGTATTTTTCAACATCTAAATCATTTCATATATCATTTATATGTACATAAATGATTTTTTAAAGTATTATTATATTCTAATATATATGTGAATGGATCTAATCATTTTTCCTAATTTATTCAAAGATATATTCATTTTTAAAAAAATGCACAATTTAGATGAAACTTGGTATTTTAGCTAAATAAATGATGTCAAATAATGAATGGATTGAATTTTGCATCAATCATCACACATTTTAGAAAAGTATATCAGTATCATCATATCATTTTCCACTTAAGTGGGGTGACTTGTATGGATTCTACTATGCCATTCTTAGCAATAAATAATTAAACTATTAGTAATTTTTATTGTCTTCATATCTTGTTTAATTACTTTTACTCTTTTTTTAGGTTTTCTCTCATTTTCTTATCACATTCTATTTGAATAAACTTAAAATTTTTAACTCATGTTATTTCAAGCTTTATTTAATGATTAAACCACTTGAATTTACTTTTCTTCATTTTGTCGCTTATTGACTTAACTTTTAAATTATCTCGAATTACTTCTTTTATATTTTTATTTTTCTTATTATACCACCTATTTACCTTAACATTCTCACTTTTACTATACTTATGTTATTTGTATGTTATACAACATTCCTCCATATAAAACATAACTAGTCTAATAGTAATTTTATAGAAATTTTATTTTAATTTATTTGGACTTTGATGTTCACGTAAAATTCCTAAAGCATTTTATTGTTTCTTCTATCTTGCTTGGATTTTATTTATGATATCCTTCCTAGTTTCTTAATTCTCTTTAATTATTGATCCTAAATACCAAAAATAATCTATTCTTAGTACTACTTAATCTAAAATTTTAATGGGTTTCTCATTTAGTTGTCCACTATTATTAAAATTTCTTTTAATATATTCAATTTTTTCGAACCAATTCTAAAATATTAGATTTTCCAACATTTTTTTACTTGTTTAATATCAAATTTGCTTAATGAACTGGGGCATAGTCCACTAGAGTTATGTAAGGTCTATGTGCATTCATATTCAAGTTCATACTCGAGGGGGTGCGATAGGGCTTTTTGTGTAATGGAATATAACAAAAAAATTTACTCATTTTCTTGTTTTATCTAGAGGTGTTAATAGATCAGGTTGGATGGGTTAGAGTCAAATTCTAATCATACGTATTTAAAATATCTTAACCCTAATCCATTTATTAACTCATTTAAAAACCTCAACCCTAACTCTTTTAATAAATAAGTTGGTGGATTATTAAGGGTTACATAGCAGACGACTTGAAGGCCTAGACTTTGGTATACGATAATCTCGTAAGGAGAGACGAGATGTTATTTTTTTTACAAGAAAAATGAATATAACAGAAAAATAGAATTAGGGTAGTAATGAAAAAATAAAAATTAGGCAGTCGGAGAAAGACTTAGGGGGTGTTGGCAACAACAAAAACTTTTCACTTAAAAGTTTTCAATCTAAAACTTTTCACTCTCTATAATTCTTCTATTTTTTAATTATTTTTTTACACATTCCTATACAAACCACCCTACTTTTCAATCATTTCTACACAATTACTATACAACCAACCTATCTATTTTAACTTTATCCTCTTTACTCCTCATCATTATCCCTATTATATCACATCATTTGACAACTTTTATTTTTCAAAACTTTTTACTAAAAGTTTTATCCATTCCCAAACACACCCTTAGTATGGAAAAATAACATGGGGTTTACATTTATATATAGCTTTAATGGATTAAACAAGTTGAAGGAGTTAAACGGGTTGAACAGGTTAAATAGGGTAAAAAGGTTACTAAATGAGTTGACGGGTTATAAAATCTCAACTTTAATCTGTTTATATAATTAAATGATTGAATGAGTTAGTGGATCACAACCCATTTATTCAAAAATTCCAACCTAAACCTATTTATAAATGGGTTGAACGAGTGAGTTGAGTGGTTGATCATGATCATTAACACCCCTAGTTCTATCTGTTAGAGTTTTACTATCTGCTGGTAATATACACTACCATACTTCTTCTTATAATTGTTTGTAAGTTTATCTATAATCAAGATGAAAAGATAAGAATTTAAGTATAAACTTTGATGCAAGAATGCCGTAATTGGAAAAATATTTGTATCTCCACTAATTTTTACATTTATTATGGCCTACTTATATATCTTTAATAATATCAATATATCAATGTTAAATCTTGTTTTTTTTATCGTTTTTCATATTAGTTTTCTTAAGACTCAATTGTATATTTTTCTAAATCAAATATCATTTGTAGGTTTGGTTTTTCTTCTCTTTATAATTTTCAAATAATTTCCTAAGTAAGAAAATGATTTCTTTAGTATTAACATAAAACCAAATTGATTTTTAGAGATAATTATTTTGTCTTTATCTTTGTTCAATTACTCTTTCCTACAACTTCATAGGATCCATTTTTATTTTACTATAATTTTTAAAATTTATAATATCTGCTTTATATCATATATTAGTTTATAGTAATTTTTTGTTCATTTAACATTAACTATGTTCTTATAATCTTAGGGCATGTTTGTTTAATACCAAAACTTTTCGAACCAAACTTTTCAATTAAAACTTTTTACTCTCCACAATTATCCTATTTTCAATTATTTTTTTATTATTTTTCCACAATACTACCCTACCTTTTAGTCATTTTTACCCAACTACCTATTCAATTAACTTAGTTTTTAAATTTTATTCTTTTTATTACTTATCATTACCCCTATTATATAACATTATTTTTTTCAGATTCAAAAAATACTTTTCATCCAACAATTTTACCAATTTTCAAACAAACTCTTATTAAAGAAGTCTATCAGGCAAGTTATGCTTATGTCACCCATTTCACACCTTAGTTGATACATATCTAACCCAAATGCTTTTATTGTTCTTATTGTTAAAAGGTATATATGAAAACATGATATATGAAATTTTTTAAATATATGTTATTTTTGAAATCATAAATAAATGTATAAAAAATAAACATACTAAATAGTTTAGATTCAAAAAAAATATTTTAGAATAAAAAATGGAGGCATATATGTCTATGCAACATGAGTATGTCAAATCATGTCAACATAAACATTTGTATACTTAATATGAAGCCATCCTTGCATAGAATTTACTTGCAATCTCTTCATTTTTCAATTTAAAAAGTGTTCTTTAAAACTATAAATTAGGAATAATATTTGTTAGATACTATATATTTATGAGTTTAAAGATAAATTTGATTAGAAACTTATACTTAATAAATATTTAACACTTTCGAGAGTGAATATATAATAGTAGAATTTTGCTAAAATTTGAAAATTAATATATAATATAAAAGGTGTAAAAATATGAGACTTTTGACATCATAGTAAACATACATGGATAAATATATGAATGGTTAAAAGTTTAAAAAGACTTCTAAAATGAAAATAATAAGGTTGCATGAAAATTTACACACAACCAATTCTATTAGATTACCCGGATTTAATTACCGTTGTAATCCTATATATAAGTAGTTTCATAAGAATAATTTAGATTCAGAATTGTGCAGATTGAATCCCTACTTGCTTTAAAATATGGGGCATATTCCATGTGTCCAGCTACATAGGAGTTCCTGTGTGGCCCACTAAATTTTTTTAAAAAAATTTTAAATTTCTATTAGGACTTGTTATCCTAAGTTTGTTTAATTCATACACAAATTTTACCTTTTAGGAGATATATGGATAATAAAACTTAATATATGAATTAAAATACACTTACGATAATACTCTTACATAAGAAAAATTAAAAAACTTAATTAAATGGAACTATCGCCACTCTTAAAATATATAATCATGTCTAAGTTTTGAAAAAAAACACTTGTATCGTTTCACGTGTATTGAATTGTTATAATAATTTAAAAAACCATTCATCTATATGAAATGTATGTTTTATATAGTTTAGATGTTGAATTAACAACTTTAAATTAAATAATTTTTTTGAGAGAGTTAAATTAAATAATTTTATTATATTGATTTTACAATTTCACTAAATGGGGCCACATACAGTTTTTTTTTAAATACGCCACATATATTTTCGATTGAGAGAAAAACTGTTTCCTAATGAAATTGATGATTTTAAATGTGGGTACTGCTTCAATAAATGAATTCTAATACCATGAAGCCGGATGCATGATTGTATTTTTTAAAATGTTTTTGTTTTTTATTTTAGAAAATTGTTATTTGAGTCTGTTCAAACACTTTTTAGTTTATTATTTTAATGATTGATGCAATATCTAATTCATTTATTATAGTTGATATCATTTGTTTAGTTAAAAGATCAAGTTTCATTCAATTCAAATATTTGCATAGGCTACATTTACTTAAAAATAGATATATTCATGCATAAATAAGAAAAAATACTTAGATCCATTTACATATGTATTAAAATATAATACTATATAAAATTATTTATCTATATAGCAATATATTTTAAATGGTCCAGATGTTGAAAATACTATTTTAAAATTAATATTTAAAATCATCTAATTTTATTGTATTATTTTCCCATATTTGTAGATGAGACCTATGTATAATAATATTACACAGATAAAAAGGCTTTATTGATAATATACATAATTCTAAATATAGTTGATGAAGTTGAATTCTTATTAATTTTTAAGATACTAAAAATGAAGGCTGCTATCCAGTGTATTTGGTTGTGAAAAGATTATTTTTAACTTTTTTGAATTTAACTATTAATCTTATTTAAATAAGGTTTAATATTTTTAGAGATTTGTACAATTTTTTTATATTTAAAAATAGGGGTATTTTAGACATTTTAAATGTTTAAAATATCTCTATTTTTAAAGATTAAAAAATATCTACAAATATTAAAAATGGTAAAACTTAATACATATGTTAAATACACTTAGATTATTTTATTTAAAAAATAAAAAATGGATTTCCACATCTGAGTTCACCAAAGCTTAGTCGTGCTGAGTGCATTAATTCAAAAACAAAAAATGAAGCGGTTATATAAAAGAGCAATTTAATAGAAGCAAACCCCTTTCTAATAAAGGGATAATTTAATCATTTTAAATTTCTATAAAATGGCTAAAATACTCTTATTTTTAAAATCGTAAAATATAAAAATTTTAAAATGATAAAACTTGAGAAATAAATTAAATATTTTAAGAATACTAGTTTATTAAAAATAAAAATAAAAGAAAAATATATTTTTGAGTCATATAGAATTATGCCTCTCAATATATAACGTCCAAATATTTTGAAGTTGCCGCTCATTTTCGCCGACTTTGGATAATTAAATTAAAATCAGATTCACTTGTTATATTTAGAATCTGCATGCCACGCTTTAATAAGAATTAAAATTAAATAAAGAAAATTATTGATTTATATATTCGTTTTAATAAAATTTTTAGTTTACATCCAATAAACCATTCTTATATAAAAAATGGTTTTGTAAAATATTATAATATTTTAATTTACACATGATTCGGGTCATTATGTGTGTATCGCAAGTAATTTACCCCTCTCATCCTTGTACATCTTGGGTCCTAAATGACAGCATGTATTTTAAATGAGATATGTATGACATGAGACTTTTCATTTCGAGATTTTTAAAATTTGTTTTGATTGGTATTTACATACTGTGACATTAGATATTATAAATTAGCCTCACTCACAATCTTCCACACTCCGGGGGATTAACTGTAAAAACTCCCCATTATCATACAAAGGTATACAAAATCCTCACACCAACTGCACACTAGCTAGGATAATCCCAGTTGGTGAGATTTTTTTTAATTTTAATATAATTTTTCTTATTCCGAGTATTTTTGTTATTTTCCTATCCTATTTCTCTACTCCATCCAAGCCTCTCTTTAAATGCTGCCATTACAGTTGTAGAATATTAATGTATTTGGCATAAGCTATTCATTTGTGGGCCACATGTTGTAGCTCTAAACATCAAACGACATACCAGAAAAATATTCCCTCACATCGATTAGTGATTCCATTTCATTGGCGTCCATCCAAACGTTTAACTCAACATTTCACATCTTGTTGGAACATCCTAGCCATTTAAATACTATGAGACTTACCTCATGCCTCTAATATTAAGTTCAATCAGCCATCTTGATCATGTCCTTCTGTCCTTACCTGATTCTCTTTCTAAAATCATAAATCCTGAAACATAATATAAGCATTTCTATTGAATACCGTATTATTTTTTTACAATATAATTTGCTACGGGATAATTTTATTTGTATCAATTTTTAAATAGTATTGTCAAATATTGTAATTAATTCGATAATAATGGCAACTAGATAAAATATGTTGGGATTTATTGATTATTTGAGAGATTTCTCCTTTGATTTGGTCTCCTACTTAGCTTAATTCTCTCTGGAAGAATTAAATTTGAACATCTGGATTCGTTTATTTGAATGATTCTGTTCAACACATCATCATCATTTTTTTGTTTATCTTGGATCTTCATCTCCCTTGTATTAATTCCATTGTGTTTCGTATCCAACCAATGCATGAGGTGTGCCTGTGAAGTTGATTGGACTTGTTTGATTTTGGTAGAGCATATATGGTTGATAGCTCATAAGTTGCTAAAATTGATAAGTGGCAGATGTCAATTAATAGAAGTTGTTTAGTTCAACTAAAGTAAATAGATTAAAATCGTTCAGTTACATTTGATATAGATGTGGGCCTTTTCTCTAGACCAAATTGTTATGGAGGCACGGATATGTTGAATGGAAGTTGAGTACTTCCTTAGAACATTTGTTATGCTTCCCATCTGACGTAGTCGCCAAGACGGCTTTTGGATTGTATGAGCCGTTAGCTAATTAGATGGGGCGCAAAAACTAGCCTTCAATTCTTTCCCCTGTAAGACCCGACTGGCGAGAAACTTCGTGCTCGGGTCTGGGTGAGAGTGATGGAGGGTGCCGGAGTAGGGAGAAGCCGGCCAACCTCGGCACCGATCGCAATTGTCCGGCAATGACCGGGCAACTGGTCGGCAATTGCTAGGTGTTGACTGCACTTTTCGGCAACCTTTTCAGAGGAGGGTGACGCAGGGTGTCGAAGCAGGGAGAAGACGACCAACTTGGGTGTCGATTACAACTGACTGGCAACGATTTTGACAACTTCCGGAAACCGCTTGGGCGTTGTTTTGCATCTGTTTGGCAACTTCTATCTAACGAGAAGAAGGTCAGGGGAGGAAGTGTCGATGGATCTCCATATGGAGGAGCTGTTAGAGGCTGAACTGCAAACCCTGTCCATTGAGGGTAGCGCCATCAGGAAGATCACTCCGAGCAAGGATCCGGCTCTCCTCTGCACGCTATGGTCCACGAAATCATACAACAAAGAATACTTTAAAGGCATGATGCGG
>JAXCLR010000063.1:14562826-14592727 GCA_035584095.1 Annona squamosa | reverse complement strand
AATCAAAATTATTAATATAAATTATAGAGTATAATATATATGAATAATTCAATAATAATGATTATTAAATTCATTATATGCAATTAAATTCATTATGTGCAATTAAATTCATTATGTGTAATTAAATTCTATATTATTTCTTTTGGTCAGCCAGGAAAGTAAGGTGGGGCGTGGGAGGCTCCCTCTGCATAGCAGGGACCTAATTAAATAACCACGTGATCATCTTCAATACCTCTTGCCTAGACACCAACCTCCGGTCATACCATGAAATATAATTTCACTATAAAATTTAATAATCATAACTTATATAATTATTCATATATATTACATGCTGAAATAAATAAAAAGTAATAAATTATAAATAAATTGCTAATTTAGACATTTATAAACTAATCATATGAATTAATTGCACATATAATTCAAAATTTGCATGTATTTGCATAAATATCAAAAAATTCAGTTGTATTGACCTATTTAGCTTAAACAGACCCTTCCATTAGATCCAAAATGTCTAAAAATATAGAAAACGACTATTGGATCGTCCAATTTGGATAATAGGACCAAAAATTATGTTAATTTTTGTATAGACGGTTCATAATGAGTCACGTCTATCATAATAGGCTATTGGGCTTGATCTTGGACAGTTAAGAGCTAAAACGGGTTGCCCGCATGGGCCCATAAAGTTGAGGCTAAAAAGTTGGACCCCCCTGGTGTAATAGACCGAAACAGGCTTGCATAAATGGGCCAATGTTTGGGCCTAGTGGGTAGTCTTGAAATGCCCAAGCCCGCTTAAGAAGGAAGAACCAATTTGTAATAAAAAAATATCCAAAGGGGTTTTTCTGTAATTTTATAGCGGGGGTGTTCCTGTAATTTTCTTATCATCTTCTCCCCTTTAGTCCGCCGCCGCCACCATCACCTAGTCCAGTATTCGCCACCTACCGCTCGCTGCTGGCCGTCCTCAACTTCCGGCTCCCTCGCCGTTTCCACCGACAACAGTAGCATCGGTTCTCGGCAGCAATAGCTCATCTCCTTCCGTTCCAGCAGCCAGCATACTCCTGGTAGCAGTCATTGCAGGAGCAGCCATCGATGACAGGCATCGATCTCGCAGCAATTTTTTGGTGTTGTTTTCCGCGTGTGGCTTCCGGCAATGTCGTTTTCCAGCGGCAGTTTTTTGTCGAGTGTGCGTGGGTTTCGACAGCGGTGTGCTTAGAAATTTTTTTTAATCAAACAACGGATTGAAAAGAAAAAGGGAATAAAATTTACCCTGTATGTTTTTTCTGTGAAATCCAAAAATGGAAAAAAATAAATAAAAGAAAAAGGCGGCCGTGAATCTCTTTTACCTTTCTCGTGCTTTCTTCTTAGGGCTAGCCTTGCCTCTTGAATTTTTTATTATTTTTTAATCTTATTTCTTAATTAATGGCATAATGGGTCTAAATCTACCGTAAAAAAATATGGCATAATGCATTCATACATATTTTAGATTAATGCATCCAAAAAAAATAAAAACATAAAAAATCACATGAATATTCTAATGCAATAATGAATATTTCAAACATCATTAAATATATATATATATATCTATATATATATATTATGGGTGGAATCTATTATACCCAAAATCGAAACATGGGCTCTGATACCACATGTTGGAAATCATGTGATGTGAAAGCGTACCTGAATCCATGTGTGTATAAATTTCACCTGTAGACCGAGCAGAGTACGAGGTCTTCTCCTTCAACACTTCTCCCTGTGATGCTAGCAGTAGATGCGAACCACTTGTGATGTGTGCGTGTGAGAGAGGGACCCAGACTCCCCTATATATAGAGCCCTTCCCATTATGACTCTTCGTAGAAGTGTAGTTCCACCTGGACTCGGATTGCATATATATCTCAGATACGCTGGGCTATCTTTAAATCCAAAGACTTCTTATTTAATTAGGACACCTTACAGGAGTTTAATTCTAACACACATCACCCTTAAAGATCTCATATAGCTCTTCATAATTCAACCTTTACTTCTTAGAAAATTGAGCTTGGTCTAGCTTTTTCTACATGTAAGAAACATTCTCCGACGTTTAAATTTAAAGTTAAAGAAATATGGGGTGATGGATGGTATATATATGTGACCACATTCTTACCCTATAAATATTTTCCCTCGTGTGGTGGGGGATGTTGAACCTATTCTCTGCTCTATTTCATTCAATGTCAGTTTTCCTTAGCAACTGCTAGTATTGCTTGTATATTTTCCGCATGCTGGTCATCTTATTTTGTACTCTCAGTACCCATAAATTCAATGAAATTGAAATTTTGCTTCACTTCCTTGACCACCATGTCATGTGCTTTTGGTTTCATGCATGAGCCTTCTATCCATATCATTAGAGTTTTCGACAATAGAATGTCTAGCCATACTTTATCATGACATTCTTTCCAAGAAATTAGCCTTCTTGCCTCTATCATGGCAGGTGTTGTTAGGCATAGTATTGCCTATGTCATACATGTCATGAAAACATCCATTTTCGTCATCTTGTGATTAAGAAGGGCCAATGTCCCCAAAAGAATCCTTGTGTCACAACTATGCAAAGGGTGGAAAAATAATCACAAGGAGAACAAAATTTTATCATTCATATGACTCATTAACCAAAGCGGAATGAACCAAAGAAAGCATAAGCAAACAGAGTATGTTGAAAGAGCATAAGGACGATATTCATTTATTACACAATAAGACAGACGTTCAGAAAAACATGTCTGTCTAAGATCTAGTGTGGTTTAACCACATTCGCAAAGTAATGAAACCACATTTATGATTCCATGCAAGCAGTGCTTGCTCCCCTTCAACTCTTAATTCGTCCACCATGTCATCCTCTACATTTGGCTCTTGTTTTGTTTCACTCGGGAACTCTGGCCTATCCACCAATATAATGAAGTTATGAAGAATGCTATATGCAATGATAATCTGCACTTGAATCTTGTACGGATATGTGTAGCAAATTTGTAAGATGGAAAATCTCTTCTTTTGTTAACTCCATGTCTTAAATTTGAAAGAAAATTTATATTTTTGCAAATGTGTGCACATAATAATTTTTAAAAATTTTTTTTTATGATAACACATGTTTCAAATGTTTGAATTTTTCTCTTAACATGTAGAATATATTCAAGTATGTTGTTATTATCAATTTGGAAAGTTTTAGAAGCAAAATGTGGGTATTTTGACATTTTACAAGAAACTAAGTGCAAATTTGCAAATCTGGAAAATAGGGTTGTATATGATAAATGAAATTTTAAAATATATAATATTTATTTCCCCCATCCTACATCTATTGGATGTTGTCAAAGTGGTAGAAACCTAAGGTATGAAAAATGTGATCCTTCGTTCAAATCTTCCTTAGATCAAAATTTGATATTTTTATTCTACAATGTTATTTATATTTAACTAATATGATTAAATATTTTAATTTTTGAATCGAATATATAGATAAAAAAATTTTGTAAAATATGTGGCATGAACATTAATTACAAAGGACAAGGTGGCAAGACAAGGTGAAAATTTGAAATAGCATAAGTCAAAAGCTAAGTATGTGTCATGCTATTATCCAAGATAAATAAACAAACAGTGCTATAAATTAGTATAACACACACACGTTGGGAAAGGACGCAAATAGAGGAGAGAGAGAGAGAGAGAGAGAGAGAGAGAGAGGAAATCAAGAAATCCAACCCAACCTAAGCCATTGAATTCCTTCAAAAAGGTTAGTGACAAGTTTATTTTTGTTTAATCTTGATTGGAGAAGAGATATTTGGGCCATTCATGGAATTTAACAATAATAGCTAGCTATCAATTAAAAATCAAATTAAATAAATCCAGTCGATAGTTAAATGCATAATCTGAGTGATCCAAGCCATTAAATGTGTTTAAAATTTAGTTTTTCATAAAGATATCAAGTTAGATCATGTGTAACTACTTTGATGGATAATTAGATTTGAGCATTTGCAAATTTGTCTTAATAATCCTTTTATTGTGGAAAGTATAACTAGTTGATCTAAACCTTAAAAGTCTAATTAAAAATATAATCTTATTATCCAAATCGTTGGATCAAGGCTAAATAAGTTATATTCTATGATTTATGTGTTAAACCTATGATCAAATTGTGATTAGTGATTTAAATTATCAATTATAACTGGTTATAACTTAATTTACACCACTAATATAATAAATTTGGAATCAAAAAGAAAAATATAAAAGAAATAGTAAATGAATGATTTTTATCATAAAAATTTGTTTGGGATCTCATGATATTATTATTAAGGAACAATCAAATTTGAATCATAAAATGTATATTAGGTCATAAATTAAAAATGTTGGAAGATCAGCCGGAACAGGATAAAATGGTTGTCAGGATCAAGTACACCAATTAATTTTTAATAACTTTTATATAAGAAATTTTTTATTTAAAATTTTATATGATATAGAGATATTCTAAATATCACTCAAAAAAATAAAAATTAATTTTTTAATGATATAAATATGGCTAGTAATTAATGTGATTTGAACTATTCCAAAACTCATACTCCTTTCTAATAGAATAAAAATATATAAATAAATATAAATAATAATATTTTGTGCTAAAAATATTTATTTTGGTTAATTCATGTAGTTATTAATGCATGATAAAAATTTTAGACTTAAATACATTGATTTGATTATAAATCAAAATTTATAGAAATCAGTGTGTTTGGTTTCAACAAATATGGAGAGATTAAGGAATAATCAAAACAAAATTTGAAACTTAAATAAAAATTATCCAAAATGACATGGTTAGTTAAAATATATTATCATTGACTTAATTCATGTGAAAAGTTTTTATAAAATATTTGAAAAATATTGAGAATTAAATTGGATATAAATAGACTATAGAAAGTTAATATGATCAAGGAAGGGCCTGCCTGTGATCATATTAAGTTTTGGAGTTCAAATGATTATTAGTTAATAATTAATAATATGAGAATAATGTTTAATAGATCAAATTGAATATTTATAAGGTAGGGTTGAATATGATGCAGAAAACACAAACCGAAAGGTAGATAAGTAATTTGGTAATTTTGTGAAATGAGCTTTGACTAAAACTAGTTATTTTATCAACCTGGATAAAATAATATTCTAGAATTACTGAAATTTATTGTAAATGATAATTTTAGAATAATTTAATTATATAAGGAATTGTTTAAAGTATAAAAGTTATGACACAGAGGTATCCATACATCTTAGGATGAGATATCATATTAAATCATGATTAAAAGAGTTAATTTGAGTTAAAAATTTAATGAAAAATAATATTTTTTTAGTGCAATGATTTGAGCATTATAGCGAAATATGATACAAGAATGGAACTGGGATTTACACAAGGTAAGTAGAGCTCCTTTTTTCTCTTTTTGATTGTGTTGTGTTGAACAATTATTGGCATGGATGTTCTAAATGCTGTTGTTTTCTAATTTTTAGGTTAATAAACATTATTAGTTATGATGATTTATTATGATGTCAAGTTTGACTCTTTACCCATGCTAGCATTAAGCATTATGGCATTAGCACGTATTGCTTAGAATGCTAGCATATTCATGAGTCGTGACTATAGTTGTGGATTAGTGCAGTGTAGTTGTTAGACCTTCGATGACGATCGTTGGCACATCCTGACTGGTGATCGGGACGTGATAGCTTGAGTGACATTGGTTCTGACCTAATTCTCTGACTGGTATAGATTTGGTGGGCTGTAGACCTGGTTTGTCTAACCCTTGTGATTTGGTTAATGTATATTGTGATCCAATTCGTGGGACTGGTGGTCCTTAATATAATGGTTGAGGTTAGAGTCATTCGCGTAATGTGGTGCAACATAGTTGCGACTATGTGGTGAGCATAGAGGATAACACTTATACCTCTTGTTTGGATAAATATGTTTCTCAATCTATCAATATTGTGTAAGGTTGGTCACTTGTGCTAGGATGCAATGATGGAACATAGGTTGTGTTGGATTATGGGGCCGGATGCCAAATATCCCCATTGGATTTGAGACCTTGTTGGATGATTGGAGAAATGGCTTGCGTTTGATGAATTCATGTATGCTTGGGTATCAACATATATTTTATATAGATTTAAATTTGATTTGGATATGTGATTTAATGTATATTTTGTCAACCCTTGTGCATACTGTTTACTCAAGATTTGCCAGTTTACTTATAAATACTCTACTTGCTGCGTTTGCTTGGACTTATCTCATTTTGTTAATTTTTTTTTAGATAACAAGTATGCGGGTGAATACCAACATGGGGTTGGTGTATTATATGAGACTAGGACTTAATGAATACAGATATAAAGCGATCTATTTGGATCTTATTTTTAAAGGGTAATTAGTGAAGATATGAAGTTTGTATTATATAAATTTTATTAGTTGGATCTAGTTTAATTTGAACTTAATGAGATACTTGGTTCATGATGGTTTAAGGACTTATATATTGCACCTGTGTATGTTCTCCCATTATCATCAATCTTGTATTTTAGTAGCGATTGTGACTTGGTGAGGTGTTACATCTTTCTCATCCTAAAAAATTCTAAATTACAATGTGTATTCTCACATGCTTATAATTGAAAAACTCCTTAAAATTCCCTAGCTCTCTTGAGGTGTTAAATTCATTTATTTGATATTAAGAACCTTTGTAAGATGCCACGAAGCTCAGAGCATTAGCTTATTTGGCATCCACAAGATAGTGATAACCTATTTCTAGAATCGATCAATGCTAATGAATGATTGAACCAAGCATGACCCAAAATTTATATGGAATAAACCCACACATACCTGGAGGAACTATGAATGCACCATTCAAAGAATCAATATTAGCATGCAAAATGCAAGCATCATGCGCACTACCTTCCCAACCAACATATAAATATGTGAATAGCATATTAAAGTCCCATGTTGCCATCACATTTTGCTTTGGATGACTGTCTATTGAAGAACATATCTACAGACTCAAATGGTGTCATAATAATGTGAGTACTGTCAATTGCACCAATGCAACCTTATACGTATGATAAGTATAAACTTTTTTATGTATGTTTATTGTAATATCATACATTAAATGATGAAAATAACTAATTAAATATGTATTTTATGTTAAATTTTATTGAATTTTTTATATTTGTTACAAAATGGGTTATTTTGTATTAACTTTTTGAAATATAAAGAATTATAATCTATGTAAAAAAACTATGTATACTAAGTAAAATTAAGGAAGCTAAAAACCAACTTAGGATATTTGCTAGCTACGTAAGTGATTTAGGGTAAAATTACAAAGGGTTAAATTGATTGCACAGAGACTAATATGTAATATTATAAGATAGTTTATTACCCCATTAAATTAATGGGGTAATCAACATATATAAAAATATGAATCTTTGAAGGAAGACAAAATGATACAAATTAATTTTAATTGTTTAGAAATAAACTTTGAAGATTTTAAATGATTTATCAGTTTATTGAATAATTATAAGGCATTTTAATTAGTGAAGAGACCATAATTTTTTTATTCATTCATGGACCATATAAAAATAATGGACTCGCTATATATCATAGGGCTATTTGGGAATCACGCCAACATTGACTAAATTTGCTGACAAAGGTAAACTATTGGCTTGATGTAAAACATTGTGGGCCTATTACGAAAGTTCATACAACAATGCATGGACACCAGTGGCAGGATGCATATTCGCAGAACTAGATACATCGATAGACTACCAGAAGCAACATCTTCTTCCCTGAGTTCATGCAACAATCTGAAATCCCGTAGCAACTAACAAGTCACTAGCAAGAGGCCATCAATTAGTACTATCTTCTTCATTTTCCTCGGTCGAACTAATAAATTTCAGTAGAAAATCCAACTAATTCACCTAAAGCTAGTAAATCTAACAAGAACAAGGTATCTAAGCTTCCTAAAAATCCATCAAGCAGGTGAACCCACCAACTGCATGATTTTTTTTCTAACACGAAATCAACAGTGGCATCTCACTAGGCACCAAACATTCATGCATGACTCTTCTTGATATTTAGCTACTCACATTGAGAAATTCACATCCACCTTTATTACTATTGATCTCTTAATAGGATCTGATAAGGTTCCTCTTCATGGAGGGAACATATTTGAATTCTAGAGAATACAAGAAAAGCTAACAAAATAGACTCCTTAAAGAAGACATGTATCCCTTATTTATAGGTTTGAGCCCCAATGCATGCTAAGGACGATCCGATCTTCTACTACTAACAACTCATGCGCACATGTCAGCTATTATCCTCATCGACCTATCGTACTCAAGCGTATCATTCTCGCTAGGCTGAAGAACCTGGTCCTATAAGTTCTAGACACATGTCAATTGCCTTCATGACCTCTTAAGCTGGCAACATATCTTCTAAGATAGTTGCTGCAACGCCCCGAACCGAGGCGTCACATTTGTCCTTAGTCCAAAATTTTGTTGATTGGTAAATGTGACTCAGAATTGTTGTCCTGATCACGCGGCGGGTTCTTACTTGGATCTCGTCCAAATTGTTTTTCTTTTCACCCATCCTTAAGCATGAATAAATCATATAATCATAAACTCATCATCATTCATAATAGACATATCCATATCATCATAAAATCATCTACTTTCATTAAAATATTTCAATATTCACATAATTACATTCATACTTGTATTATTCATAAAACATGTCTTAAATACTATCTTCACACATTCGCCCCCTTGGACGCATACATAGAACTGCAATTAAATTTGCAGGTCATTTCTACCTTGCATCATTTATGAGTTAGCTCCATAGCCTCTTTGTCATTTTGGAAACACATATGAGTAATAAAACTCAGTAAGCAAGCCTTTTTCTTTGTCAAGTAAATATTTTTCTTTTATTCAAATGCATTTCTTCTCATTTGGTAGGAGATACTTACCAAGTGATTAATTACCAATGGGACAGAAACTTTTTCATGCATTTCATGAGAATACAATTCATTCATTCATTCATGACTTTCCTTGTGCCTCCAACCTCTGAGAGGATGTCGCTGGCACACATCCCTTGTGACTTGGCAATAGTAAAGGGGGACCCGCTGATCCACTTACTACCTCCACCAAAGTCTCTTCCTTGTGCACCATGTTTATACATACATATGCCAGCATGACATGCTCCATAAAACTTGATAAATCATTTAGAAAATAATTTAACAAGTAGTTAGCAATCATTTCATGTAAAACATTATAGGAATGACCATCCTTAAATAAAATTCATAAAACATATGAGCAAACAATTTGCAATCATTTACAAATGTTTTAGAAAGCATATAGTTTGCTTACCTTCTCAGTCCGTGTCTTCCTCCTTTTCCTTTCCTTTTCCTATATATGGAAAAATAATATTTTATTTATATCATTCCATGCCTTAATTTACTTCCCATGCATGCTTTATAATCATCAATTACCTCATTTTTATAGAGGTTAATTATATAAATATACTCTGTCATTACCTCATTATATGGATTTTTATCCATAAATTCTTTAAAAATTCCATCCATATATTCTCATAAAATATAAAAATAAATCTCAAATTTTTCCAAAATCACACTGTTTATTGCTCATAGTTACTGTAGCAGATTACTATAGCAATTTACTATTTATGTTTACTGTTCATCCGAGGTTACTGTTCACAGCAACATGGGTTACTGTTCATGGGGTTCCAAAAATTGATATTTTTTTCAAAAATAAAAAATATCATGACATAGCTTATGCTTATATATCATGGAAAATTTCATACATTTTGAATTTATCATCATGTACTTGGCTAAAAAAATCACTTTCTTCATATACTAAAAATCAATATAAATTCACTTGAGCATAATCCTTAATTTCAAAAATCATGAAATTAATATATGATCATTCCAACATCATATTTATCATATTCATGCATCTCAAATTATTATTTATCATTTTTGGAGTATTAGTTACACATATCATATGTTATCTTCCCGAATGCTCCATTTTCGCTCTAAATTTTTTATGTTTCAGCATAATTTCAATTAGACATTTTATTCATATTTATTTTCTCATGCTTAGGCATTATCTAAGCATGTTTTTACCCTACTTAATATCCAAAATAAATTTTATTAGAAATCACTTACCCGAAGTAGAGATACGCCTTTTTTTCTCACACTTCCTCTCTCTAACTTACTCATTTCTTTCCTTAGACGTGGGGGATGGTTTGGGGGCTTGGAATGGCTCAATTGGAGCTGGAATTTCTTGGCCTTGGATGTTCTCCCTTCTACCCTATTTATAGTATTGGATTTTTCAAGAATTTAGAATTTACCCCTAGCTTTAAGGTATTTAATTATAAATTAATATTTTAAAATTTTTAAAAAATGCTTTGATCCATGTGCTGCCCACCCTAGTCCTGCTCCAGCCCCCCTATGCAGCCCTATTTTTACCTATTTTTATTTTTAAAATTATTTAAGTTAGGCTAAATAAATCTTTTGCTGTTGATTAAAGATGAGATTGATCATGGACCATTGATTTTGGTCAATCCTCCAACTGTCCCCTTCTGTAGCAGCCATTTCATTTAAATTTTTTTATTTTTAATTATTTATTTAAATAAAAAGCAAAAGCTATTTAATGAAAAAGAGAAATTACTTTTTGATCATCATTTGACGTGTCATCTTGACCATTGATTTGTGATTTTTGATCAATCTTGGACCACTTATCATGTTCATCATCATACTTTGGTCATCCATAAAAAATTTCATCTCAATCCGACATCCGGATTGCAAGATATGAATTTTTCTTCATTTTCTTCACAAAAATCCATAAAAATTCGAAAATTATTATTTTAATCCAAAAAGCAATTTTGTCCTTTAGTGGGAAACTTCCTTTTTCGTCTTTTATGATTAAGTTAATCCAAAGTGATTAACTTAATATATTCCTTAATCTCACATTTACTATTCGCGTGCACTATTCGTCCGAAGTTCATAATTAATTATTTTATCCTCTATTCCCACATATTTTCATACTCATGAATATATATTTTATAATATATTACCTATGGTTTATAACCCTAGGATTTCATACACGTATCTAAGATCGGGGTTTTACAGTTGCCCAATGCTACTAATTGGTAATCACCATCATTGCTGACTACCTCTTGGAGCTTTGTAGTTAGCTCGCTCATCATCATGGCCCACTCCCTTTCATTGTTAGCCATTTGTTGCATGCCTACAAAATTCCTTTAATTTAACATTATAAAGCTTTAAATTTGGTGAACCCAGTGTCAGAGAATGCAACTAATCTCACAACATACACTACCACGAAGTTGACCCAATCGAGATCATAGTAAGGATGGGTGTCTTTACTTGTAGTTATGGAAAAATCTCTACATCTCTCCAACCGCACCATTTGATTTGCAAGCACATGACAATAGCACTCTTACTGAGGCTTGCACCTACAACTCATCGTGTTGGCCATGGCTACCACCTATGCAGCTCCATTTCCAACTTCATTCGTGGTTGGGTAGATAAGCTATTCAAGCTTGCCTCAAGATTATGCTATTAAGGGAGCTCGTGCCTCTTGCAATCATAAAACACCTCCTAGATCCCGTAATAGTCACATAGCACCATGTTTAACGAACCCATCCTTCCCACTGGGCTCCCATAGAAGTAGTGCCCTGGCACCCCATAACCTGTCCTTTCCACCTGGGTTTAAGGGTGCAACTTGGGTCAAGTAGGTCTGGATGGGGGTCGACCCTACCTTTACACTATTTTCTAAAACTCTTACCCTATCCTACTTTGTACTTGGTTAGTTCGAGGCTTACCCTACCTTATTTTTCTAAAGTCGGGTTAGTTTCGGTTCGAAATCGGTTCCCATTAAAAAATTTAAAAGCACACAACATGAATTTAAATCCTTTTGTTTAGATGTATACTCTATACTACAAAATCTGTCTATAGAAGTTGACATAATAAAATTGTAGAAACCTGTGTAGATCTAACAATTATTTTTTTAAGTGGCAAACCTATATAAACATGCAGATTAACACTTGTTGGAGACTAATCTATCACTACAAGTACACAAACTAAAACTCTAATGAAACGAATAAATAACAATAGCCAAAATTGGTAAACCATTCTATAACACCATAAATTAAATCAAACTGATAATTCTAATCAAAATAATAACATCAAAGTTTAACAACTCAAGAAAAAATCAAACTTCAAGCTTCAAATGAAATAGATTTAGGGAGAAAGATAGAAATAGATTTCAGTAGAACTTGCTACTAGTAAATGACATAAATTTGCCTACAGATAGTTCAGAGAAGAAAATCCCTAAAATTATTTAGATTACAATTGCTACAGATAATACTTGATATTGTCAAATTTAATAGCTGCAAGATGGTGAAATTAACATATGGCTTCCACAATTAGAATAGATTGCCAGATGTGAAAATCAAGCTCTGAGGCGTGAGAGAAAATAAGCTAGCCATTGGTCCCAAGGGAGGCTAACAACACCTCTAGATCTTTCTCATCAGCATTCAATCTCTATAAAGGATTCATTGGTTTCACCATAGGACCTCCTTTTCTACACTTTAGAAGAGGATTTGGATTCAGTATCTAGTTGGGAATTCCCTTCGGTGTTGTTGCTATTGCTACTACTGCTGCTGCCTTTAGAAGAGGAGGAAGTTAGGGAACCTTGCTAATGGATTTCCAAAAGGAATCGAGTAGCGGGCAGAAGGCAGGTGGTAAGAGGTGGCCATTGGCAAAAAGGAAGTTAGTGTGCAGATCATAAGGTGTTAGAGGCCGTTTTGTTAGAGTATTGGACACACATATACTCTATCATAAGTAGGGGCCTAATTTTTAAAGTGATCCTGTATGGTTTTATGAGCCTAAATCATCTAATAAAGTATTAGTCTCCTATGCATAGAAACTCTACAGCCTAATTTCTAATTTCTATTTTTAGAGCTAAATTAGAAATACGAAAGATTGACTTCCTATATAAACGGTTATGGTCCCCAGGTTATGCAGTTTTAGGATTTCTTTTTTAACATCTCATCATTGAAAAAAAGGAGCCACCTTTTCGAGAAAATCCTAAGGCATTAACTTAGAAGACCCAAAAACCTCTGGATTCAATAAAAATTACTTCTATGGATTCAGGTTGTGGTGCCCCTAACCCAAGGCAGTGGAGCCTTACTCCAGGATAGTTTTTGATTAGTAAATGTGATACAGGATTGTTGCCATGTTCACACTGTGGAATCTTTGTATACATTTCATTTAGCTGAATAATTTTTTTCATTCCATTTCCTTTATCATTTTTCAAGTAATAAATACTTGAAGTAAACTATACTTATCCTTTACATTTGGTAGCTTATTCATTTGCATCACATACTTTCTTATACTAGCATCAATATTTGTACATCGCATAATTGATACGTAAGCAACCTCACTTCCATGTTACAAGTAATCATACAGTCATAAGTTGAATTCAAATAGAATTCTTAACATAAACACTTATTTGTTCACACCATGATAGAGATATTCATAACCTGAAACATCATTATCAATGCATACATTCATTCGTTCTCAACGTGGAGGTAATTAACATTCATCTTTGCTCATCTGCTTGTGCCTTGTACCTATCTAGGGTTGAGAAAAACAAAACATGAGTAATAAACTAAATAAGCAAGCATTTTTTACTTTTAAGAATCATTTTTATGTAAACATTTTCATGACCCCATTTAGGGTAAACCTTTTCAAATAAACCATTTCATATCCCAATTTTTGATTTTTTTCAAAAGGGGAATCATATGCACATAAACCTTTCCATATAAACCATTTCATATCCCAATTTTTGATTTTTTCAAAAGGCGAATCATATGCACGTAAACCTTTTCATGTAAACCTTTTTCATGGGGGCATTCTCATATCATAAAATATTTTCATAGAAATTTTTTTTCATATGGACATTCTCATGTCGTAAAATATTTTGATGTAAATTTTTTTTTTTATGTGGACATTCTTATGCCCTAAAATAGTTTCATGTGCCCATTTTAGGGCCTTTTAAAGCATATGAAAATACGCATCTATTCCTCTAGTAGGTAACACTTATCAAGTGATTATCTTTCTATAGGAAAGAAACCATTCATGTGACAACACGCGAGCCAAGCGGCTATCCTTGAACCTACTCCCATTTCAAGGATACCACCGCTAATCTCCTGCCTTTCCTTAGCGACTTGTCCACATGTGGAGGGGGGCCCCGGTCCACCTATGATCGCCTCTGCGGTGGACCTATTCATTATTTTGGTGTCCATACATAATGCTTACCTATATTGACATGCTAGCATGATTTCATAAAAACAATACAGGCATCAACCTGTGTCAAAACTTAGCTTAATCATGTTGAACAAAACATTTCATAACCCAACACAGTTACCATCTTGTGCCCTTCTCAAACTAAGAACTAAGCACAATCATTTTTTTTAAAAAAATTGTGAAACCACTTTGTAATCATTCTATTGGGATGACCCCCCCTAAATGGTTTTAAAATCATCAATATAAAGCAGTTTTCAAACATTTCAAGATTCAAGGAATTTCAAGACACGTGAACTTTTAAGAAAATCAATAATTTCAAAAGCTTTGCTCATTTGTTTATAAAACAGTTTTAGAAACCATCATGATAAAGCAATTCCATAATATTTCAATTTTTGAGAAGAAAATAACATTTAAAAAAACTTTTCTTACAACATTTTCAATTCCCATTTCTAGGCTTTTCATAATAAAGGATGAGCAAATACATCATTTCTGGTTGCCTGACATCATATATTTTATTTCCACAACAACCTTGTCATACTGATATAAAGGAAAGCTTGCATAATCCTTGATCATGAGTTTAACAAAATAGAAATCAAATCCTTTTATAAAATTAACTTATTGGGTTGACTATTCTTAAACTCTTTTAGAAACATCAATGTAAAGCATTTGCAAATCGTTTTACTATTCAAATAGATTCCAAACAGTTCAAGAACATCCTTTTTCAAATGCTTTACTTGCAAATATCATTTTTGTAAAGAAATCAAACTTTCTTTTTTTTTCGCAAATTTAAACTTTTTTCACAAACTCTTTTGAAATATTCAAATGAAATAATTTCTAAACACTTCAACATTTAAAAAGGGTTTGCTTACAATGAAGCAATCCCATAGCATTTCCATATTTGAAAGATAATATTTTCAAAAGGTTTTGTTTGCTTACAAACATCAATATATAAATGAATCAAACTTCCTTATCATAAAAATCCTTTTGAAAGAGGATTTGAAGGGTTTGCCTACACATATCATTTCAATAAAGCAATTCAAAATTCATCTCAACAATTGAGAATAAAGTGTCATTTTCGAAAGCGTTGCTTTTTACTTGTGGAAAGTTCAACTCAATCCTTGGATTTTTTCCTTATCTTTATCTAGACAAGTAGAAATGATCATCTTATATACTTGCATACCTTTCTTTTTATTTAATTCATGTTCATATATCATTTTTTCTCAACCCTTACATGATCTCAATCTATATGTGACTCATAGCATATTTACCTTGATTTTTTCTTTTTTGGAGATGAACACCATCATCTTTTTAGGTCACATATTTTCATTTTTCTCAATGATCAACCATTCCTTTATCTCAATACCCACCCTCATCTAGGGAATTTATTCTTTTCAATTATTCAAGGTGCTTACTTGAAACTATAATAAGATCGATAAGATTTTTCAAACCCACATTTGTTTTTCTAACAATTATGTATACATATTTATATAGCCTAATGAGTGGTCATTCATTCCCTCCGGCACTTAAGTATATAGTTTGCAACTTTTTTAATCCTTCAAGGCTTTTATTCTTAATCTATAACGCTTGAATCTTAAACAAAAATTTTGAAATTAACTATCTTTCGAAAACAGCCCCATACGTTCATATTTTCATTAAGTTTCACCCTTCACAATTCCACCTTAATCATGCATACATGTTAACCCCTAAATCCATAACTCTTAGTGTCATTTTATATACTTGTTTATAACTTATAATCAATTATTCTTGCCTCAAGATTTATGAAAATTTCTACCATTAATGAAAGAGCCACGTAAGTGCATATTTTCACTAAGTTTTGCTTTCTCAATTGTACCTTAATGATATACACATAAAAAATTATCAACCCACAATTCTTTTGGCAATGTTAAGTGCTTGTTTGCATCCCATAATATCCTAAATTCCATTAAAGTTTCTGGAATCATCATCCATTCTCAAAATGGCCACATACATATCTATATTCATTAAGTTCCCTTTTCATACATGCATCTTAACTTAGCATACATGTTAAACTCTTAATCACTAACTCTAAATTTAAAAAATTCCACATAAATCATCTATTTCATCATAGGATTAACTTAAATAAATAGAAATTTTGTTTCCTCAATACCTAGCTTGGGCGTCCCATACATATGAACCTGTATAATTCATTTCATCCCTTAGGAATATTAACACATAATCTATATGAAAATTCTGTTTACATGAACGTTCATCAAACATACAAAGAGCTATTAAATCATGACTTAAACATTCATAAACCACCTTAATATAAGACGTCACTTGAGCATAGAGTAAGCTATTGATTAACAAATAAAATTTCATGTCCTAACCTATTTGAACATTCAACCTTCTTCCCCCTTTTACTGAAATATATTTTTTTCTTTCTTTCTCTTCTTATCGTCTTCCCTTGCTTGCATGGGCGTCCACCACCTGCTACCCTTCTATTTTTTTCTAAGTTCTTCTCCTCCACAAGCTGAAACGTCCCTTGCTATCACTCCGATCTATATTTATATGCTATTGAATTCATCATATGAATGCCACCTATTGGACATTAGCTCCTCCTTCCTCTTCTCTTTCTTTTGTTCTATTTCCTTTTCTTCTTTTCTCTCCCTTAAGTTGCTAAAAATGGAATGTGCAACCTCTCTTTTCTTTTCTCTCTTTTTCTTTTTTCTTTTTCCCTTTTCTCTTGCTACTGAAATCGTCCATGTTGCTACCCTTTTTCTGCATTTATAGGTGCTTTCTTCTACCTCTTGTCGACACCTCATAATTATAATTTAAAACATATAAAAAATTCCATTTAGTTGCTACGTATTTTGAGCCATACATGTGTCCCTATATAGTTATATTTATCATGTCATTTGTTGCATTTTTATTCCATAAAAATTTACCTAATTCTTCCATCTAAGCATGTTCCATGGTGGGTGCATTATCATGCCATTTTTGGCATTTTTAAATAAATGAAAATTTTGCCCGAAATAATCCTAGCTCGCCACACGTTGCCATGGGTTGGAAATGTCAACCATTTCACTTTTTCCCATTGATTTTAATTTTGCCCAAACCAACCCTATCTTGACACCTCAAAAGTGGCCTAGAAAATTAAACTTGGACTTTTGCATTGCATTTTTGACAGTTTACTTTTAATGATCAAAAGTCAATAGCCTTAATTAATCTTCATTATTAATATTTAATCATACTTAACACATGTCATTTAGGATTTTCTAACAAGGTTTGACATAATCCAATCCATCCATAACTTAGAGCATTTTGACTTAGTTATACATAAAAAAATTTCATCTCAAAATGATAAATTTATGCTAAGATATTAACAAAATGAACTTAGTTCATAAAATATCATAACTCTAATCATTTAACCCCTTCTCCATTCATAATTTTCATGATCCAAACCGTTCATCATGTAGGGCATGCCAACTTAGGCTTTTCCTTAAAATTTCAAGCCAATCCACCTTATATATCATAGGATATGAATTAATCAAATAACAAATATATAATAAAAATAAAAATGTGTCATTATTTAACGTGCCACCAAAGCAATCTCTACACCATTTTTTTCCTGTCGTGCTTGCTTTTCCATCTTTTCTTTTAATGCATAATTATCAAAGTAATCATGAGTGATTAACTTAATCATCTTCCTTAATTAATCTCATTCATCTAAGCTCTAAGCTACATTTGCTATGCTTTAAGATAGGCGGGGTCTCACACAGGTATGCTTTTGCTTATGGTTTATTTTTTGGTAATTTAACATGGAGGACCTGGGATAATTAATGTTTTTAATCGATAAAGTTTTCCCAAAAGTGGTATCAAAGCCAATCTTTATGTTAAATTATTGAGAAATTTTCATGATGGCAAAATTATTTTTGCTGTTACATATTACATATGGTTTGAAAGCATGATTTTTTAATACATTTTCTCTGTTATTTAAATGATGTGCATATGGATTTATCATGCTGGTCGGTTAGATTTGGATTCAGGTCGTGAACCCGAGGGCATAAATCCATGATCGGACATTAAGTTTTTCTTTCTAGTCTAATTGAATTCAGCTTGGATTGCCCAACAATAAATATACATGTTTAGTGCCCATTAATATTAATAATTAAACACTGGGAATTGAAAAACAGTAAAAAAATATATGGATTAAGATTTGTGGCTTATAGAAAACCATTTTTGTTTTTTAAATCTCAGTTTCTTAGATTCAAGGATTGGATGGCTTCTAGGATTTAACTGTCGGTTTTGGTTTTGGGTTAAAATATTAGGAAACCATTTTTTAGTTTTTGATTTTAATAAAAAAAAATTGAAATTGCCTGGTTGCCGGCAACGGCTGACTGCTAATGAAGACACCAGCGATGACATCATAATGCTACCGGCGATAGCGATCAAACAACGATGGGGCAACAGTAGTGCAGGGTGGTAGCGACACTGTGTACTGGCAAGGGCTAGGGTTTGCAATTTAGGAAGAAGGAGAACTTTTGGAAAATTTACAAGACAACCCTAAGAAGATGTATTTTGCATAAAAGTGCATATCCGAAAATTTTGCAATCCAGCTTGGGCATCCCTCTTCTGGTTTGGGCCTATATTTAAAGCCTGCCAAGCCTAACCCGTCCTAAACTAGACAATTCATGTGGGCTTAGGCTAGGACCCAGTCTGTAGACCTAGTTGAGTCTTGCTCCAAGCCTGTTTGCTACTCTCCTCTTAGCTTAGAATGCATGCCCAAGCAAACACGGCCTAGTCTCCAAGTTCCAGCCCAAATTATGGCCCACACCTTGGCCCAGGTACCTGTTGGGTGGACACGTGGCAGCTTGTTAAAGGCTCAATTAAAATTTAATATATTTTTTGATCTCAGCATCCATTTTGGACAATCTAATAGTTGTTTTTTATTTTTTTGAAGTTCTAAATCAAATAAAAGGGTCTAATTGAACTAAATAGGTCCAGAAATATAGTTTTTCTGAATTTATGTATATGCATGTATTTTTGAATTATATGTGCAATTAATTCATATGTTAATTTATGAAATTTAAAAAGCAATTTGTGAATTTTTTCTTAAATTTATGAGTTGTTGCTTTCTATTAAATTTTAAATTAACCTATTGACATGCAAAATTCAATTTTTAGATCTTTTGGAATTTTAAATTTCAATAATGGCACAAATATTCTTTATGAATTTCTAATATTGAAAAATAAATTAATTGAAATAATATTCTATCAAAGTAACCTCTCTTGTGTAGGTTAATTTATTTTTAAAACATTAAGAAGATTGTGTGAATGTAATTCATGTGAATATTAATTGACCTAAAGGAAGGTTAATATTTTGTTGAATTATGCGCACGCATGTGGTAATAAATATGTGATAATTATTTCGCTTTTCTTATGAATGGTAAGTCAGTCCAAAGAAAGACTTATTATTTGACAAAACTTTATTATTAATATTTAATTACTACAACCAGAGTACCATTTACAAGTTAATATTTATATCGAAAGATTAGATATTAATGTTATGCTAGGTATCTTGTGATGGACCTTGCCATTGTTTGAATTTTTTTTAAGTTTTAGAAGGAACTTATGTGAATATGTTATTTTGTTCTATTTTCAGTTAACACATCTTTTGTGATACCCAGACCTAAGTAGGTCTTTAAATATGACACATGTGTTATTTAAATTACATTTAAATGATTTATGGGTGATTTTATGATTTGATATTATTTTGCGATTAGGGTTTAATTAAGAATAGTGATTAAAAATTTAATCACCGGAGCCCAAAGTGAGTTGGTATGACCCAAGGGGCTTAATGAGAACTTAAGGGTGAAAAAGTGTAATAAATAATCATGTTATTAATTATGATTTAATTTATGGAGATTAAAGTATACTTATGGAATTAAGGTGAAAAACGATAGAAAATTCATAACTTGACGCCTACAAGGTGGATTTCGATAAAATTTGAAAGGTAAGCTCACGACTATGGGCCCGATCTTATGAATGGATTGGATTAAGGGAATCATGATGAGATTAGGGTGATAATTAATTATTTTTATTCCCAAATCTAAAAGATAAATTCAAGTGGTTATAATTTGACATAAAAACGTCGGTTTGAGATGAAATTTGAAACGATAGAATAAAATTATGAAATCTGTGAGATAAATGGAATGAATTAAGCTAATTATGATAAGAATTTGGTTTCTTGCAGAGAAATTAACAAGTTACTTAAGAGCTAAGTAAAGAAGGGCAATTGTGGATAAGTGGACGGTTTTGATTAAAATAAATTTTTGAATTTTTGAAAAATAGTAAAAAGTGAATTTACTTGGCTGTGAGTTCACCAGTACATAAGAGGATAAGAGGGCATTTAATGGCTATAGAAAATATAGCAACACATGGGGCCCATAAATGGAAATTATAGCTCTATGGATGGGATGCTCGGTCATGTGAAGAGAGGCTTGGAAAATATTTTTCTAAGTACTGAAACTTGCACCCCAAGAACAGCAGCTCATGTCCAGCTCTAGATCCAGCAAAGAAGGAAGAAAAACAAGGGAAAAGAAGGGGAAAAGGAGGGATTATCATTTAATCAAGTAAGTATATGATTATTTTGATTTTATACCTCAAATATGGAAGTTATTTAATGTCGTAAACTAAAATATAAATGGAATAGTAAATGGATGAATTTTAGTATGAAAACTTTTGGAAAGAATCATTATCAGGTGAGTAAGGAATGAAAATTTTTTTAGCTTAAAAGAATAATCCAGTTACAAATTAAAAATCTGAGAAAATCAACCTGAATAGGGTTGCAAAGGTGGCAGGATCAGCTGCACCAAAGGATTTTTAATAATTTTTATACAAGGACTTTTAGGCTAAAAATTTTACAAGATATATACTACATATCGAGGACACAAATAAAATAAAAATTAGGATTTTATAGGTATAAATATACCCCATAATTAATGTCATTTAGGCTATCCGAAAATGGATTCTGCTATCCAGCAAGGTTAAAATACCACAATAAATATAAATACTTAACTTAATTTTTTGTGCTGAAAATATTTATTTTAGTTAATTCAGGTAGTTATTAAGGTACGGTAGAAATTTTAAATCAAAACTACTTGATTTGATATTAATTTAAGATTTTGAGAATTCAGTACGCTTGATTTTAGCATATGTGGATATTTGAAGAAAAAATCAAAAAGAAATATGAAACCTATGTAGAAATGATCCAAATTTATATATATGTTAATACCCTAAATTTTGATGAAGAAAAGTGGGATTATTTTCTGAAAATTCAGATTTATAAACCTGCCTAGGGTTATGTGTCAAAAGACACGTTAAACGAGTGAAAAATGGGTTCCAAAGTTGCTGTTTTGGAAACCTATGACTAGTGGATTTAAATTTCATAAAAATAACGCTAGTACAGTGGTAATTAAGGATAATTATCATGCTGAAATGTGGATTAAATTGCTAACTTGGGAAATTTTATGAAATGCCTTATATATGTGTTGTTAAATGGCTATATGTGAAATGATAGACATACATGAGGGGTAAATGACTTATGTAATTTGGTTTTGTGAAAAAATGCATGAAAATATGATAAATTTTGTGAATATATTGCTTTTTATAATTGCGTAATGTTAATCTCAAATTTTGAGATTAATTAATGAGCCTTATGGCAATAACGGGTGCTTAAAATGAGCAACGATGTATGAATTTTGGAAAATAAGTGAAAAATGACTTAGGAAAGGTAATGAGACATTAAATGATAATTATTGGATGAATTTTATATGGTTGAATGGTTACCTTACTTATGAGACTAACTGTGACGTGTAATAGCACATGTAATGCACAAGTATGTGCTATACGGGCATAACAACTTGAGAAGTCAAAGGAATTATGTATGTTTTATGAAAATGGGTTAAAAAACTGAGTTGAATGCAAACAAATGAAATATATGAATGTTATACCATTCTTATATGTATAGGCAAAGGCAAAAAAATAAGCGAAACGGAAAGCTAAGCAAGCGAGGTAAGCAAGCAACTTTCTAAATGATTTTGGTTTTCATTGCAAGGTATTTAAGGATGATCATTCCTTGTTTATATGTGTATTGAAGCGTTTATTTCTGTCGAAATAAATGATTGCTTATGGTTTCACAATTATGCATGAAATGTGTTAAAACATGAGTTTATATGATGTTTCATTGAAATGGTGTTTAAAGAGGGATGATGCAAAGAATTCTCTACATTAGAATAACGAGTTTCATGTGTAAGGGGGTATATAATGCCGGGGTGACTAAAAGTTATGCATGGAATGAAAATTAAGTAGGCTAGTCGAGGTAGTAAGTAGACAATGAGTCCCTCTTGACATTGTCAAGTCGGTAGGTCCGGCGCCAAGGATGGAAAGGATCATGCTATGAAAGAGTGTTCCCCGTGCTAGCATACCGTCATATAAAGGATAATGTCATCAATGGAAATGACAAATTTGCACATCCAATGTTTATGAAATGCCCAAAAAACTGGATTTTACAAATGGTTTACGTAAATGGTTTTTCATGAATGATTTTCATGAAATGTTTATGAAAAGTCTATGAAAAAGTTTTTGCTCCGCAGGTAGTTGATCACTTGCTACGTGTCTCTACTAAATGGAGGAAAATACTTTTAAAGAAGTCTGCTTTCAAAATGAATTACATGAAAACCCTAAGCTTGCTTACTGAGTTATCACTCACATTTTGTTTTCCAAACCCAAAGACAAGAGGAAGGAAGGAGGAAAGGAGCATAGGTGGAGATTCAAGGATGAATGAATTTCCATGAATACATGTATATGAATCTAAGGGTTAAATGATTATATGAATGTTAACAATTAAATTGTTATTTGATGTTGTTGAGAAATTACACTATGTTTTATGCCTATGGATTGGCAAAAAAATTTTATGGGTAAATGCTACGGCATGAAATATCATGATATGGTTAAGTATAAAGATTATGAGATGACATGTGTAACTCTCAAATGATATAATGACCTAAAATGGCATTTGATGGAAATAGAATGTATAAATGATATAAAATCATAAGGAATTGCGATTAACTGGATAAATATCCGTTCAAACCCGCCATGTGACAGGGCAACAATCCTGATCACGTTTACCAGTCAAACGATCTTGAGGTAATGTTATGATGCTCGAGCTAGGGTGCCACATCTTCTTCTATTATATTTGCCAACATCAATTCTATTTTCATGCTGAATGGAACCAATTTCAAGAAATAGAAAGAAAATATTATGATTATTCTTGGTTGTATGGATCTCAACCTTACGTTAAAGGTTAAACGATCCACTCCTCTTATGGCTACAAGTTCCATTAAGGAAAAAGGGGACTTTGAGAAGTGAGATCATTCAAATCGCGTGATTCTCATGATCATACGCAAGATAATGCTAGAAGCTTTTAGGGGTCGTGCATCTGAACAAGATACTACTACCAAGCATTTCATTGATGAAATTGAAAAGCTCTTTGAAAAAAGTGATAAGGTTGAAACAAGTTCAACTCTGTCAAGCTTGGTTTCAATACTATATAAGGGCAAAGGAAACATAATGAAGTACATCATAGAGATGTCTTATCTTGCTTTGAAACTAAAGACACTTGGGTTACAACCATTTGATGATTTGCTGGTGCATTTAGTTTTGATTTCTCTTCCTGCACAATTCATTCAGTTTTAAGATCGGCTACAATGTTAGAAGGAGAAATGGTTTCTTAATAAACTCATTTCACACTATGCGGAAGAAAAAGATAGGATGAAGCGAGATAGGCCCGAAAGTACACACTTGGCAAGTACTTCTAAAAAAAGGACTAAGAAACTAGAAAAGAATAAGAAAGCTACAAGTGGGATGAAAAATAAGAAACAACAAAAGAAACTAAGGAATTAGGTTATTACTTCTGTCGCACTTTTAGACACCAAAAGAAGGATTGTACCAAATATTATGCTTGGTGTATAAAGAAAGGTACGCTTCTCACTTTAGTTTATTCTGAGGTTAATTTAGCTTCTATACCTATACATACTTTGTATACAGATTCTGGTGCTACTACTCACATAAGTATACTTATGCAGAGTTGCCTAAGCTGCTGAAAGCCAAATGATTTTGAAAACTTTATTTACGTGGGTGATAGCAAATTAGTCGAAGTTGAGGAGATAGACATATTTTGGTTATTATTAAAGACTAGTTTTTATTTGAATTTGAAAGAGACATTATACTATCTTTTAGATGGAATTTAGTTTCTATTTCTGTATTGGACAAATTTGGTTATTCTTGTTCATTCGGAAATAGTCAGTTTAATCTTTCGTTAAATTCAAATATTATGGGTACCGACTCTTTATCTTGTTACGATAACTTTTATTTGCTTGATATAGTTGCCACATTTGTTGAATCATTGCATGTGAATTCACATGATACGAAATGCAAGTTAACTGATGAGAATTCTGCATCACTCCGGAACAAACTTGTAGAATATATATCTAAACAAAGAATTGAGAGACTTGTGTCAGATTGAATTCTTTATTCTCTTGACTTGTCAAATTTTCAAGTCTGTATTGATTGCGTTAAAGGGAAAGAGACAAACAGAAGAAGATTTGGTGCCAACAGGTCTTCAATCGTCTTAGAACTAATATATACGGACATTTGCGGATCATTCCCTGGCTTCTTGGAATTGTTAACAACATTTTATTATATTCATAGATGAGGTTTCTCTTTATAGCTACTTATTTCTCATTCATGAGAAGTCTTAATCACTGAACGTGTTTAAAATTTTTAAGGCTGAAGTTAAAAACCAACTTGGGAAAAGAATTAAAGCCATTAGATCCAATCATGGTGGTGAATATTATGGTAGATATGATGGATCAGGTGAACAACGTCGAGGGGCTTTTGCCAAATTCTTAGCAGACTACAGTATCATCCTAAAGTACACAATGTCAAGAAGTTGTACAATGAATGATGTTACAGAAAGACAAAATATAACTTTAAAAGACATGGTAAGGAGTATGATCAGTTGTGCTATCTTATCAGACTCACTCTAGGGAGAGGTATTAAAGACTGCAGCTTATATCTTTAACAGAGTATTAACTAAGGCAGTAAATAAAATTCCTTAGGAATTATGGATGGACAAAAAGCTTGTCATAAAATATTTACGTATTTGAGGTTATTTAGTTGAGGCAAGGTCTTATAGGCCAACTGAAAAGAAGCTAGACTCAATAACAATTAGCGATTATTTCGTTAGATATTCTGAATAGTCCCGGGGGTATAAATTTTATAATCTCACGTCCAGATCCTTTTTTTAAATGAGAAATGCTCAATTCTTTGCAGATGTTGAGCATGGGGGGAAGATAAGGTTAGAGACTATGTCTTTGAGGAGGAACTGGTCATTTTTTCTTCGATTGTTGTTCTTGACATGGTTCAAACAATAATACCAGAACCACAAGACATTGTTGCCAACCTCCTTGATCAACGTCAATAGGATTTTCCTGATAATCAAGATCAATAACCTCAAGAACCAATGTTATTAAGGAGATCCACTAGAGAAAGAAGAAGTGTAATTTCTAATGATTACATCATCTTTCTCCAAGAACATCAGGATGACATCGCAATTATGGAAGATGATCCTATCAACTTTCATTGAGCAATGCAAAGCAAAAAATTTTAAAAGTGGATTATTGCCATAGATGAAGAGATTAAGTTTGTGAGAGATAATGATATTTGGAAACTCGTCCAATTGTCTAAAGGTGCAAAGCTCATTGGTTGTAAATAGATATTTAAAACTCAGAGGGATTCAAAGGGTAATTTAGAAACGTCTAAGGGTCATCTTGTCGCAAAGAGCTTTATTAAAAAAGAACGCATTGATTATAAAGAGAATTTTTCTCTGATTTCATTGAAAGACTATTTCAGGATAATAATGGCTCTAATGGCATATTTTGACCTTGAGCTATATTAGATGAATGTAAAGACTATATTTCTCGATGGTGACATTGATGAGACCATTTATATAGTGCAAAAAAAAATTTTTATGTATGAAGTTGCAAAATGAATGATTTGTAAACTAAAGAAATCTATCAATAAGCTCAAGCAAGCTTCCCGTCAATGGTATTACAAATTTTATCGAATTGTCATCTTATTTGGTTTCGAGATGAATATGGTTGATGACTGTGTATACGATAAGTTTTGTGGGAGTAAGTACATTTTTTTTGGTTTTATGTGTCGATGATATACTGCTTACCAGTAATGATATAGGTTTATTGCATGAAACTAAGAGATTTTTATTAAACAAATTTGAGATGAAAGATCTAAGTGAAAGAAATTTTATATTAAGAATTTAGATACATCGGGAACATTCTCGAAGTATTCTTGGATTATCACAAAAAACCTATATTGAAAGAGTACTTGAAAGATTTAACATACAGGATTGCAAACCAAGAGATACTCCTGTTGCGAAGGAGACAAATTTAGTCTCGATTAGTGTCTTAAGAATGATTTTGAATCTAAGAAAATGCAAAAAATATTTTATGCTTTAGCAGTGAAAATTTTGATTTATAATCAAGTTTGTATAAGTCTGAATATAGCATTCATTGTTGGGATGTTGGGCAGATATTTGAATAATTCGTGAATGAATTATTGGAAAGTAGACAAAAAGGTTTTGAGATACTTTCAGAGAATAAAACACTACATGCTCACATACAGAAGGTCGGATAGGATAAAGATCATTGGATATTTGGATTCTGACCATGTTGGATGCTAAAACAGTTTTGGATCCACTTCGGGCTATATTTATTTGCTTGTTGGAGGAGTTGTCTATTGGAGTACACATGTTGCTCCTTCCACCATGGTAGTGGAATTTATAGGATGTTTCTAGGCATCCAATCAGGGTATATGACTGTGAAATTTTGTCATGGGGTTGCAAATTATAGATGGAATTAAAAGACTACTTAAGTTATTTTGTGACAATAACTCAGTTGTCTTGTACTCCAACAACAACAGGAGATCCATGAATTCAAAATTTTTTGACCTCAAGTTCTTAGTGTTAAGGAAAGAATTTGGGAATGTCAGTTGTCTATAGAGCACATAGGAATAAACTCTATAATTGTAGATTCGCTAACTAAGAGACTACCACCTTAGGTCTTTCATGAGCATACTGCTCACATGAGTGTTATATCACTTGATGATTCTCTAGTTTAGTGGAAGTTTGCATTTTATGCTTTTTTGGTTGACACACATTTCGTTTGTTACGGTTATGGATTTTTTTGTAGAAATTAAATATTAGTATTTTAGTTTAGTTTGATTTCACCAAATAAGTTGGACCAGTTGGAAATAGGCATGTTAGATTACATTATATGTAATTTATATGCTATGCATTCATACTTGATCTACACGTTTATTTATATTTGATATATGTGATCATGGATCGATCAAGTTACGATAAATGTGACAAAGGCTGCCTTGATCCTATGTTGGTATAATAAATGGACAAAACTGTTCGGAGATTGTTGGAATTTTGGACACATCTATATTAATTATATATACACTATCATAAATAGTGGTCCAATTTTTAATGTGATCCTATAAGGTTTTATAGGCTTAAATCATTTAATAAAGTATGAGTCTCCTATGCGTAGAAACTATACAACCTAATTTCTAATTTTTATTTTTCTAATGAGCTAAATTATAAATACAAAAGATAGGCTTCCTATATAAATGGTTGTGGTCCCCAAGGTTATGCACTTTTAGAGTTTCTTTTCTAGCATTCCATCATTGGAAAAGAAGAATCGCCTTCTCTAGAAAATCCTAAGGTATTAACTTGGAAGACCTAGAAACCTCCAAATTCAATAACAATTGCTCCTATAGATTCAGGTACGCTTCCGCTTATAGTTTATTTTCTTAGTGATTTAACATGGAAGATCTTGTGGTGATTAATGTTTTTAATCAATACGGTTTTCTCAACACTTTCTTCACCCATCATGGCTCTGTCTTGGTGGGTCTCGATCACCTCAAAAGAGAAGGCGATCAGCAACAGCAGTAGCTTCAAATCCAACAGAAAATCGAAAATGACGTCTCCTTGCTCTCCTCACATTCTACCTCATCTAGCAAAATTGCACTAGATTAGCATTAGATACAAGCTGATGAGGGTTGTGCCATTGTAGGGGTTCTGGTGGAAATTGATTTGTGGAAAAGATAAAAATGAAAAGAAGCGGCAGAATGAAATGGAGGGAGTGGGGAAAAAACAGTGGTGGAAAGAGGAATTACGTCAAAATGGTAGCATTTATCAAATATAATATATTATATGAAATCTAGGTAGATTCCAAGTACTCAACCCTTAGAACCGACCCTTTGGGTTTGTAAATCCCGAATGAACCTACCCATTTTAGGGTACCTGATTAGTCGAATTTGCATGCTCTCTGTTTTACAGCGATCATCGTGTAGTAAATGAAATTTCTTCGTTTCTGAAATCGCTCTAAGTACGATTCTCTTTTGATTGCAATCAAGCAATCTCATTACTGTTGGCTGGCTTCGCCTTCATTGTGTCGGATGCCCTTCCTCCTCTTTTCGATGTGACGCCCAACCCATAGGAAGCGTTTCCTACGCTTTTCTCTTGAGAACTTAAATCTCCACTATCAATTTTTGTCGAACGGTTCAGATTCAAAGGGGCATTTTCAGAATTGAAAAGTCGGAGTTGACAGATGCCTCTTCACCTATGGCTCCTTTCTCCTTCTCCCAGCGTCGCTGTAGCCGTCGGTTGCCGGCGACCATGCCTCTCTTCGCTAGCACTCTCCTCTTCCTCCGATGCCGTTTTCTCTTCCTTAGAAAGCGAGTGCATGAGTTTGATTGATGAGCAGAGATGGCAACAATAAGGAAGAAGAAGAAGAAGACGATAAGAGGCTGGTGGGTTTCTTCTCTCCGAAAATAAAAGAAGCAGCCGACTAGTAAAGAGAGACCAGCATAAATAAAGCCGGTGGGTTTGAGCGGTGACCAGTAACAAAGAATAACACCTACAACAGCATTTATTTTAGATTCATGTGATTGGAGAATAGATTTGGTTTGGCGAGTTGGAAATCGAAGTTAGGATGCCGGCGGCGAGTCATCGGTCGGTTCTAATCAGAGATCCAACGGTCGGTGGCAAGTGGGGTAGGAGCAGCTGTGGCGGCGGTGGTGACGACTGCTGCGGCTAGGGTTTGTTTGCTGTGGAGGGTGATGCACCGTGAACATCTATCGTGACGGATCAAAATGCGAATTAAATTTCGACAGATTTTGTTTAATTTAGATCTAATACTCCCATTGTCCGATTTGGGTGATTCAAGAGTTATTTTCTATCTTTTGATATGCTCTGGATCATGTAGATGGTTTAGATTAGAAAAATTCAGCTAATTAAATTATAAATAAGAATAATTGTGGACGGTTAAAATAGTACAAATATTTTTATTTAAATGTGAATAAAAATAATATAATAATAATTATTATTTATTAAATCTATCCCAAAAAGGTACATA